>OX243904.1:14200429-14800429 GCA_945859665.1 Anorthoa munda
CTAGTCCTGGGTACGGACTACGGTGTGTCCGTGTCGTGATGGTTACGACTTACGAGATGCTGATCAGGGTTGATATGATTTAAATCAGTGATTTAAATCGCGATTAAATTATATAAATGAATACTCTTTTACTGCGACCAAATCAGCCAAAAATTATGACTTTGGTGCACAGCAAAATAAGAAATATATTAGGCGTCGAGAAAGCAGCCAAATTAGTCTTCCTTTTAAAAAAACTAAATTCGAAAAAAATATAAGGCTAATAGAAATATCTATCCGGTAAAACCCAAATGGCTGTATGTCCTTATTAATTTAAAGTCTATTTTATTTTCCTTGTTCATATTTGATAAATATGACAAATGTTTGTGTGATTAAAAAAATATTGGATTTGAAAAGAACTTTTTTATAATTTCATAATATTTTTTTAAAGTAATATTTATGTTTTTTATGTTAATTTTATTAATAATTAAAATAACCAAATATTATGTTGTGTTTTTTTTTTAAATAAATAACTGACTTCCAAATTAAAAAAGATCAGAAAGTAAAAAAAAACAAAAAAATCCGATTTAAATCAAATAAATCCGAATTTTTTGATGTTTTTAAATAAATCGTGACTTTTATCAACCCTGATGCTGATACGAATAGAATGAGAAGATATTATTGCTGATAACCATGGTCAATCTTGGAATACTTAGTAGAAAATCGGTTCTTAACGAAAATCCATAGTTACACATTTGCAATCACCCTGGAAATAAATCTGAATCCGGTCATCCGGTTCTTTGCAATATGCCTACGAATTTGACAAATAGGCTTTTCTATAGAATATCTAAAATACTATGGTAAGCAGTAGTAGCTTCGGGAAACGATAATTATAATATAGTAACCGCACAGGCGCACATCCGTGCCGTGTCAAGGCCAGGCCGGTCCGTGACCTATGATATTTACCGAAGCTCCGGAACTGATATACTGCCGATAAGCGTATGTAAAACGTCATTTAAAATGGACGCACGGCAACTGTTTTGGGCCCAAGTAAGGCTAACTTGCGCCAAAAACTTAATTCAGAGATAGTTCCTAACACGAAGTAATAGAGAAAAAGAATGAATAAGAATAACTAACTAACTTTCTAACCCAATTTTGTATAGTTTACTTTTGTTTAGTGTTTAAACCTTTGTTTTACAAATAAATATAACACGAGTTTAAATAACAAATATATCATTCATTATTGGCCGGGTTAGCTACTAACCTTACAAGCCTTATAAAAATCTCGACGCTGTTTCGTGACTGATCAGCAGATGTTTAATTAAAATCAATAAAGAATTTGAATTTACTCTGCTTATCATTTGCTAAACAGCACTGAGATTTTTTTATAAATAAGGCTCAAGTTTGTACTTGAGACTGACTATCAGGAATAGATGATTATATAACTACAGATGATTATAATAAATAATAGATGATTATATACTGCTCCTTAGTAGTAAGAAATCGCGTTGAAACGTTTCCAAATAATCAGCCACTTTCTTCTGTTTCGTTTGTTCAAGAAGATCAAACATCAAAATGATTGTGAAAATATCTAAAACTGTATTTATATGGTCACTTTAGTATAGGTATGGCACAATGGCAGGTCACCGCGTCGACTGCAACTCCACCACAACCCCTCGTTTTGTGGTTAGACATTTGTAAGGTTCCACCTAAGACGAAGGATTGCCACGAACAAGATGCCTTATTTGAAAATGGCATTAGTCTTATTCCGTTTGCTAGTATCGTAGTAGGTGTTCTCAGCATAAAATAACAAGTGCGAGTCGGACTCGCGCACGCAGGGTTCCGTACCATTATCGCAAAAAACGACAAAAAAATCACGTTTGTTGTATGGGAGCCCCACTTAAATATTTATTTTATTCTGTTATTAGTATTTGTTGTTATAGCATCATCTGTGAAAATTTCAACTGTCTAGCTATCAAGGCTCATGAGATACAGCTTGGTGAAGACGGACAGACAGACAGACGGACCGCGGAGTCTTAGTAATAGGGTCCCGTTATTACCTTTTGGGTTTGAACCCTAAAAAGTAGTAAAAGCTATCCTATCCTATCAAGATCATCCATAAAAATCATAAAATATCCGCGAATCGCAAGCCCTTCCATTAGGTGGACCGATGACTTGATGAAGGTTGCGCGGGATTCTGCTGGATGATGATAAAAAAATCATACATGTCGAAGTCTCTTCGCTTTGTTTCATGGACCGTCCATCAAAGCGGTGATTACAATAATTTAATCAACCTAGCAGAGGTCAATCAATTCATGAACCATTGCTTTGCTATTTGCTACGTCATTTGCGAATTCTGCGATCAACGCACTCAGTCGTGTTCCCGTTGTTCTAGTTTCCCTTTCGATAAGCAATCTATTTGCATCCTGTCCTGAACGACTGACCTAAAAATCACTTCACTAGTCTGACATTCGACCATATCGGAAGTTCAATACGTTTTATTTCGATGCTTTGTAAGCCTGTTTTTGTGGGGCAGAGCGCACAGTCGCCTAGGTAACCGTGGAGGTCAAAAAGGCTGTCCTATATTGAGATAGAGTTCTGAGTTCTATATTCTGATAGAGTTTTTCATTTGCCGAAGCGTACTTTTGTCTACGATGCAACTTATTTCCATATAGCTCGTATGAATTCACCTTTATTCTTACGGTTAAGATTCTATGAGTTCTCTTTCCGAAAAATAAAAAATCGACAATAGTACATTATGGTACAAGTGTGTAATGTTGGTGATTACCGCTGAGGCGTCATTGAGACCCGGGCCGTCAGGTGAGGGCCTTAAGAGAGCCGAGGACGGTAATCATCAATACACACGTGTATCATACGACGTTTTTCACACACTTGTGAAGAAAATAATACTAAAAAAACTTTTTAACAAAAAACCAAACCGACTTCCAAAAAAACACTGCAAAACGAAAAATAACTTTCTTTTCCGAAGTCGGTGTCTTTGGTACCTATTGTTTTCCGTGTTTCGACACCGACTTCGGAAAAGAAAGTTATTTTTCGTTTTGCAGTGTTTTTTTGGAAGTCGGTTTGATTTTTTGTTAAAAAGTTTTTTATTTATCTCTTTTTAGTTTTGATAGGTACTTCCAATTGCCATAAAATTCATATATGGCCAAAGTACATCTCATGACGATTCCAATAAGCCCATACACGACTAGGATATATTGTTTTATTTCGGAGTACCAGTGCCTACCTGCCGGCTTCATCATCAGATCAGTTTCATCAGCACTATGTATTTATAAGTATTTGCTTCATCATAGTCGTTAATCTATTCGAGACATCTTAATTCTATTGACCATCTGTGGTCTTCTTCACCAGTTCCACTTCACCAAATGTTACTTTCTGAGTGCAGATGATTGCATTGTTGATAAAAATACCAAAATCGCTATATGTATGCCTGTAATATTTGAGGAGTTCCCTCGATTTCTCCAAGATCCCATCATCAGATCCTGACCTGATGACTATGGGACCAACTGGAAAGTATACCCTTTCAAACAAAAGAAGAATTTTCCAAATCGGTCCAGGCGTCTTACAGTAATCGGGGAATATACATAAAAAAAAAAGATGCCGACGAATTGAGAACCTCTTCCTTTTTTTGAAGTCGGTTAAAATCATTTTCAACAGTGAAAACGAGTTGTGAATTTTTTTTCGCAATGGCGGGAAAAGTTAATCAGTTTTCCTATGCGCGCGCATCTAACAATGGCGAACGGCCATAGACTAAAAGAATGAGGTTTATTTTTTTTGGCTTTTCGCGGATAGCGTTTTAGCCACGTACAAAATGGGGAATTTCAAGTTTTCTTTATTACAGAGAAAACGAAAGTTATATTTGAGTGAAACTTTTATTTGTTAAACACGTACAAGTTGAAATTATCTATTTAAATACGAAGTTCCATGAAATGAGCATGCAATAGGTAGGTACATTAATTTATTTGTACTGTTGAGCACGATCTTTTTTGTATCGAAGCTTTTTTAAGAACAAAGCAACACAACCAATAAAATAAAAAATAAACTCTATAACTCACTTGTGAATAATAGCAATGAAAAAGTCACAGTTTGATTACAGGTGTCTATATGTGCCTAATTGCGATGAAATTAGAGCCACTTTATGAGCAAGTGTGTTGAAAATAATATAATCTTCGTAGTCACCCGAAATTATGTCCTCCCATCTGATGAACTGCGTGCCTAATAACTTAAAGTAACTTACCTAAACTTTGCAGTCATAAGACATCCGCCAACCCGCATAGTGCTCGCGTGATCGAGTGACCCATTCCCTCTTAAAGATGGAAGCCCTCTATCCTAGCAATTAAACGTTATAGGTTGATTTGCCATACTACTCGTATCTTACTCTTACTATAAATAATCACATCACACTATATAATATTATAAAGGCGAAAGTTTGTGTGTGTGTTTGTATGTTTGTTACTTCTTTACGCTCAAACGGCTGCACGGATCTGGATGAAATTTGGCACAGAGATAGATTATAGTCAGGTCAGGAATAGCACATATAATACTTTTTATCCCAGGACTATGTTCCCTCGGGATGAATTTCGATTTTCACGCGGGCTAGCTGCTGGCAGAAGCTAGTAATATTATAAATACGAAAGTTTGGATGGATGGTTGTTTGTTACTCAATCAAGCCAGAACGGCTGAACGAATCTGGATAAAATTTTGCACAGGGATAGATAATAGTCTGGCACATACGCTACTTTTCATCCCGGTATAATGTTCCTTTGGGACATGCATAACAATTTACACGCGGGTGAAGCCGCTGGCAGAAGCTATAACTGTCATAAAATAATCTGAGCTTTGCAATTTTGATCGAAATTAGCAACTCATGCTCTTTTATTGTAGTGCGGGAGCAGCCGACCTATTCTGCAAACATCTCACCATGAAAACTTAGCTGCTAAATGTCATTCCACCTTGATTGGACCGATTGACTGTTCACATCATGTTCACTTCGCCTAAGTTTTCACTGGACATTATTACAGAAAAGCACTGCAGTTCTATAAGACATATCGCCGAAATACCCATTCATCATCATCATCATCCACAGCCCGACTTCGCCTACTGTAGATCATAGGCTTATTTTCTTGTGCCAATCCCCACTAGTTGTTCCTGATCTAGCCTCATCCAGGATCTACCCGCGATGGTTACAATGTCATCTGCTCATTTCGCCGCCGGACACCCGATACTTCTTGCAGTCCTTGGACGCCACCCGGTCACCGCCTCTAGGTCTATCCACACATATCAGGGCCGTGCCCGGGACGTGACAGGGCCGGGCCCAGGCATTAAAGCTGCGTCACTGGCCCGTACACGGACGTGTGTGAATGAGTTCATATAAAACGTACACACCGATATTTTTTTGAGCCCCTGACGGGGCACGGTCCGTCCACGTCCCTGATATGTGTGGATAGACCTTTACTCCACCTACACCAAAACACAAACACCCATTAAAGTCTCCGCCAGATAACAAAAAAAAATTAAAGTATTTGATCCGACTTGTACCAAAGAGTATAATTACGTAACTTGAAAACATGATTTTTTGTTTATGGAGATGTTTTGATAATATTGGTCTCAAATGAAAGGTATAGGCGTAGAACCGTTTTATCCGTTTAAATCATGTAAATCGGTCCACGCGTCTGAGATATTAACTCATTACTGAATGCCAAGTGTAAAGGTCAAGGACGCCCCTTACCGCGACACGTTTGTTTGATCGTGTTAGCGACACTACCTTTACATTTTTTTCGTATCGTTTTGAAATATTGGAATACATTGGTAGACAGGTGTTAACGACTTTTATTTTTTTGTTATCTGGCGGTGACTTTTTTTTTAGATTTCGGAGACTTTGAGAAAGGTTTCAGAATCACTGATTGTACTCCATATGTTTTGTGCAGTAAACGGGAGATCCCCACGGTGAACTTCACGATTCACAGCGTGCATTGCGCGCGCAACATTCGCGTGTGCCCCGTCTGCAAGGAGCCCGTGCCATACGCCGAGCTCAAGGAACACCACGAGAAGCTGCACAAATTGCGTAAGTATGCCTTCATTAGCCGGTCTATTCTGAAAACATCTCAACGTGAAAACGCAATGTGGTGTTCACTAGTAACACTAGTTTAAGTTTGGGTTTTATAGTAAAACAACCAGATTTATCAGTAAGTAGACAACACTGAATGGTACGTCCAGTCACCGCTTAGTACAACCTAATAATGAATAGAGGTAAGCGTTCAAGTGCTGGCTACGTTTATTAAGAGGATACCACATCGAGTGGGATTGAAGTGAATTGTCATTCCACCTTGATGGGATGGTTTGACAGCCCATTCAAACTCACTTCACCGGTGTTGCCACGGTGTGATTTTTACAGAATAGCACTGCATGTAGAACATAGAATCGTAGCGCCTGTAATGTTTGCATGGAAAGTGTTGACGATGCCGTTTCTAGCAGCGCCTGTCCAGAGGCTCGTGACAAAATGATGGACTATAGTATCATAAAAAAATAACATAAAATGAATTGTGTAAATAATTAAGTATGCATCTAATACACAATATAAAAGATTCTTTAATTCTTTAGAGGTAAAGAGCTTCCGAAGTATTCCTACATCGCACTAGTTTCAAAAATAATAGAATTTGGAAGATAAAGCTCGAGCAGAATAGCAGATGGCGTAAAAGTTTGAAAGAGTCTTTACCGACGATTTATATACGATGCTTTGATTGCTATCGAGAGCAATCCTGAGCAAAAACGTTCTGTTGTACGTGATAAGAATGAAATTGCTTTCATGATCGTATTTTAGGATTTTGTTTTGGTTAGGTACAGTACAGACATTTATTGCGCCTCTGGTCTGGTAGCATGTAGGGTCACAGTTTTAAGTCAATCGTCCAATGCTACATAATACGTGCACGGAGATGCCACGTGACCGCGCCATTCATTTGTTTGCTAGCCGCGCATGCGTGGTAGCTTCTCGTGCGTGGGTTTATCTACAAGACTGGCTAGCTGGCTGGTCCTATGACTAACTACATCTTCTCTCGTAACTATGTTTACTATATTACTAACTATATTTTGAAAATCTTATGTCTGCATTTTTAGTATTCGTGTCTTTATCGTCTAAAGTGATAATACCGAACATAAGTCTATGTAGTCCCCTCTACCGTCGCATTGCAGGACATAACGACCTCTTTTCCTACTTCTTGCCGGTCTACTATTTATGTTTTTGGATCCTCGATGAAATTGCTAACAGAAATCTTACTTTCAACAACTGAAGAAGAAATTAAGGCTTAGCACGCACTGCGATTTTTATTCGCGCGAATATTTTCCGCTTATTTGCGACCTATGGCATTGTATGAAGCTGCACGCATTGCGGTAAAAAAATCGCGCGGAAATAATACCGCAAGAAATCAGTGTTTTGCCACAGAGTCCACCGCATCGCGGCGCGGATTACATTCGCACGAACATTTTGAACTCTATGAACAGATAGGAAGATACAAAAATCGCGCGAAATCTTATCCGCATTGCGTGTTAGTCAGATTCAATACGCGGAAAAAATTCGCGCGAATAAAAATCGCAATGAACACAAAAAAAACAAAATATGCACAAATAAAGAATTTCTACTACTTTGACCCTGATATGTAAATCAAGGATTAGGTACAGTTTGTATGTCATCTAATCTACGATTAAAACGCAATTACCTACTGATAGGACGTCCGCGAAGTAGCACGGATGCACCGGCGCCGGTCATGCTACGTTGTCTATGTGTCACCCACACCGGTGAATATGTCCGCCAATTTTAGGCGATGCATGGCTTGTGATCCCAGTAGTCACTCGCATTTATGACATGTGACTTGGGGTGTTATAATTATAACATAACTAGTGTAATGCACTGGAAATATACTACTATGAGCTAGGAAGAATCACCGGGTGGGAACCTGAGTCACGGGGTCCCAGCGCTAACAAAGAAAATTTGGTTCAAATATATGTCACTAGATGGCGCGATATGCAGCGATTTGTTATTGAATTGTGTGCAACATTAACATTTTCTAGAATTGATCATAAAAATTGTATGTTTTTGTTTAGTCAACTCTCCTAAGCACAAAATTATGGAATATTGGGCTCTCAAAGATTATTTGAACGGATCATTTAAAATAGATTCCGATAGATAGCGCGGTTTTATATTTCTGAGGTATTCCACTCGATTTTTTTAATTTGTATTGTAACACATTTTGGTAGAATGAAACTGTAAAAACGTACAAAAAATATTATAAAACATATCATCACTGTATTTAAAGAAAAAAATAGTGACGACCAGAGAAAACCCTTTTACTTGCAAGTCGCTGCTAACACCATCTATAGCCGTGGAACGTAACCGAATCGAAGTGCTTATAAAAATAATCAGCTTAATCAGAAGAAAAACGCTAGTTACGTCGGCACGGTTTCTTTGTATGGGATGAGATATCTGTATGCTAGTATTATATTATCTGTGCCTGAGTAGAAGACCTTTTCAGAAACCAGTTTAATATTTTAAATATGAATGCCTCAACGGCTAAACGAATTTAGATTCTTGGAACATGGTCAGACCATGGCCTTGGTGGTACTGTTTGTCCCGGTAGTAACACACTACACACCTGTGAGATAGCTTTCGGCTTTCACTCTGGCAAAGACGCTGGCAAAACCGAAAGTAAATTATATTATATGTATTCCTCTTCTCATCTCTTCTGGCAACATGAGCGTTTAGCTCAAAGCTTAGATAAAGTACCTATAGATTTCGCCATAAAATGAGCTTGATTGATAGAGCGAGATCGCTAGTTGGCAGCCCCATGTAAATAATAAGGACAAAAGATTATTTTTTGTCGTCACCATGGGCGGTTTCTGTTGTTTGTCAAACTCTAATATAATGGCAGGTTTGACAAACAAATTCAGTTTTGTTTGATTTTCTGTGATTTCGTGGTATTATGTGTTAATTGAGACAAGGAATTGGGTTATTTATAGATAAGTGTCAGTGCGATGGTGGGTTGTGGTGTTCTTGTTCTTGTTGTAACACCAGAACTAACTATTGTTGTCTCATGTGCGTCCACGCCATGGCGAAATCTATAGGTACTTTATCTAAGGCTCAAAGGTATTGCACGTCGCCGTGCCGTCAAATAACTAATAGTACGTAATCATAACACGTAATTACTGGTATAATTATCTAAAGAGAACGCATATGAATCCATCTCTCGTTTGGCAACGCTAACGCAGCTATTTGCGGCTTCTAGTATAAAAGATTTCACTGGCTTTCAATCTTAAAGATTAGGCCTGATCGATGTTCTTCATTGGATTGCATAGACAAGACGATTTTCAGATCATTTAAAAGGAACAGATTTCAGAATGAGGGACCCGATATCCTGTATATAATCGTAGATGTATTGGGTCTAGATTGCATTACAGATGTTCCACCTTCTCGGGCAAAACTATTTGAAATAAAACATGCCGTGGTAAAATTTGAATGCATTAGGTATAATTAAGATTGTAGTTCAATTTTAAACTGCTAGGCCACTGACCTGACTCGTCACAGGGGGAACAAGGGTGCCATACACGGGGTCGTCTGCCGCCCATGTCCTGGTTTGGTCCCTGGGATGGTCACGGTGTGCAATATGTTCTGGTGCGCCGGTTATGGAAAGTACTCCCCAGAGAAGGGTCCGGTGACGGACAGCCACGGCGTGTTCACGGCCGAGTGATAACGCATGCCGTGTTCCGCCATACGCGGCACAGGAGGACACCGTGAAGTTTTAATGGGTTGGAGTCCCACATAGCTGCGATATCTCCCCGTGGTAGCGCAATATGCATGAGCATTTAACCAGACATAAAAATGATACTTGCGCAGATTTAAAATTTCCAACAACGTAAATAGCTATCTGTTGATGGTCACACACCTCTTTCTAAATCCTCTTTGTTTGTCCGGGACAGTTTAAATTTGTTAATTATAACGGCAATAAACCATTCGCCTAAAAATACAGTCCACTAATTTCATCCACGAGCTAACATTGGTCCTTCGAGCCGGATCTGAACCAGCGACCTATGGATCTACAGTAATGAAATTCATGTTACGTTGTTCTGCTCGGATTCGAAAAATCGTAATCAGACTGCCTCGTCGCAAGCCACTGCTGAGATGAGGTCCTAGGTTTGATTGCCGGGTCGGTCGATGTGTTATTGGGTTTTTCCATATGGAATTTCTCAGTAGCAGCTCGGAGTCTGGGTGTAATATAGGTGCACCTCTGCCCAGATCTTCGGGAAAAACACGCGTGATGTTGTTATATTATGTAAGCAGTGCATAAGCGTTGTAAGAGTTTGTTTCAGGTGAGGAGACTAAGCGTATGTCTGTTTGTCATCAGAACCGTGTAAGAAATGCGGGGAGAGTGTGTGCGGCACCGACTTGGAAGATCACATCCGGGACTCCTGCGCACATACCATCAAGTCATGCAGGTTCGTTGTTTAATTCCTTTATTTATTTTTTTCGCATTACGCTTTGGTGCATCCGATGACTTGTAGGTACTGGCTGACCACTTGTCCTATGTCCCAACTCTTTTCCAAACTAAACTGTGCTTTGGTCTAAAGTTGTAAAAAAATAGGCCCGTTTTGACAGCTATAAAAATCTAAATCTATAAAAATTAATGTTTGTCTGTATGTCCTTTATAGAATCGTAAACGGCTGGACCGATTTTGCTTATTCTTTTATTGTTGTGTTTGTTATTGATAGGAGGAAGGTTCATATGCAAAAAAAATAAGAAAAATAAATAAAATACCTTATATACATAGGTAGGGTAGGTATGTAGGTAGGGTACGGTAGGTAGGGTAGGATAGATAGTTTAGGGTAGGTAGGGTAGGGTAGATAAATGTTTGGTGTTTTTATGGCAAAACAAAGTTTGCCAGGTCAGCTAGTACTTAATAATAATTAAACTTGAAGCTTGCGAGTGATACTCGTTGTTATAGTGTATGGGTAACATAGTAATTAATTAGGATAATGAATTTGATTTTCTTTGAAATTTGAATTTGTTGAAAGTTATCGCGGAATGTAAAATGAGAAACGTCAACAGACTTCTTAGATTGTGACGACTTTAACACAGAAAGAGGTACATCTCTAATCGGTCGACTGTAGCCGCCAAAGTGTGTATGGCCGCCATTATTATCAGGAACAGGAAGGAAGTGGTTCACAACAGCAAATCAGTTGTTAAACTTAGCTTTGTTATTACGATTGAATAACGTAAATTTAACAAAGGTAATAGGGATGATAACTTAGTAAAACTAATAATAATTCTAATTAGTCCGTACAGGTAAATTATCAAAAAAAATTGGACACATATTTAATGCTTTATCAAATTAATAAAATATTGACAAAAATAAAGCACACCAAAGTTCAGGCGAGTGCCCTGTGACGTCACTTATAAATAAAAAGTGTACCAAATTGTGACGTTGCACGAAATTTAAACGCACTGTATTGTTGTCATTTAGGAATTTACATTGGAATCATTGCAGAGCTGTATGACGTACAACGCTTGCCTCTACTCGCGCTGATAATCAAATAAATAATATTTTTTCTAACTTCACATGCGAAGTTGGCTTTTATAACTACTTCTTCAATTACTATCGTCCTATGTAGGCCCGGTTTTTAGTCGTTGTGAGCCGCTGAAACCGTTTTAATGTTCATGTAACAATAAAAAGCCCTCTTCTTAGTCCGCATTATTATGCAACATCGGAACCCTGTTGCTGGGTGTTACTGCGCGTTGCCCGACACGCACTTGTCCGGTTTTATATATATATATATAGATTTCATCACCACTGCTCTAAAAACGGTGAAGAAAAACACCGTGAGGAAACCGGCATGTCCTAGAACCAAAAATTCGAAGATATGTGACATTCACCAACCCGCACTGGGCCCGCGTGGTGGATTACGGCCCATACCCTCTCTCACAGAGGAGGCCTGTGTCCCAGCAGTGTGGACATTAATAGGCTGATGATGATGATTGGAATCGACTATATTGTAGCAGTTTTATTGGGCCATGAATACCAAAATACCAACCCAAAACATAAGGCCCCATTCCCTATGATTATGGAGGGCTTTTTGTTATTTTGTTATCTGGTTTCTCGGTAATAGCCGCTGGATTGTTAACCGACAATGCAAGATTGTGTCCGTGGTATGTTATCAGGATTACACAAATGACCGTTATTGTGGATTACATAATCATATTTTTGACAACAACTTGACAAAAATAAAGCACATCAAAGTTCAGGCGAGGGCCTTGTGACGTCACTTTAGTAATAAGTGGATAATGTTGCTAGTAGTATAATAAGTATTTTATTTAATTAGATAGTATGTATATCATTTAATTGTACTCCTGTTTCTTAGGGGGGAAAAAAGAAAATATTGTGTTCTATGCTTGTGTTGGGATTCGAATTCCACGATAAATACTCGTATAATATGTGAATATGCCTTTAATTATGAGATATAAAATCAGCTCTTCTCAGCTAAACATTGGTGCCGGGTTAATGGCAATAGGCTCCTCCCCAGTTACATGAGACTTAAACATAATTGGCGAAATGTGGGTGCAACTCTGCTCAATCTTTCGGGGAAAAAAAATACTCGCGTGATGTTATGTCAGATAAAGTTAATGGCAATAGGCTCCTCCCCTGTTACATGAGATTTAAACATAACTAGCGAAATGTGGGTGCACCTCTGCTCAATCTTTCGGGGAAAAAAGATACTCGCGTGATGTTATGTCAGAGAAAGTTAATGGCAATAGGCTCCTCCCCTGTTACATGAGACTTAACATAATAAATAAAAATAATCTTTCGGGGGGAAAAAATACTCGCGTGATGTTATGTCAGATAAAGAGTACCTCTTTATATTCGGTAAATACAATTTCCATAAAACTAATCGACAGATAAGTTAATCGAAACTTATCAGAAAGTGTTGAAGGCCATTCGTTTCTTATTTTTGTTCGTTGTTACCCTATTATATTATTACGTCAAGGACTTGTGAAAATGTTATGTACGTACCTAAGTGAAATTTAACAACGAATTTGTCACAAATTACTGTATGAAAATTTGATGTGTTCCAAATACGGCTTCGCACTTATATTTTAATTGTAATTATACACATACTTAATGTATATTGTTGCAATGTGTCACATAATTATTGTCAACAATTATTCCAAACGATATCTATGAGAAATTCGCTTTAGAACGTGGCCTATTTCATCTTTGATTTTGGGCGTATTTAGCACTTTACAAACTATATTCCATAACCCATGAGTCTTAGAAAAGAGTAAGGACAACTCTCTGACCTTTGGTTTTTTTTCTTACTGACATATTTTCAACATGAGTCGTGAGTGTGTGTGCTTCTCTTTTTATAAGGACCTGTTGATGTTACCAGTTTAGTTGACCTCCCGCTTTTTCCAAAGGTTCTGCGAGCTAGAACTGCCGCGCCGCGACCTGCCGGCGCACGAGAACTACTGCGGAGTGCGCACAGAGCAGTGCCCCGACTGCCGCGAGTGGGTCATGATCAAGTACCGACAGCTGCACGTCGACTCCAACCACGGCTTCCTACGCCTGGACGACGGTAAGCATCAGTGTCCTCACGCAATGAAGACTAGCCATCGGTGCGGGCGATTTTATATTACAGAGATATTATTATACAGAGATTGAATCTGAAACCTGCGCAAACACAGGTTCAATCTCTGTTCCCTCACTCTTATAGACCGATGGGACAGTCTGACACGACAGGAGAGATATCAGGCGTAGAACCATAGAAATATTTATTACTAACTATGCCCGCGGCTTCGCTCGCGTCAACTGGCTACCTACCCTAACCTTCCCTACCTACCTACCTTTTTTTTAGGGTTCCGTATCCAAAGGGTAAAAAAGCTCCTATTACTAAAACTCCACTGTCCGTCTGTCTGTCTGTCACCAGGCTGTATCTCATGAACCGTGTTAGCTAGACAGTTGATATTTTCACAGATGATGTATTTCCTTAAAAAAGTTCGGAAAAGAAAGTTATTTTTCGCTTTGAAGTGTATTGTTTTGGAAGTCGGTTTGATTTTTTGTTAAAATGTTTTTTATTTTCCTCTTTTTAGTTTTGGTAGGTACCTCCAGTTAACATGAAAATCATTTATAGCCAAAGTACATCTTATGACGATTCCAGTAAGCCCAAACACAACAAGAATACATTGTTTTATTTCGGAGTACCAGTGGCCATTGTGATCTTCTTCATCAGTTCACCAAATGATACTTTCTGAGTGCAAATGATTGCATTATTGATGAAAATACCAAAATTGCTATATGTATGCCTATAACATTTGAGGAGTTCCCTCAATTTCTCTAGGATCTCATCATCAGTTCATGGTTTCCTTATCATGGTACCACCCTTGGGATATCTCCTTTCCAACAAAAAAGAATCATCAAAATCGGTTCATAAACGACGAAGTTATCCGCGAACACACAAAAAAATATATATATATATATACGGTCGAGTTGAGAAACCGCCTCCTTTTTGGGAAGTCGGTTAAAAAACGGGACCCTATTACTAAGACTCCGCGGTCCGTCTGTCTGTCACCAGATTGTATCTCATGAACCGTGATAGCTAGACAGTTGAAATTTTCACAGATGATGTATTTCTGTTGCCGCTATAACAACAAATACTAAAAACAGATAAAATAAATATTTACGTGGGGCTCCCATACAACAACCGTGTTTTTGTTGCCGTTTTTTTGCGATGATGTTACGGAACCCTTCCTGCGCCAGTCCGACTCGCACTTCGCCGGTTTTATTGTTTTAGTTTTTAAACATTCCTTGTATTCCGTTATGTATCAGATGGAGCTGTGTTCGCAAAAAAAAATGTATGAATGTTCAAAAAAAGATCGTTGATTTTTCCGGTGTTGTAATAGTTATTCTGTTATTCGGGACGGAGATAAATCTAAACCGATAAAAAAATATGTAAATCGGTCCAGCCATTCTCGAGTTATAAATGGTGTAACTAACCTGACTTTGTTTTATATATAAAGATATCTATGCGCAGGACCAACGGCTTAAGACGAGCACAGTCGCCAACGACCTTCAGCGAACAAAATGCGCATTCGCTTCATACCTGTGGGACCCAAAATTCTGTAGATTTTTTGTACTTTCCTTATTATTCTATGACTTAAAAAAAAAACTTTAGATCAAAATGTAGATGGATAATAAAAATAATAAATAATAATGGATAAATTGTCTGTGAGATGGTGTCAGTTTTATCAAAATACGCCCGGCGGTTTTGGTGCGATGGGCTTGTTTTTGTCTGTTTGAGACATAACTTTACAAATAAATTAAACTATGTTATACGAATAAAACTCAAAATGTTCGTAGATCAAAATCATTAAGAAATTGGTCTAATGTAACATATATTTTTTCCAAAAAATTACGAGTAGCCGTTTAGACGTGATTCTCATCGTTTAACGTTTAAAATCAGCTACTGAGGGGTATATGCGCCTAACGTACTGTGTCACAATATAAGCGAACACTATTGGACACCCGAAATCTATGTATTTTCAATCCCAATCTGGATGGTCTTTGCTTGCAACCATTTCCTCAATCACAGTTTTCAATCTGTCACCTTGCGATACGGGGCGATTAGTATAGGACCTGTTTCTGACTTGGACATCGCTGTGTATAAAATTCTCATAAATAATTTCAGATCCGGCCCCAACACCTAAGAAGGACCTTCCAAAGAGCCCAGCAAAGTCTTTGGCCAGCAAGATGACGAACACCAACTCTGTTGCCGGGAATACGAACATGTCTTCTACTAGCAACAATGGTTTCACCCGGCCATCTACATCCAACGTCAACAACGGTTTCTCACGCCCAAGTACTTCTGTCGTCAACAATGGTTTCTCACGGCCAACCAGTTCCAGTGATGGTTTCTCGAGACCAACTATGTCTAGCGCCAACAATGGCTTGTCTCGACCAACTGCCTCTAACATGAACAATAGTCCTGGCGTGAAGAATACTAACCTGTCTAGAGCGGAGGTGCCTAGGACTGCTCCTGTTAATACAAGGTAACTTAATTCGAATTGAATATTATCTTTTTTTGCTTGAAATTTGGTCCCATACATCTTTCCACCATCTGAATCTTCTGTGCTAGTCATAATTATCATATTTCATACAATCTATCTGTCACCGGATTATTGCAAACAATAATAAATGGCCTGTTATTGTCAATTCGTTCTTCTCAATAAAGGACGGGTATCCTTTAAATGTACACAATAAAAATAAAATGCTCAATATGTATTCATCATCATCATATCAGCCGAAAGACGTCCACTGGACATAGGCCTCCTAACGGATGGCCGATGGGGCAGAAGAGTTCTGGAGTGGCGACCGCGAACCGGATGATGTTGCGTTGGAAGGTCTTCCACCAGGAGGGCCAATGACCTGGTGAAGGTTGCGGGGATCCGCTGGATGCGGGACGCACGGGTGTATTTATAATCTCACAAAATTAATTACACACTTACGGTGTCTGCAACAATTCGGTGACACATCCTTCGATTCTTTGGGTCTGGCTATATCCCTAAAACCCATCCATAGACCATTCATTCTCAAAACTTTCTTCATGTTGCTCATTCCTCCGCATATCATACCGTGCCGATTGCCGGTGCCCATTCAGGATTCATTTTACATACTCATTTCTTTACCTGGTTGCACTCCAAGAGCTAGGTTAGTTTTAGGTTAGCTTGCATAACTGATGTAAGTTTTCATATTAAACAAAAAAAAAGAACAAAAAAAAATCCAAAAAAAAACAAAAAAAAGAACAAAAAAAAAACCAAAAAAAAAACTAATTAAATCAAGTTTTTAATGAACTAAAAAAAGATTTTACAAAAAAAAAAATTGCTGTTATACAAAAAAAAAAAGCCTTTTTGTAAAATCTTTTTTATTTTTACCCGACTGCCGAAGGAGGGTAATGTGTTTATCAGTCTATGTATGTATGTATGTATGTATGTATGTATGTATGTATGTATGTATGTATGTATGTATGTTTGTTCCTATGTGGCGTTCCAGAGACCAAACGCGGTGACCGATTTTGATGATTCATACGTCAATCGATTCGTCTAAACCTTGCGAGTGTCATAGGCTACATTAAAATTGGAAAATAGAAAAATGGCGGCTTTTGGGCGCCATATTGTGGAGGGGCAATTTTATTTTTTCTTCCAAACCCATCGTGTGGGGTATCAAAATAAAGGGTTTCAAGAGGTGATTTCAAAAATATATAACACTTATATATTTAAATGTACCTAAATCGAAAAAAATGTGAACTAAAAAGTTATAAATAAAAAAGTTAATTAAAAAAATCAAAATACCCGACTGCTTAAAAATCGAACTAAAAAGACGTAAACAAGAAGAAAATCATGCTGTGCAGTCGGAGGATACATCTGGTTTTGGTCAGCCAGCTCGCGAATATGTATCCTCCGACTGCACAGCATGATTTTCTTCTTGTTTACGTCATTTTAGTTCGATTTTTAAGCAGTCGGGTATTTTGATTTTTTCAATTAACTTTTTTTTCACTTTTTTGTTGTGTTACATGTCTATAATGCCCACAGTTGTGCCAGAAGAGATTACCCGAATAACATGAAATTTGAACACAACCGGTGAAATTAGAGTGTACCAGGGTGAACTAAACACATCTGCCTACCGGCGTGATCTTATGTTATGAAATGTTATAAACAATAAACAGAGATGCGATTGCAGCAATCCCGAGAGATTTGCCGTCATTTATTGAAGAGTTCGTTGTATATCTCCGAAATTCTTAATCAGATTTAAGGCGATGATAGCTCAGTGGTAGTGACGTCGGATACCGAGACGAAGGTCGCGGGTTCGAATCCTACAATGAGCTTGAGCTTTCGGTGAAGGAAAACATCGTGAGGAAACCATAGCACGGTGGTAGGGTACTTTGTTTGAAAATCTGTCGCCAAGCACCTTCCGGTGTGTTCCGACAGCAGCACTTGAGAGCCAGTTCCCTTCTAGGCTTTGTGTGCTTACCACCATCGGCCACATCATCACTGACAACGGTGAGATTGTGGTCAAACACAGGCCTATAAATAGTAAAAAAAAAAAAAAAGATCTTTATCAAATTTAAATGGGACCACATGAGAACAAGCAACAGCTTTCAAATAAAAAAATAATCATCAAAATCGGTTCACCTAGTCACGGGGTCTCATTGCTAAGAAAGAAAATTTGGTTCAAATAAATCTCACTAGATGGCGCGCCATATGCACCTCGATCTGTTATTGAATGTGTGTAAAATTAACATTTTCTGGAATTTAACAAAAATTGTATGTTCTTGTTTAATCAACTCTCCTAAGTACAAACTTATGGAATATTGGGCTCTTAATTCACATTTCAAAGATTATTAGACGGATCATTTAAAATTGATGCCAATAGATGGCGCAATTTTTTGATAGCGCTCGATTGTTAAAGTTTGCATTTTAACACATTTTGGTGCAAAAAAACTGTAAAAACGTGCAAATAAATACTAGAAAACAAACCTTCACTGTATTTAAAGAAAAAAACATTCACGAACCTAGTAAACCCTTTTACTTGCAAGTCGCTGCTAACACCATCAATCTATCACCGTGAAACAGAACCGAATGCGTTCGATGTACAAAAAATTGCCAGAATAAAGGTCTATCCACACATATCAGGGCCGTGCCCGGAACGTGCACGGGACGTGGACAGACCGTGCCCCGTCAGGGGCTCAAAAAAATATCGGTGGGAACATTTTATATGACATCGTTCTCACATGTCCGTGCACGGGACGTGCCCGGGCCCGTGTGAACGAGTTCTTATAAAATGTTCCCACCGATATTTTTTGAGCCACAGACGGGACCCGGCCCTGTCACGTCCCGGGCACGCCCCTGATATGTGTGGATAGACCTTAAGCAGTCGAAAAACACTAGTTACGTCGGCACGGTTTCTTTGTATGGGATGAGGTATCTGTATGCTAGTATTATATTATCTGTGACCTAATAAAAATATCTGAGATAACAAAAAAAAAACTGTTGAATTGAGAACCTCCTCCTTTTTGAAGTCGGTTAAAACGTACAAAATGTAATATTGTTTGTCAAAACAATGAGCCCTAACACGTTGGTGCTATCTTGTCCGCTTGAGGAGTTGCTATGACCACCTTCCGGTTCTTTAACGAAACCAACTTCACAGTAGCATATTATTTCAATGTTTCTAAAGGCTACTGCATACTTGTCGGCACGTAACTTGGCAAGAGTCGTTAGATGCGAACAAGTAGTTTTTTAGGTCTCTTTGGCTACCAAGCGGGGAATCTATAGCACCGTTCTGAGCCCGTGATTGGTTGCTTAGTTGACACAAGTATCGACTGACCTTAGATAAAGTACCTATAGATTAAGCACTGGCGTGGCCGCACATGAGACAGCAATAGTTAGTTCTGGTGTTACAACAAGAACAAGAACACTACAACCCACCATCGCACTGACACTTATTATCTATAAATAACCCAAATTCCTTGTCTCAATTAACACATAATACCACGAAATCATAGAAAATCAAACAAAACCGAGTTTGTTTGTCAAATCTGCCATTGTATTAGAGTTTGACAAACAACAGAAACCGGCCACGGTGACAAAGACAAAAAATAATCTTTTGTCCTTATTATTTACATGGAGCTGCCAATTTGCCATCTCGCTCTATCAATCAAGCTCATTTTAAGGCTTAATCTATAGGTACTTTATCTAAGTGGTGGTTAGTGAGTTCGCGCACTAAAACTTTTCGATTCCAATAGATGGCGCGGTTTTAGACTGTGACCTCTGAGTTTGTTTCGGCCTTTCTTCTCAGAGTAGTCAGACAGGAAACGCCGACCTCATCTAGTTTAAAAAAATATGATCGACATGTTAAAGTGTTTGTACAAACCAACTTACAGAAATAAAATCATTTATCATTTTAAATTTCTGAGACATGCCACTCGATTTTTTAAATTTGTATTGTACCATATTTTGGTACAGTGAAACAAATCGTCGCTGTTTTTAATGAAAAATCTTCACGAACCGCGACGTTTAGCAGCGACTTGCAAGTAAAAGGGTTTTCTAACCCTTTTACTTGCAAGTCGCTGCTAACACCATCTATAGACGTGGAATGGAACCGAACGCGATCGAAGTTCTTATAAAAAAATCACCTTAATCAGACGAAAAACGCTAGTTACGTCGGCACGGTTTATTTGTATGGGATGAGGCTTCTGTATGCTAGTACTATATTATCTGTGGTTAAACTAACTAAGCTCAGCTCTTGACCTACAACCGGATTCACCTGTCCATTCACCTAACACCACAGTCCACGTAACGCCGGTACATAAACCCATGATGCTTTATTCATAGCTACTACAGCAGTAGTTCAAGCTCATCTTCCTCGTCATTGGCCGGGGAGGGCGCGTCCACTGATTGGAGGACCGTCCAGGCTGCGCTGGCCAACGGCTCCAAGAAAAGGACCAATGACCAGCCGCAGATCAACACCAATGTTGAAGCTAATACTAACAAAGTGGAGAAGGATTTGTGAGTACTATTAGATAACTACTAAGGCTGCAAATTTTCCTGGTGGAATAGACATATATTCCTTAATTTTAGGTGGTATATGCTTCATCGCTCCTGGATCCATATTTCCTTTGCATTGGTCTTACAGCCAAAATAGACCTTAAGGTTTCACGACTAGAAATCGACGTCCAACCTGAATAGGAATCACGTGATTGACTGTATACTGAGGTCATCTGTGTTAGAACTGGTGAATTGCTGGTGAAAGCTGCCATATTTTCTGGCATCTATTAAAAGGGATTTTTTTTTTAATTGGGACAACCTACCGCACTATTCCCAAACCACTGCGACTCCTGAACGCCAGAATCAACAGTGGCGACCACCAGAAAAGCGCCGAGGCAATGAAGCTCGACGAAGTCCCGGTGAATGAATTTAACTGTCATTGGATCTCGCAACTAAATTAATCAGAAAAGAATAATGGAGGAGTAGGAAAACAAAAATATAATTTCCACTTCCCTCAATATCAAGCAGGAGACAGATCAAACAAGGCCAATAGACACAAAGGGTCGTTTACAACTTGGATAAGCCCAGTTGCCTAGCACCACGGATAATAATTAACATTAATAATAATGGGTCCTAACATTGTGAGCTTTTATATTTGATTCCAATAATAGGTACGGCAAAAACGCTTGAAGGCACGGCAATTTGTTCCACAAAGTCCGTATAATAAATAACTCCGGATGGAGTCTGTACATTATCCAACATAATATTGCGTTCATTCTGCCAAAGATTACATAAGATATGATGTGCAGATTGTGCATATTCGCAGTCAGATGTAAAACATTGACATAAAGGCGAGGCAACAAGCTTGAAGGAAAATAATTTACTATTAAAGTTACCATATCCTATGAGAAATTGAGCAACACAGTGATCCACATCCAGCCACGTCCTGGCCATTCGCTCACGAACGGGTGGAAAGAATTGGTGGAGGTGTCGGCCCTTGATGGAAGTATCCCACCTACATTGCCATTCGGATAAAAGTTCCTCCCAAATGTCAGTCTGTGGTTTAAATGATCTAGAGATTTTAACACGGTCACTCTGCGTTAAAAAGTCTGCGTCCATGGTCTCTCTTGCGGAATATTACATTGCAGCATGTCGCTGCACTTCAAGATCGACCTGAAGTACGCCAGCAAGTACCGGTAAGGCCTCAGTACTAATCGTCCTATACGCTTTGCATAAGAATATCAAACCTAAACGCTGACTTTGAAGTAATTTACGTCATTTCGTCCCTATATGGTATATATGGTGGTCCTATAGGCCCAAACAGGTTTGCTTTAAAGACTATTTATGTGGCTACAACCCAAGTAAGTAGCCACATAAATAGTCTTTAAAGTTAAAAAAGACAGACCCCACGTAGATGTATATATTCTTGTTAAGGCATAGAAGTTCTTTGTTGCTTTTTCACCGACTATTTTAATATGGTCTATAAATGCAAAATTCCTCTCCAACACCAGGGACCAAGATAGCATATGGACTGCTTTCTTTTTACGGGAACGTTATTTATTAAATTTAAAAGTAGGACACGATGTAAGATTACCTTTCAGAATGAGTTGATAGGTTTT
Organism: Anorthoa munda; assembly: GCA_945859665.1. Taxonomy (NCBI): domain Eukaryota; kingdom Metazoa; phylum Arthropoda; class Insecta; order Lepidoptera; family Noctuidae; genus Anorthoa; species Anorthoa munda. The sequence continues at coordinate 14,222,621 of OX243904.1, forward strand.
GTGCGTTGCAAAGGTAAGATGATTTCGATCGCCCCACTGATACATTAATCGTAGGCAAGTGTCAGCCAAATATATTTAGGTTAGGTGCTTGCTGTATTTAGTTTAGGTTAAGAGCTGTGGTGGCCTAGTGATAATAGCCTTGACTTACGTTTCATAGATCGTGGGTTCGAACCCAGAGAATAAATTATTTCATCACCACTGCTTTAAAAACGGTGAAGGAAAACATTGTGAGGAAACCGACAAAATCTTGGTTAAATCATGTGAAGACCATATAGATTGATGTCTAATCTACATGGTCTTCACATGATTTAACCAAGATTTTGTCTGGACTTAAAAAGAGAATGTGACCTCTGAGTTTTTTTCGGCCTTTCTTCTCAGAGTAGTCATATAGGAAACGCCGAGCTCATCTAGTTTTAAAAAATATGATCGACATGTAAAAGTGTTTGTACAAACCAACTTACAGAAATAAAATCATTTATGATGATGATGATATTTCGATTATTTTTATCACCGTCACCTTAAAATTTTCTTTTCTTACTGTCCAGGAGCATTTCCCGCGGCGCAGTGAAGAAGCGTCCAGCTCCCAAGCCGCCGAGCCGCGCCGAACCGCCGGCATCTACGCAGCGTGACCTGCCATACTATAGCGCTCTACAGCGACAGCAGAGAGAGGAGCGGGAGAGGCAGGAACAGACCGCCTATAACTTGTCTGTGGGTGAGTCACAGCACATATCCCCCAGTATCATTTGCCGAGGTGCAGTGAAGTAGCATCCCAAGCCGCCGAGTCACGCCAAACTACCCGCGTCCCCGCAGCGTGACCTGCCATACTATAGCGCTTTTCAGCGACAGCAGAGAGAGGAGAGGGCAGGTACAGACTGCCTGAACCTAAACAGCCTGCACTGACCTGTCAGTGGGTGAGTCAAAAATCAATCAGCCTAGCCTTTCCCCTACTATGTTGGGGTCGGCTTCCAGTCCAATCGGATACAGCTGTATACCGGTATTTTACATGGAGCGACTGCCTATCTGACCTCCACAACCAAGTAACTGGGTAAAAAGATACTTCTTGGCAAGATTGGTTATCAGATTGTCTTGCTTTTGACTAGAATCCCGATTGTCAAACATCTTCTAGATTGTAATACCTAGAACAAGGCTTAACCTTCCGATTCCGAATGATTTTATCTACTCTCATATCGTAATATTCGAATTATAAACTTCAAAACGAGTTTATATTGAAATACTTTATAAACACAATACCGAAATTTAAAAATAGAATCTTATAATAACACTTTTTCTCTAATAAAATAATGCTTTATAACATTTTTTTTCTATTACGATACAGAATAAATCCAAGAAGTTAATATCACCAAGGAGTTTCCATCAATTATTTTTTTGTAATGGAAAGCTTATGCGGGGCGCGCAATTTTATAGTACCTATTATAAAAAGTTTTGATTCCAATTTTTACTTGTCTGTGGCAACGCCCGCTTTAGCGCATGCGCGGTTAATTCGGTGATGTTCTGGGTTTTGGCGCCATTCATACGTTTTGCTGTACTGAATTTTTACTTTTTTCTTTTATTTAGTAGATTTTGCCAATGTATGAGTGTAGATAAAGTAGTGTATGAAACTGCACATAACTAGGTATTAAAACATTCGTGTGATACTTTAAAAACCTCGCCTACGGCTCGGTTTTACACTCACGTTTTAATACCCCTTATTATGCAACAGTTTCATAAACTACGATTTGTCGGCTCTTGGCGGAAACTCCTTAAAACTCGTTACTAATGATTTCGTCACGTCCAACCCAGGTCTACCACCAGTTTTAAGCGCAGCAGCGAAGGTCGAAAAACTGCGCAAGATGGACGCTCTCCAGAACCCTGAATCCTACGAAGACTACAGGACTCGCGTCCAAGTTCGCAAAAGCCGAAGCCCGGAGAACTTGGCCCAACCTGGTCACGTCTTAGGGTCAGTGGCTAATGCAGACTCAGTTGGACAGCAGGATTTTAGGAAATACAAGCCGATGACTCCTCAGGCGTTTCTGAAGAGGTATGGACTATGGACCTTCCCCTGTTTATGCTTATACTGTGATTTTTAATTTCGTGGACTAAACTGACAGCTGCTATTGACCTTATTTTTTTTAAATGTTGCAAGCGCGGAGCATAGTGTTGTAGGTAAGGCTCAATCATAAGTGAATCATCGAATCGATGTGACATGACTCCTGAATTTATTTTTACTAATTGGTGTAAATAAATGTTTTATGAATATAAACGTATATATTTAAATATAACAGTATTCATACACATAGTACATGAACTTTTATTGTGATAAATATGAAATCAACAATAAAATAAATGCAATCGATAAAATTAAGTCTGACATAAATGAGTAGAAACTAAATATGGGCCGCTAGTTTCTAAACAAATTATTTTTTTATGCCGTGAAATAGTTTCATTTTCGATCTACTTCGATTTTAACGATAAAGTGACAAACCCCCAAATGTCAGTTTAGTCCACGAAATAAAAAATCACATTATAGTAGGTTATTCCCGCAAGTTCGCTGCGGTGGCCTATCTCATAGGGGTTTTCATGGGTGTTTTTAAGGGATAAAAAGTTGCCAATGACATTCAGCGATAGTGCAACTTTCAGCGAATTTATGCAATCGCCAGGGTCTGATCTAACAATTTCGTCGCTCCGGGCATAGACAATATGGATGTGTTGTGACTTGTGGACCAGGTCGAGGGTTGTTGTCGGGCTTAAGATTAAGTTAAAATCGCGCAGGGAACTTTGCGCGATGTAGGATTTGTGTGACGGCTGGTGTTTTTATAATTCGTATAGATATTTCATGGAGCAAGTGATTAATCAGGGCACTATGTATAATGCCGGGCATTATGAATAAAATGAAGTCAATTCAAATCGGGCAATGTAATGAATACTGATTTAAACTTCCATATTTATCACATTGACTGGTCATTATGAATATTGCTACGTAACGGTTGGGCAATTCGATAATTATGATCAATGAATTAGTCCAAGAGCGAGCGAAGCGAGCTCGGTAGCTTAGGGCACCCCGACACGGATAGGTTAGGTTCGAATCTCCTTTATGTTAGGTTACTTTGGATTCTGCAGACAGTAATAGGAGCCAATTTTGTTGCTTAAATTATAATCGAATTTACCTATTCTATATTAAAATCAATGCCAACCAACACATTTGATTATTACCTGGCCCAATAAGTGATAGGCATAATTTAGAAAGCCCGGTCAATTTAATTATTTCAATAGTCTAGCATATTGCCTACTCATAGTGGCCTTTTTTCTAATTGTTTGGGCAAAATGCCGTATTGTTCACCTGATTAGATACACACTTACAACATGTAAATAGTACGCATAAACATTCTATGCAGGTTCAGTGAGATGCAGCTGAAAAAAGACGAAGAATTGTGTCGCAACAGTGGCGAGGGGGAGGGGGACGTGCCCAGGAAGAGTGACGACCGCTTCAGTGAGATCAAGTCCTCCTTGCGGGAGCTTCGCAGGGGCCTCAATGAGGTGAGCTGCTGTACATTATTATATATTCATTATTAGTTCACTTGTTATTTCTAATACAAAATGTACCTATAAACAAAGGGGAGCGAGAATGTGACTCATTGCACTTCAAAATATTTGTGCACGTCGATGCCAATGGGAAAAGTGCCCAAAACGCTGGCAACATTGCCACATTGAATGGCATTGCCGATTCTCTGGCCAAAGAAAAGCCTAGCCCTCTGGTCACCTGAAGAGTCAAAAAGGCCTTTTATTTCGCCCGGTTTTGCTTTTAATTGTCAACTGCTTTTATGTACACTCACAACGTAATGTTCCAAATATGAATTCAAAAAATATTGTATAAACACGTACTTTATATTCGTGGATAGGTAAAATTAAAAAAAAAAACTTTACAGTGCAATATTTGCCTTCGATTTTTTAACAACTGCACACATCACATCACATCATCAGCCTATTAATGTTCCCACTGCTGGGACACAGGCCTCCTCTCTGTGAGAGGGAATGGGCCGTAATCCACCACGCGGGCCCAGTGCGGGTTAACAACTGCATCATAAAATAACTTTTTAATTTTTATAGCATACTTTTTCTTTTTAATTTTATTTAAGCCGACCCCAACAATAATTGGGAAAAAGGCTAGGCAGATGATGAGGACTTTTTCTTACTGGCGTGTATGGGTTTATTGACTTAATGTAGAAAAGTAGTGTCATTGTCTATGGATGTGCGCGTTGCGCAGTCATGCGCAATGAAAATCTAAGTTGCCCGCCATACCACATATTTTTTCCGTTTCCACTTTTGTTTTAGTTCAACTGTATGAGTGAAGATAAAGTAGTGTGTGCAACGGCATATAATTATAATAGGTATTAAAACACTTGCGTGATATTATTATCACATTCGGCTTCGCCTCATGTGATAAACCCACGCTCGTCTTTTAATAACCCCTATTATATGACCATTGCATAAACTACTATTTTAAGGTGGTGTGACGATCTGATTTCGTTTATAGGTTATAGACAGAGATCGCGCAAGAAAAACTATGTAAAAGAAATACTATGTCCTCAATTGGTTTCAATATTTTGATAGATTTTTTAACCGACTCAAAAAAGACGACGAAACGAACGACGAATTAAGAGGTTCTTAATTCGTCGGTATCTTTTTTTAATGTATGTTCACCAATTACTCAAAAACGCCTGGACCGATTTAATTTGGAAAATTCTTTTTTTGATTGAAATGGTATATACAGGGTGTCCCAGAAATCGACGTCAAGCCGTAAATGGGTGATAGACCAAGTTATAACAGTTCTCAGAAAAATACGAAAAAAAATCTATCTCATGTTTTTAAAAAATTATGTTCACTTTAAAAATTTACTAAAAAAATCAATCCCTGTAATGGTTCTTTAACTCCAATTGCTACAAATCCCATAATTTATCAATTTTTTTTATTATTATGTAATCTTGAATAATGCTTGTGTAGATTTTTGCCTAAAATTTAAAACCAACTCCTTCTACTTAGAAGAGAATTAAACTTTTTCAAAACCAAATTATTCAAATTTACTGTTTCGCCCAACTTTAACTGACTGTACTGAAAAAAAAATGTACTACGCTAGTTTGGCAAGTAACATGAAAAATTGGCGCATTTAATAAGGATTCAAAAATGGTGTAACACTTGCTAGATTACGTTTTCAATAATTGGTCAATTTTTTTTTTGTAAATAGTATCGGTTTTTACCCAAAATGTCCATACTTCCTTAAAATGACTTTAGCTTACCTAAAGCTTTGCTAAACTCCGTTTCTAGTTCGATAGAGACGGAGAGAGTCATTTTACGAAGTGTGAGCGAGATAAGAAATCGAAATTTTACGTAATTTAAGAGCAAAGTTATGATAGTGACTCAACCTTTTTACTTTAAGTCAGGACCAGTTTTCTCATCTTAGAAAAAAAAAACAAATTATCAGATTTAATTTTTTTTTATTACAATAAATGTTCAAACTGCCTTCCTTCGACGGCAATGCAAGCACGACATCTTCTTAAAAAAGATCTGGTTATTTTCCGGGCAAATCTTCCCCTATTTACAAAGACAACGGCTTCCGTTATTCTTTCCCGCAGCTCGGCTAAATTCTCTATTGTTTTTGAGTACACTTTCTCTTTTACCGCTCCCCAGTAAAAAAAATCTAGGGGATTTAAATCAGGCGAACGGGGTGGCCACAAGATTGTCCCACCGCGCCCTATCCACCTGAGCGGGTATTCTTCATCAAGATGTTCTCTTACTAAACGGGCATAATGCGCTGGGCAGCCATCTTGCTGGAACCACATTTCCCTGTAAACGTTCAGTGGCACGTCTTCTAATAAATCTGGTAAAGTATTTTGAAGAAAATCCAAATAAACTGCGCCATTCAAAATCTCTGGCAGCTCAAAAGGTCCAATTATTTTGCCATTTAGTATCCCGGTCCACATGTTTACTTTAAATCGATACTGTGACTTATCTTGCCTCATCAAATTTGGATTTTCTACATGCCACTCGTGCAAATTGTGCAAATTCATGTAGCCATCTTTTTTAAATGTTGACTCATCGGTCCATAAAATCTTCTCTAAGAATCGAGGGTCTTCTCTGTGCCTTTCTAGCATCCTTTGGCAAAACGCAACTCTGGGAGCGTAATCCCGTGGCAGTAATGATTGTACTCGCTGTACATGATACGGGTGGAACTCGTTCTTTTTTAAGATTCGGTGGGCGGTACTCTTAGATACACCTGTGCTTGTTTCGATTCCACGTACAGAAGCACTTGGGTCTTCTTGGACTGCTTGTAGTACGACGTCTTCGTACGGATTACGATGTCTTCCTTCACCATGTACTTGGTTAGGGAATCGTCCCTCTGATAGTGAACGGTGCACATTAATAAAAACTCGATGATCTGGGTGACGATTGTTCGGGTACCTCTCACGATAAAGTCTAGCGGCTGCATTGGCATTGCATCTGCATTCCCCATAAACGAGGTGCATGTTCGCATATTCCAATGCAGTGTACACAGCCATGGTAGTACTACACAATCACAGGATCAGCAACAGTCCAGAGTAAAGCACAGGTCGTCAGAAAGAGGAATTAAACAGTCCAAATCACAAGCAATTAAGTCCAGAAAACAACGCAAAAAGTGGTAAGTACGGAATCAACATGAACGAATACGGAGATGCGCAGTAAACAAAGCAGCGTAACGTACTGATTTGTAATTGTGTGTGCGTCTGCGCTTACAAAACAGAACAATAACTACTGCTGTCTCATTCGCACTCATCGGTAAATTGTATCTCCGTTTCATGATAAAGGTTGTGTCACTGATAAAGGTGGCGTCACTCTCTGTCTCGCTCACACTTCGTAAAACGACTCTCTCCGTCTCTATCGAACTAGAAACGGAGTTTAGCAAAGCTTTAGGTAAGCTAAAGTCATTTTAAGGAAGTATGGACATTTTGTGTAAAAACTGAGACTATTTACAAAAAAAAACTTGACCAATTATTGAAAACGTAATCTAGCAAGTGTTACACCATTTTTGAATCCTTATTAAATGCGCCAATTATTCATGTTACTTGCCAAACTAGCGTAGTAAATTTTTTTTTCAGTACAGTCAGTTAAAGTTGGGCGAAATAGTAAATTTGAATAATTTGGTTTTGAAAAGTTTAATTTTCTTCCAAGTAGGCTTTGAATTTTAGGCAAAAATCTACACAAGCATTATTCAAGATTACATAATAATAAAAAAATTAGATAAATTATGGGATTTGTAGCAATTGGAGTTAAAGAACCATTACAGGGATTGATATTTTTAGTAAATTTTTAAAGTTTGGGGGCTGAGTCACCCACGTCCGTAGGAATGTACCCCTTTCTGATACCCTACACGTGGTCCCCGGGTGGTGCAAATCAGGTGACACCAACTGGTGGTAGGCTTCGGCCGAAGGCTTGCGACCACCCACCGGGCAAAGACGTACCGCCAAGCGGCTTAGCCGTGTTCCGGTACGATGCTCGGTGTAGCCACAAGAGGAGTTGGGTCGAGATAGCTGTTCTACTGCAGGCTGACCAGCCTGACGCGCGCTGTTATGGACGTATCGGGAGACTGGTCGCGGAGGGTAGCGGGATCCGAGGCACGGTGCGCCGCTGGCCGACCGCAGGTAGTTGGGGGCCCAAGTAGTGTGCCAGCCACACACGAAAGGCTGCCCCGCCAACTGTCGAAAAATCCCGGAATGCGCCATCGTGCTGGTTGGCGACCAGATGGGGAGGGCCCGATGGACATTCCGGGGGGGCTCGGGCGTCCCCGCAGTCTCCGGACTAGTGCCCCAATGATGCTGTCCTTTCAGTGCTTGTCTGAAGGTTAGCTGCGTGAAACCTCGTCTCACTTCCAACTCCTCTCCTCCATTCACTCTTATAAAATATTAATTAATGCCAAGGAAAAGGAATAAGAGATTTAAACAGCGGCTGCACTCCCTCCCCCACAAAGTGCACCTCACCAACATTCGAGGTCTGCACTCAAATCTCTCTGCAGTCCACTTCCACCTAGAGACTGAGAAACCAGCGCTGCTTTTCCTTACGGAGACGCAGATAGCGAGTCCGTCAGACGTGTCGTACTTATCTTACCCAGGGTTTACCCTGGAGCACAATTTTAAACCGCGCGCGGGTGTGTGTATGTACGCCCGTGACGACACTTGCTATCGGCGTCTCCGTAACCTTGAGGACTCCCGATTCACAACCCTGTGGGCTCTGGTGGACACAGGTCTGGATAAAATTATCTACGCCTGTGTCTACCGTTCGCACAGCGGAGATCAGGAGACATCCAGGCTCACAGAGTACCTCAGTGAGGCGGCTGATGCGGCACAGCACCCTTCCGCCCAATTAGTGTTACTGGGGGACTTTAATGCCCACCATCAGGAGTGGCTCTTCCCATACCAGTGCACTGACCATGCTGGACGGGAGATGCGCAAGCTTTCGCTAGCGCTAAACCTCACCCAGCTGGTCCAGGGGGCAACGAGGGTACCGGATGTTGATTCGCACACAGCGAATTGCTTGGACCTTCTGCTGACAACAGATCCAGACAGATACTCTGTGTCGATAGCTTCACCTTTAGGTAGTTCTGACCACTGTCTGGTGAAGTCTGTGTCCGTCTATTCCCCGCCCGATCCCAGCCCAAGAGGCACCCGGCGGGTTTGGCGGTACAAGTCAGCAGATTGGGATGGTATGCGATCTTTCTTCGCATGCTATCCTTGGCAGCCTACTTGCTTTTCTTCGTCGGATCCATCGTCGTGCGCGCACGCCGTGACGGATGTGTTGCGTCGGGGAATGGAGTACTTCATTCCGTTCTCTGACGTTTCAATGTCAAGCGAAGACCGGCCATGGTTTGGCGCCGAATGTAAGCGCGCCGATGCGCTTAAACATGGGGCGTACCTGGCTTGGGTCGACGCTCGATCGCGTAAGGCGAGTGACGTGGGTCTGATGAAGAAGGCCTTCAACAGGGCTGCCAAGTCCTGCAAGAAAGTGTTGCGAAGGGCTCGATTCGACCGCATTGGTCGAATAGGGACCAAACTTGCTTCTTACCCAGCAGGTAGTAAAGCGTTTTGGTCTCTGGCTAAGTCGGTCGAGTCGAACTTCTGCCGCCCCTCACTACCACCACTGCTGAAACCCGACGGGTCGCTGGCCCACTCCGCTGAGGAGAAGGCAAATTTATTTGCCTCTCTTTTTGCGGAATCTTCACGTCTGAATCCTGGTGACGCGCGGCCCCCTCCTTCTCCTGATGGATGCGAGACGAGTATGTCGGAAATTCGTATTCGTCAAAAGGACGTACGTAGGGTGCTGCGCAACCTCGACGTGAACAAGGCTAGCGGCCCTGATGGAATACCAGCAATTGTTCTTAGAACCTGTGCGCCTGAACTGTCTCCGATCTTGACACGCCTATCCGCCTTTCGTATGAGGCTGGAAAAGTGCCGAATGCTTGGAAGCAGGCTAACGTACAGCCCGTGCCCAAGAAGGGAAGTCGAGCTGACCCGGCCAACTACAGACCCATATCTGTAACCTCCATACTCTGTAAGAGTATGGAACGTGTACTTAATATTAAGCTCCTGGCATACCTAGAAGCAAACGATATCCTAAGTGACCGACAATACGGCTTCCGCCGAAATCGGTCTACTGGGGATCTTCTAGCGTATGCCATTCACATCTGGAGTGAGGCCATTGAGAGGCACGGGGAAGCGCTTGCCGTCTCCCTAGACATCTCAAAGGCTTTTGATAGGGTCTGGCACGAAAGCCTTATTGCTAAGCTTCCTTCATTCGGTTTGCCCGGTGGTCTGTGTGATTGGATTGCAGACTTCCTGAGAGATCGGTCCATTCGAGTGGTTATCGATGGCTGCTCGTCGGACCACTTGGTTATTAATGCCGGGGTCCCTCAGGGGTCGGTTCTCTCAGCAACTTTATTCTTGCTGCACATTAACGATCTGCTAAAACCCGGCACCTTTGGGTATGCAGACGACAGCACTGTTGCTGAGAGATACTTGTCCAGCGCTCGTGCTACCGGGCCTCAGATCCAGTCTCTCCGGGAGGCCATGGTGGAGCGCTTGAACCTGTCCATGCAGGCAGTCTCCGAATGGGGCGATGCCAATCTGGTCAGGTTTAATGCTGCTAAAACCCAGGCGTGTCTTTTTTCCGCTAAAAAGAGCCAATTTCACCCGGCTCCAACTTTCCGAGATGTGACTGTGCCAATAGCTGACCATCTTGAGCTTCTTGGCGTTACGTTGACATCGACTCTCAATTTTGGCCCATATATTGAGGCGAAGGCTCAGCTGGCTGCCAAAAAGCTGGGGATCCTTGCAAAGGTGAGAAGGTACTTCACGCCAGAACAGCTGCTCAGCTTGTATCAAGCGCAAGTTCGATCATGCATGAAGTACTGTTCTCATCTCTGGGACGGATCTGCCAAATACCAGCTCGATGCACTAGAGTCGATCGAAAAGCGGGCCAAGAGGCTCATCAGCGATGAGGCACTGGTTGAGTCAAAGCTCCAGAGCCTTGAACATCGTCGCCGAGTTGCTAGCTTATCGGTTTTTTATCGATTACATTTCGGTGAGTGTGCGATGGAATTGCATGATCTAATTCCGCCCAGCCCGTTCCATCATCGGACTACCAGACGTACGGCGATGCGCCACAGGTACATGGTGGACATCCCGCCCATACGCACTAAACGTTTTGAGAATACTTTTATTATGCGTACAGCTAAGGAGTGGAATTCTCTGCCGGAGTCTGTGTTTCCCGATAGCTACAATCTAGGGGTCTTTAAGTCAAGAGTGAATAGGTTACTTCTAGGCAAGCGTGCTCCATCGTAGACCACATCATCGCTTACCATCAGGTGAGATGGTGGTCAAGCGCGAGCCTATATCTAAATAAAAAAAAAAAAAAAAAAAAAAGTGACCATAAATTTTTAAAAACATGAGATTTTTTTTCGTATTTTTCTGAGAACTGTTATAACTTGGTCTATCACCCATTTACGGCTTGACGTCGATTTCTGGGACACCCTGTATACTTCCGAGGTGGTTCCATGGTCATCAGGTCAGGTTTTGATGAGGGGATCCCATGGAAATCGAGGGAACTCCTCAATATAGGCATACAAATAGCTTTTTTTGGTATTTTCATGAACATGGCAAGCATTTACATTCTGAAAGTATCATTTGGTGAAGTGGAACTGATGAAGAAGACCACATATCGCCACTGGGACTTCTCCATGATAAGTATGTCACGGGTATTAGATATCTCGGAACTTTAAATGACTTTGAAGAAAAAAAAAATGGTTCAAATAAAATGGTACTATCGAACTGATCTCCCCTGATTTTCGCGGCTCTAAATTATCGCAGAATTAATGTGACAAATTGTCAAGCACGCGTTATCTGCTGTGATTGGTTGAATGAATTTTCAACAGCCAATCACAGCAGATAACGCGTGCTTGACTATTTGTCACATTAATTCTGCGATAATTTAGACCTGAAAATCTCGGGGCTAGTGATGATGCCGGTAGGTAACCATCGGAACTCCGAAATAAAACAATGTATCCCAGTCCTGTTTAGGCTTGATGGAATCGTTGTGAGAAGCCCTCTGGCTATTAATGATATTCATTGTAATATAGGGTACCTACCAAGACTAAAAGGAGAATTAAATAAACCGGCCAAGTGCGAGTCGGACTCGCACACGAAGGGTTCCGTACCATTATCGTAAAACACTGCAATAAAATCACGTTTGTTGTATGGGAGCCCCCCTTAAATTATTTTATTTTAATTTAATAATTATAATTTTTTGAAGAAAATATACAACTAAATATTCTGTGAATATTTCAAGCGTCTACCTGTTGCCGTTATTAATATCGAGCAAAAAACGGCAAAAATATCACGTTTGTTGTATGGGAGCCCCCCTTAAATATTAATTTTATACTGTTTTTAGTATTTGTTGTTATAGCGGCAACAGGAATACATCATCTGTGAAAATTTCAACTGTCTAACTATCACGGTTCATGAGATACAGCCTGGTGACAGACAGACAGACAGACAGACAGACAGACAGACAGACGGACAGCGAAGTCTCAGTAATAGGGTCCCGTTTTTACCCTTTGGGTACGGAACCCTAAAAAACGATAAAAAAAACCGACTTCCAAAACAAAACACTACAAACCGAAAAATAAGTTTATTTTCGGAAGCTGTTGTCAAAAACGATCACACACCGACTGCCGAAAAGAAAGGTATTTTGCCCTTTGTAGTGTTTTGTTTTGGAAGTCGGTTTAATGTTTTTTGTTAAAAAGTTTTTCTAAGTTATGCTTGTCATGTTTGTGTTTCAGGTGACTGCTCCGTACCATTCGAATCCGAACATGAGCGCCAGTCAGAACAACAACAATAATAACAATGGGTAAGTGGCTGAGTGTGTTTTGTAAAGAATTTCAGATACAGTTTCATTTCTGATTACGGCTAAGCTAAACAGAAGCTATAGATGAAAATGTAGGGAACATCCAAACTGTCCGCCCACCAAGTGACTCCAGGAAAGACGGTGGCACACTGATCTCGTGCTGCTGTGCCCAGCAAGGCTCAGGGAGGCTCAGCAGGACTTCTCAGTCTCCCCAGGAATGTGCCCTAACAGGCGTTGCACAGAGAGGGTTCCGGGATGGTCTTTTAAAAGGTCACCCCCTTCCATGTGTTGATGGTAATCAAGGGGGTGGTCTTTTTTTTCTGCGAGGCGGCGAGGTGACCGGTTCTTTGGTCACCCGCCTGCCAGCGTGCTGGTTGGGCCTAAGCCCTAACCAGGAACCTGTAGGTTGAAGTGGTTGCTGAGAGAGTGGCCGGTTTTGCTTTGGGACGCGTGAGTGCGTCCCGGCGACCAGAGGCTGCTCGTGCGCTGGTGATTGATGGTGTCAGTGTCACTTGGTCCACGTGTTCCGTGTGCCGGCAACCTGGGTGCTGTTTGTAGCTGCGGTGTGATGCCTGGCGTGATTGTGTTCCCAAGTTGGGCTCATAATCCCTCACGAACGACGTGGCGTGGGGTCGAAATTGGGCCGACCTATCTACCCTACGGGTTTTCCTTCCTCCGATAGGAGGGGTTTTGTTGGGGCTAAAGACTGTCTGGTTTTGTTGGGGCTAAAGACTGTCTGGTTTTGTTGGGGCTGAAGACTGGTTTTGTTGGGGCTGAAGACTGGTTTTGTTGGGGCTGAAGACTGTCTGGTTGGAGCTGATTGCCTGGCTGAGGCTGTCCGCTCGAGGCAGGCCGTCGCAGAGTGGAGTTGGCTGGCTACGCGACGGTCCACGAGTGACAAGCTTTCTGATCCTACTGTTTTTTATTATTTTTTATTTTTTGTTCTTCCACCCTCAACTTAAAATTAGTTGATAAATTTTTACGAAGAAAAGTTTGACCAGCCAACTGCAACCAGCGACCCTTTTAACTTAATTACTTTTTGGTGACGTGTTCAAGGGTTACACTTAATAAACATCTATCTCAGTATTTGGTGCTTTATTGTTCCCAAGAAGAAATCGCGTTACATGTGAGTTAAAAATCTCACACTCTCTCTTTTCCCAGAAGTCCTGGCGCCTTTTGAAGGTTGCAAGGAAAAATAGGTAGGTACATCCACTGCTCGACACAGCCAAGCGTCCGGTTGCGTGGCTGACTAATAAATGAACCCCGAAGTTAACGTGCGTAATAACTTCTTTGTGCACACCCTGCGCAGTAGTTGAATTGCGCCTTTACTTTTTATTCTATAGTTGATAGACCAGACTTTATTTCTTAAACTAATTTATCGCTTCGCACTATTTCGTTTTTCGATCGCTTCGTATCGCTTCCAAATCAAAACTGTCCCATTGCGAAGACGACCGTCCTTATATAGCACGGAAAATGTCTCTGGAACGTTCCATACTGTTCTAGATACGTCTAGAACCTTTCAGAATAACCGGCTGAGACAGACATTCGAGGAAAACTTTCGAGATCGTTCTCGACGTGATCAGAACGTTTTAGAACGTTCGGTTGAGAAAGATTTATTCGATACGAGATGGCGTTACTAGCCACTACTAGTTCTTCTTCGCGTTAGCGTTGCCTTATCTTGTAAAAATATTTTTGGCGTGTTGCTTCCGGACAATTATAATGCTTATGAGATCGCAATCGAGAACGACTGCCCACTTGACCTCCACGACTCGGTAACTGGGTAACACGAGACCCTCGTAATTCGTTGCCAGACTTTTAGGCTTCTACCTGTAAAGGCTGTCAAAGATGTATAAATGCAGACGGGACTTGTTAGTCCCGTCTGCATTCTCTCTCTTATCTTCTTTCTGCGTCTAATGTGCTTACCGAAGCACGAAGGGGTCTATTTATAAAATGGATGGTCACCCATCCACAGGCACTGACTAACCTCTCGAGCCTACTTGATGTTTAAACAGCTGAAAAAACCCCACCAATTGAAAATCAGCGCGGGGTGTTTGACGCCCAGCAAATGTTGAGTTGGTAACTTCCGGTATGGGTACATTCAGCGCAATTTTTGATTGTACTTATTTTTTGACTATTCTTCTCTGTAACTTTGTGGTTGTCGCTGTTGTGTTGTGTCTTTGTCTATGTAAATGTTTTTTTTTCTATTCTAACTATTATCTTTATTTCAGCAACGAACGCGCCGGGCGTGCTTCGCCTCCCAATGAGGACGTACGACTGCCCTGCGAGTTCTGCAACTCGCTCATACCGGCTCACGACTTGGTTCAGCATCAGGTAACACTAGCTTCTCCCCTACCCTACCCACCTACCCTACCCACCTAGCCTACCCACCTACCCTACCCACCTACCCTACCCTACCCTACCCACCTACCCTACCTAACCTACCCTACACAACTTACTCTACCTAACCTACCCTACCTACCCTACCTAATCATGTAATACATATTTGTATGTATCATCAATAGTTTTCTCAGCGCACGCCAAAGAATGAATTTTATATGCAACATTTTGCTACTTTGGGCTACATTATTGCAATTTTCATAAGGATCTCTATTTTTTTGAAAATATATTATAGCCTATGACACTCAAGAATAAAGTAGTTTTCTACTGGTGAAAGAATTTTCAAAATCGGTTGAGTAGATCCAGAGATTGCCCCCTACAACGTCACAAACTCACAATTCACAAACTTTTTTCTATTTATAATATTAGTATAGACTAGCTGAGTCAGCTAGTCTATACAGCTAAGCTGACCCCCCTGCACGCCAAAGAATGAAAAGCCTAGGGCCCTACCATGAGCTCTTAGAGCAAAGTTATTTATTAATTTGCTTGCGCTTGACCACTGTCTCACTTCATGGTAAGCGATGATGTGGTCGACGATGGGGCACGCTTGCCTAGAACTCCTAGGTTGTATATCAGGAAATACAGACTCCAGCAGGGAATTCCACCTTAGCTGTAAGTATTCTCAAAACGTTTGGTGCGTATGGGTGGGATGTCCACCATGTACCGATGACGCATCGCCGTACGTCTTGTAGTCCGATGAATGAATGGCCTAGGACGAGAAAGATTGGGATGAGGAATTAGTTCATGCAATTCCATCGTACACTCCCCAAATGGCTTGTCCGCGTTATGTTAAAGTAAATAAATAAATTAACTGCTGCTTATGAATAACTATGAAGAACCCTGAACAGATAAAAAAAAATGTAGTATGTGTACAAGGGCGTCGACAAGGGGGGGCAGGGAGGGGCAGCTGCCCCCCCTAGAGATTATAAAAACGTTGCTAAATGTAAAGCAACCAAAGTTCTAAGTTTTGACTTGACTTACTTTATTGATCATTCCCGTACGTCGAAACTCGAATGAATTTAAATAAACTAAACCCCACAGATCGAACCATTGTTGATATCATAAAAGAGGCAAAAACCTTCTTTCCCGACACGGAAAAAGCGTTGAAAATTTTGTTCGCTCTTCCGTGCACAACGTGTACGGTAGAGTTGCGTATCTTTACACGTTAGACTCTGTACCGATATTATTACAATCGCTGTAGATGTAAGGGTCGTACTACAAGTGGAAAGCTTCATGTGCTCTCGAATTTACCCACAATTCATACTTTTCTCAGTCTCCATATCAACTTGCTCCCCCCCTGGGCCATCGGCTGGCGACGCCCTTGTATGTGTACCAATGTTTACGTAAGCCTAGGAGGTGTAAGAACATTGTTTACTTCTGCTGTCAAGGGGAAGGTGGGGGGGAGTTAAAAATTACAAAAATGTTAGTTACGTAATACTTGAATGACCCCTGAGGCTCTTGTTCTGTCTCACAGACGGGTTGCCGGCCGGACCTGGCCCAGCTGCGGCCCCGCAGCACGTCCCCAGCCGGCGCGGCCGCGCTGCCGGAGAGCCCGCTGGAGGCCGTCATACCGTGCGAGTTCTGCGCGCGGTCGCTGCCCGTCTACCTCATCAGCGAGCACCAGGTACACACAAAAACTGTTCAATATTTCTCCATCAGCAGCATCGCCTCACTGATCGGACCTGTGCCTCTCGCATCCACCGCACCTTGACCAGTTGACGTTGCTGGCACGCTGGACGTATTTCTCGATACCTAGAAGAAACCTGTACAAGCATTGCTTAACATAACTAGTTCTGGTCCCGGAAGACGCTGCCTTGGTAAGCCTTCCTCTAGGAGGACCGATGACCTGGTTAGGTTTGTGGGAATGTGCTGGATTGCACAAGACCGGTCGGTTGTGGGGACGCTTGGGGGAGGCTTATGTTCAGCAGTGGGCATCTTTTGGTTGAAATGATAATGATGTATACTTTTGATAGCATTTATGCGACACTTATGTGATTGTTTTATCATCTGCTTAAATATACTGCGTTTGCGATTTAGTTTCCAAACATGTTTTTCGAAAAACAACTTTAAATCGCCACTTGTAAGTTCCAGTTTAACATTTTATGACGTTTTAATAGTGCGAGTCATTCTGAAATCAACCTTATTCTTAGTAGCATAAAGTTGATACTTGTGGAAATAGCATCAACTGTTTTTTTTTTTTCAGGAGCGCTGCGGCAGGGAGGCCAATCTACTGTACCCCGACTGAACTAGTCTTCCTAACATATTTACCAATTTTATAACTTAGCTATACTACGTTTAGTTCTAACTTACGACAATTTTATTAAATTGTCTCTATGGCCAATGTTCTAAAATTCCTTTGCGTTGCACTTTATGAAACTTTTTTTTTTTGGCAGGTAAATATTGTACCAATTATTTTGTCTTTGTACAGGAAAAACGGTAATATTTTGGTGTCCTTATTCTATGTTTTGAGAAATTAATACTTTTACATAGCATAAAGCTTAATCAGACTAAATGTTTCCATTGGGACACTGGCCTCCTCTCTGTGAGAGGGAATGAGCCATAATCCACCACGCCGGCCCAGTGCGGGTTGGTGGATATCACAATATTTCTTCGAATTGTTGGTACTAGGATATGCCGGTTTCCTCACGATGTTTTCTTTCACCGTTACAATAAATACTTTTTCTCAATCATGCTTGGAAATTTGAGCAGTATTTTGACAACCTTCTTCGAGATAAATCGAAATTGCTGTACTGGCCAAATACATGCGAGCAGCGGCCGGCAAAAGTTGTATGAAAATCCTATCTTGGTTTAGCGGCCAAATAAATTACATAGGAAACTCATATCCGTCGTGAATTTAAAAATGGAACAATCTTTTACTCCGAAACATGGCAACCAAGGAGGTAACTTATCAAAGGTTTTATTTAAATTTCGAACTGGCTTGCAAATAGAAAGCTGTAAATTGAAAAAAAAAAACAAATGAACACTTTAACGCGGGAAAAATTATCGTTGTTCGTCATTGTATTTGACAAAATGAGTAGCTACGTCGTGAGCCAATTACAACACGTCAACATCCGATTCCATTTTCAAAACTGGCTTGTCCTGTACAAAGACAATTTGATCTCTTAAACTATTCCTTGAAAGGAATCGAGGTAGTTAGAATAAGAACTAAACAATTGGACGTCCTATAGATAAGAAATAAATAAAGAAAGAAGAATATGAAGAATGAATAGACTTGAAGAAAGTGACTTATTAAGTGAAGGCTAGGTATACGACCCGAGTGGTTATAAAAAAAAAATTGACATGTGCTATGCTCAGCATAACTTACTGAGGACAAAGGGATATCTGAAAGATGTATTTAATTTTTTTTCTGTAGAATTTACGAGCTTAACGCCAAAAACTTGGTAAATAACGTCAACCTGAACAAAATTTGTGCAAAGATCATAGAGGTATGTTGATGGGATTTTCAACCTTATTGCTAAGAGTATAAGGGTGAGACGAGCTTGAGCGGGAACTTACTGTGATCGGTTGTTAGTCGCATTTTTGTAGCTGTTAACTCAAATCCACGCATTTAAGTAGGGCAGAGCATGTTCAATACGTTGGCTGGTATCCATTGAGCGTAAAAAAAATTGCTTTCCTAAGTTAGTGTACGATTATAAACCTTATTTCTATAACGTTAATGCGCATATTCCTTTATGCGACTGTAATCAAGCAAATATGAATATTCCACTTCAACTAAGTTTATCAGGATAAATAAAGTTGCTAAGTAAAGTTTGTATTTTTAATTAATCTTATTTGATGCGACTATAATCATTAATGTTATACTAATAAGGTTTATTTTCGCGTGAGACGCTACTGTAATAAGTCGAACAGTGTTGAAATGATATGAAGTTGGTGCCAAATTCCGATCACAGGTGATTATGTAGGATGGGAGTTGTATTCGTTTTACCCGACTGCCGAAAGAGGGTTATGTTTTTGTTCTTAGGAGTTGATATTATTAAGTTTGACAATAAAAGCAAAGCTCAATTTTAGAATCATTACTGTTCTTTTTTATTATATTTTTTTATTATAAAGTAAAACTATTTCAAATTGACTTTCTATTATGATATGTAATGAAATGAAATGTTCGTTGTACAATAAAGTATTAGGGAATATGCGTGTATTTTTTTTTATTTGTTTAATAAACTATTATTAGTAAAAAAATATAATATAATATTTTTTTAATAACTTCATGCCCACGACATGGACTCTGACGTCACACCAACAAAAAACGGTGTTTTCACGAGAGGAACAGACATTTTAGTTTAAAATTGTTATATTTCGTTTGTATTTCAATCAATTTTGATTTGACTGTTAGTATTCACTTTTTGTACATTTATCAATAATCTGGTTAAATAAAATATATGTTTTTATGCATATTCCCTATGGCTTTCACAATAGCTCGTTGGATTTTCAACTTTAGCCGCTGGACCGGGGGTTGGAAATTCAACAGCACGCTTTTATTTGGCCACTCATTTATGAGGTACTAATGAAAGCGGATATACGACACATATTCGATTTTTCACCAAACAATAGCCTGTGTAAAATAAAAGTAAGCCTGTTTAAAATAGTGGTCAAGCGCGAGCCTATAAATATAAAAAAAGAACCATCCTTATGGCTCGACGCGATTCGATTTAAATCACAACGTTAGTGATTTTTATTAGGCCAAATTGCCAGCACGTTCACATGAACGCAATTCGACCGGTTTGCACTTAAAAATTTTCTTAGAAAAAATACATACGTGAAATCATCTAACGACGCAATTTGAATCGAATCAAAGGTCCCTAAGGTTAATATGTAGATGTTTTAATCGCGCCTGCACAAAAGATCGAAATCTATAATAAACTACTGCCTATAAGCGCCATATATATGTGAAGCATTTTGATCGTTTGTGCAAGCCCTAAAGGTGCCACTCTGGATCCAAGTCATGTAAAATATTCATTATTAGGAACCTCTGGAATTCGTCGTGAGATTTGCAAAATTAAACAATAACAATTATTAATTGATGTTTCTAGTTATTTATATCAGGGTGAATGAATTCAGTGAGAAAACTTCGCAGATGTAAATGGGTATAAAACAATAAATAAAATCAACTTTTAAACATAAATGTCGAAATTTTTATGTACAGTACCTCCGCATAACCTTTTGGGGAATAAAGGGGTGATGTTATGTGTGTGTATAATTACAAGCAATAGGGAATATGCATGTATTTTTTTTTATTTGCTAAATTAAATACTTAATATACTTCGTAGAAGATAGCTTGATCTCTGCGACAGCTGTCATTATCAATACAGTAACAATGGCGCTTGACAGGCTAACAATAACGTATACGTCAGTTTGACATATGTCGCAGAGATCAAGCTATCTTTTAAGAAGTATAGTAAACAAAATGAAAGATTTGTTAATATATATCTTAATCATAGACGAAGTTAAAGTTGAGAATTAAAAAGAGAAGTCCGATGTGCCATCTGACGTCAGATAGCACGACGCCCATACAACTACAATAGAAAACGGCGCTTTCATAGAGGACTGATATATTTCTTTAAATTGTTTTATCTCTGTCGTTTTTGATCAATATTGATTCTGTTTTCACTATCAGTATTCTATTTTAGTATTTTTATGGATCAAATAATTAAAATATCTTTTTCATGCAAATTCCCTATTGAAGCTAACCCCGTAGGCATTGAGCTACTGGTAGTATAATAATTATAAAATCAACGACGGCCTTAGCCCTTGATCACGGTAGAGCGAGATTGTCTATTAGCGCCCTTTGGTCAACGCTTTCAATTCACGTAAATACTACTTCGGCTGTTAACCCTGTAATTTTACAAGAGACGCGGTTTATGGACTAAGTACAATGCTAGTGAAGCCACTCCAAACAGCTTAGCTTTTAAAAAGCCAGTCTGTGGATCCACGGATTTATCTAGAGTCGCTACGGCTTTTTAAAATCTGACCTGGCAACACTGCTTCCGCGCCTGTTATGGCGCAATATTTTTTTTTTGTAATGGGCTTGCTCTTGACTCTAGTATAGGTCAGAGGTGACAGAGACGACGATGAACACGACGATGACGACGATGGAGTGAGCTTACCCAGAAGAAGCCTGTTCACTCTAACTTCGAAGAGATTCAGGTTGAATGCGTTCAGAAACAGATGCAGGCAGTGAGTTCCACTCTTTTGCTGTGCGCATTATGAAGGATGTTTGGAAGCGCTTGGTGCGAATTGGTGGCAAGGCAAACAATTTTGTGCTGGCAATTATTTTTTGTATTTGGATTTTTGGCGCCCTTTGTCATCTAGCGCCTAGAGCGACCGCTCCTCTCGCTCTACCCTAGGGCCGGCGCTGATAATAAAAATGTCCGCCTGTTAGTATCCCACTGCAGGGCAAAGGCCTGTTCTCATACAGAAAATGCACGAGCATCTGGCGAAAATATGACTACATTGTGATTTTTTCTTTCAAAGACTAAACTGACAGCTGCCAATATCCTTATTTTTTAATGTTGCAACCGTAGGCACTATCAAGTGATTCATCGATGTACCATGACTCCACAACATAATTTTACTAATTCGTGTAAATAAATGTTTTATGAATTTCAAAGTAATATTTTTAATATAATTGTATTAATACACATAATACATAAACTTTTATTGTGTTAATTAAAAAATCAACAATAAAATAAATGCGATCGATAGAACGAAGTCTGACCTATTAAATGAGTAGGAATTAAATAGCCGCTAGTTTCTTAACAAGTGTAATTTGTTGGCGTCAAATAGTTCCATTTGCGACCTACTTCGATTTTCGATCACTCAGAATACGACACTATTTTTAAGTAACGATAAAGGCCCGATTTCTGATTTAAGTAAAGCAGGAATAATCAGTTGAGTATTGTCATGTCAGTGTCAAATAATTTAGGAAGCCTTTGAGTACCTATTTTACGTTTCACAATTGAGAATCTACCTAGATCAGTTAAGTAAGTACCTACTTATGTATGGACCTGTCAAAGTTCCATTCACTTTCTCTTTCATCCTTACGTTCCATTTTACAAACGAAAAAGAGACATCACAAGATTGTATAAAATTTACTGATATAAATTTTATACAGCTATAAAAAGTACGTTAGTATTATATTACATCATTTAAGATTAAAAAACTCAAGTTATTAAAGATATTATAATCTTTAATAACTTGATTTTTCAAATTTAAGCAATTTAATAGATACCTATTTGAAATGTATACAACCTTATTATGAAACTATGAAATGAATCGTAGGTACTAGTCAATTACTTCAAGATTGTCATGGCAACCGTATTTATTTTGTCAATGATGTCTTCGTAAGAAAATAATATACAATATAATTTGTTATTTCCAAAATCAAGAATTGAAGCTTATAATTACTAGAAGTGAATGTGTTTAGAGCGAGCAGTTGTTGGTTCTTGTGATATCTCATAAAACTACAGAATATTATTCGTACATTTTTACCTCAATGTATTTTACTCAGAATTTCACAAGATCTCTCAAGAGGGCACTTGTGCATCTGCATTGGAATCTGACTGCAATTGTGATTAACCAACAAATGTGGACTATTGTGATGCAATTTTTAATGGCTGACCTGGGTTTTCAAGACCGAAGACTTTGCTAGCCATCGAAGGACCTCCGAAGAAAAACAATATTTGCCAGGGTCGGTGCCATTGGATATGTGTCTGATATTATGAAAGAGGACTGTGTTTAAATATGTGTTAACAAGCAATATAATATCTGCCTACTTATTTTGTAAAATAATAAATAAAAGAGACTTATCATGTTGTTTTTATCATCTTTTACTGTTCTGATACCAAAATCGTATCATACAAAAGCCAAATTCTGTACACAATTTCATCGCTGTCCTAAACCAAATAATCCGTTGTAACCACTTCTTGTCTTGTGGATTCTACTAATACCTATTTTATATAGGTATGAAAGTCTGTATGTTTGGATATTTGTTAATCACACTTCAATGGTTGAACGTATTTGGAAGTATATACTTTGGAAAACAATTATACAATGACCAGAATTAGAACTAGGACATAATAACAAAAAATAAATATAATAATAAAATAAACGGAATAACAAAGCCTTTTATTCTGAAATCATAGATACAAAACTGAAGTCTATACAATACATGTTTATAGTTTATAAAATCAAATATTCCAAATCTCAGTGTGTCTCTTCGCATAGGCCTACACTGACAGTTTCCAGTGGGGTCTGTCCTGACCTACTCGCCAACACCACAGCGCGCCCTTGCTTACACTTTTTGCCTACGTCTTGGACCAGCAGTCTTTCCCATATCCCATTCCCATCTCTGACACTGTCTTCAACGGCTTCTTTTCCCATCTCTTGGTTACCACTTTTTCACTTTTCTCCATGTCCCTTGGTTATCGCGCATCATATGACCGGTCCATCTCCAGTTTTCACATAGTTTCTGTTGGATAACTCTCGGTTTTCGCGCAGGTAAAGCTACTGGCGACCACACACACAAAAACTGGCACTTTTTGAATATTTCTCTTGAAGTTATTAATCATCATCGTCATCATTTCTGCCGAAGGACTTCCCCAGCGTCACCACATCAACCGGTCCTGTGCGTCTTTCATACATCGGATTTCCGTGACCTTAACCAGGTCATCGGTCTACAGAGGGAGGCCTTAAAGCTCTGCGTATTCCACCACGTGGTCGCCACTCCAGAACTTCACAGCCCCATTGACCATTCGTTTTTCGAGCATCTTAATCTAATGTTTTCGATAATTCAGGGCGAACACTCTTCTTCCACGCATCGGTCTTCGTGGAGGCATCTCCAAGGAAGACAAGGTCTTCTTTGTGACTCGTTTTATCAGTTTATATATTATTTTGTATTTATTTCGCTTGATCACCGTTTAAGCACAGGCTTGTCAACTATCAACTGCCAAATGTAATCAGTGTAGCCAGATTCGACGAGCTCAAAGTTGGCGAAAATTTCATATGTCCATTTATAAAAAAACTCAAGATGACCATTATTCACTAAAACCACGAAACATTCTTCGAAACTTAAATGTGTTAGCCACAAGAATCATTTATTATTTATTTACTTCCCTGTGTTGTTACGTACTGAAGTATAATAAAAAATAGTGATGAACTGTTAAAAGCATTTTGGTTTCCAGTTAATTTCATCATTCCTCAGATAATGTTGTATTAGATAGTCTCATTCCGAAATCGCATAAAATCGCCCCATTTTTTTTTTTGAATTAGCCTAATTGGCGCCGCACGTGAAAATTGGTCGCCCCGGCACCATTCCGAGTTGCCTAAATGGCAAAAAGGCACCCAATTTGGCTACACCGATTATGTAACGTTGACAACGGTTTGAGAAAACTTTGAGAATTTGAGAATGATCAAATGTGTTTTTCTCAGTTGTGAAACCCAATTGAACGTCAATGAAGGTTTTTTGTATGAAATAGGGTATACTTTGGCATGACTTGACAACATATACTCAAACCTTGCTCAGCATCGCAGAATACTTAAAGTGACAGATGATCAAGAATGACAGATGCTTAAATCGAGATAAGCACATACTTAGCGTCAAATACTCAAATCAGAAATCGGCCAAAAGTGGCAATCCCCCAAATGTCAGTTTAGTCTACGAAACTTAGATAAAGTACCTATAGATTAAACCCTGGCGTGGCCGCACATGAGACAGCAATAGTTAGTTCTGGTGTTACAACAAGAACACTACAACCCACCATCGCACTGACACTTATTATCTATAAATAACCCAAATTCCTTGTCTCAATTAACACATAATACCACGAAATCACAGAAAATCAAACAAAACCGAGTTTGTTTGTCAAACCTCCCATTATATTAGTTTGACAAACAACAGAAACCGGCAAGGGTGTCAAAGACAAAAAATAATCCTTTGTCCTTATTATTTACATGGAGCTGCCAATTGGCCATCTCGCTCTATCAATAAAGCTCATTTTAAGGCTTAATCCATGGTATAATAACACAGCTTAATCTATAGGTACTTTATCTAAGCTACGAAATGAATAATCAGAGATTAGAAAACTAAATATCTCTGCCCACCCTTTTGAGTTAAGGAAGCGTGAAGAGAATCACTACGCTTGCTGAAGGTGAGTTGGTTGCACTGCGGAATTCATCTAACTCATATAATTCAACCATGTAAATATCGATTGTAATATTATTTTATTTAGATAAATCATCAAATCTATGAAATTACGCCATTTAATTTGGCATTTATTTACTAACAGCAGTCAATATGTATATATGTGGCACCTTATTTATGTATAGATTATAAATACCTTATATACATGAAATGTTATTGTTTGCACGTCGAAAACGAAAGATTAAGTTACTTTCCAAGCTATGAGCGATCAAGAATTTACAAATATTTTCAAAAATTTATGTTGTAATACTCCTAGCCTGAGAATCCACTGCTAAAATCTGCAGTAATTTTTGATAAAACGTCCTTTTTTATTGCTGAATGGTTGCTGGCAATATTTAGCCGCCGACTCCTTCCTTTAATAAAAAATTGTTTGTTCACAAACAAAATACTGCAGATTTTTGCGGTGGGATCTCGTCATACTCGTATAATAAAAGTACTCTGTGGATCTCGTACTGTAAAAAAATGAGTAATAATTATTGTATTTTTTGTTAAATTCGAATCTCACATTTTATCTATTTTTTACTGTTCTGTACTGACTCTGAAATTTTATATATAAAAAAAAACTGAATAAATGTCATATAAGTGTTCATTCTCAGTGTCAATAAAAATATCGATGTAAAAACTATTCTAATATCAAGAAATAAAGTAGTATAAGTATTAATGTATTCTAATATGTGTTAGCCTAAAAGGAAGGCTATGGAACTTTATAGCATTTGCCATTTCATTATCATAGCCATAAATATACTTTAAAAAGAGTAAGTCCGTTGGTTTGCTGTGAGTATGTCACCTAATACCTAGTCTAGCTCTAAGTACAAGATCGTGTACCGTACTTTGCTAAGTAAAGTTTGCAATCGAATATAAATCTTAAAGGAACGTCCTCACTGGGAGCATTCTTTCGTGAGCATTTGTAAACGAGCAATCACAGACGAGCAACAAATGCTTCCCAGCGAGCCCAGCATTCACTTTCGAGCAAAACTATGAAGGTTCGAGTCGAACATTCACTTGCGAGTTTGGAGCATTCGAATACGATCTCGTTAAATGTTTAAATCTGGAAACAAATTACCGGACGCGGCTGACGGATGCGACTTACAGCCGCGACTGATATGTGTGCACAGTCGTTTGGAACGCGGCTTGCTGACGCGTCCGAGCGCTTATTCCATAGACAATATAGCTTATTCAACGAATATTATGTTTACGTAGAAACATGTCGAGTAGTGAAAGTGAGGAGAAGAGAGGAGCTCATGGCTAAATAATAACAGCCGCACGGGTCGATCTTCAAGGTTAAGCAACGCTTGACGAGGTCGGTCCGTGGATGGGTGACCATTTCAACATACCGAGTTTCCTCCGTGCCTCGGAAAGCACGTTAAGCCGTTGGTCCCGGCTGTCATTTGAAGATCTTTGACAGTCGTTACGGGTAGTCAGAAGCCTGAGATCTGACACCAGTCTTGCCAAGGGGTATCGTGTTACCCAGTTACTGGGTTGTGGAGGTCAGATAGGCAGTCGCTCCATTTAAAACACTGATACTCAGCTGGATCCGGTAAGACTGGAAGCCGACCCCAACAATAATTGGGAAAAAGGCTAGGCAGATGATGATGTCGAGTAGTGAAAGTGAGGACGCAATTATCTGCTGCGAACACACTCGATAAGTTTTCTTATATTTTTATTTATAACCACGCACGCACGTGCGAGATATCGCGTAGCCTGAATTGTTCTGACTAGGGATGGTGCGTATTTACTGGTACAGGTATAAAAACCCAGTACGAGTTTATCAGTACGCAGACCGGGTTTGTACAGCTGAGACCCGGTCCGTACCCGATAGGTATAATGTCAAGCTACGCACCGAACTAAATCGTATTACACCACTCACCCGCCACAGAATACTTGTCGCATCGGGTATGACGTCATACCCAGTGCGGCGGGTGCGGCGGCGCAGTAGTTCACCACTCACTCTCCACAGAATACTTGTCGCATCGGGTATGACGTCAACCCAGTGCGGCGGCGCAGTAGTTCACCACTCACCCGCCACAGAATACTTGCCGCATCGAGTTTGACGTCATACCCAGTGCGGCGGGTGCGGCGGCGCAGTAGTTCATAGAGTCCGTCCAACGAAAAAAGTCCCGCGGAAATACACGGAGCTAACAAGATTTGTTAGAGGATAGCGTACAGTCGCATAGAAACTAGCGCCGCGTCTACGGAACTTCTTTCTTTGGACGGACTGTAACGCCTGCGCTCGACCGCCCGCCATAGAGAATACGAAGTTACCCGAAGGTTACGGCGCTTCCCGAATACTCCCGATCGAGCCCGTATTGAAACTAAAAATTTTAGGCATACCAAATAATTCGTTGATGCAAATTTGTTCTTTATTTATAATTTTAATAAGGAAGTAAATTGCGTATTCATGTTAAAGATTATTATTTATTTTGAATTACTTTTTTCCAGAAAATAGGTTCTAAAGACGCTAATAAAGATAGAGGTCATTTTAGAATATATGAAAATATTTTAAGATATTTTTTGGTATAATGTACTTGAGTCGACAATAATAATATTATTATTTCGAATTCTTTTTAATTTTATGTCAGTTCACTTTCACTTGTGATGGCGGATTGAACTAATGGCCTTGAAAAAAAAAAAACTAAATTTTTCAATGATTGTTCGATTGAGTCTCCAAAAGGCGACCGCTAAGGCCAGGTCTGAACATACCCATAGGTATTTTGATACTGGGTTTTAGTACTGGGTATATGGCCATACCCATACCTTTGAGGCCGGGTATAGAATGTTGCAGGTATATCTCATGCCTAGTTCTGACATCGGGACGCGTCCCGCGCCCCGTGCACACTGTCCGCGGACGTTTTCGGCTGACACAAACATCCAGCGGGCCAGATTTCTATCGGACGTCCGAACGCTCAAGGTCACGTCCGCGACTTATGTCCGATAGTTTGCACAATGTAATGTACATTCATTACCCAGATACTCTTTAAATCGCGTCCGATAATTTGTTCCCAGCTTAACACTTCAAAATGTCGGATAGAGCGGTCGGTCACTAAAGATCAAGGAACTGTTCCTTGCTTTACAAGTGGCTAGTAATATTCCTACATACATACTCATTCATTTCATTATCTGAGTACTCGCTTTCGAGCGTATTATTTGCATGAACATGAATGCGAGCCGTTTCCGCGAAAATCGTTGCGACGCGCGTCCACACCGACCGAAGTTCGCACTTGCGTGTAATCTTTGTAACGCTCGGCTCAACGTCCACACCACCCGAATATTCGACGTCGAATGCTCTTGCTCATTACATGTGAATGCTTTCAGAGAGGATGTCCCTTAAGGTGAGTATACACTAGAGCAATTTCGCGAGCATTAAAATGTAATATAACGTTCTTGCGAATGATCGACGCTGTGTTCTACGTAATGCTCACGACGACTGAGCAACACCTGTAACATTTCTTTGTACCTTGCGTTTATTATTGACCTCACTCCTTGAGACCCGCGCTCGTGCCTTTGCTTGATAAAATATTACACCAAAACGCTCGTTGCTTTTTAAAATCAGGTTGTAACAAAACATCGAGCGTCATGTTCGAAGTGTGGTTCGAGTAAATTTAAAAACAGCGATTGCTCGATGTTCTGTTACAAGTAAATGCTCTAGTCTATACTCACTGATAGATTAGACTGCCTTTTAGGACTAGTAATACTAAGCGCTACTGTTGAGCACGAGGTATTGGCTTCGATTGCCGGGTCGGGCGATTTGAGAGGCTCATCGGCAATGAGGCACTGGTCGAGTCAAAGCAGCAGAGCCCTGAAGCCCGAATCAAAATAAATATCTTGGGAAACCAAACATGGTGTGTGCAAAATTGCAGCCAAATCGATTGGGGATAATTGTTTTAAAATTCAATTGCAATATATGACCCACACATACAAACTCGTTAAAACAACACTAACAGCAGTGATGAGGCTCGGTGTTCCAAAGAAAAAAAAAAATTTTTGTTTAGCAAGTTCCAAGACATTTATTTTGATTCGAATTATATTCCTTATTTTTTTTTTCTTAAGCACTGTGTGTGGCTAACTCGGTACAGGACAACAACAAAATGAAATAGTTCGGTAAAATTTCAGTGTGTATACCTAAAAATAATTTAAAAGCACAATTTAGATTTAATATGGTTTACAACGTTCATTTTATGATGCATGGCAGATGCACGTCGTGACTGTGACAGGAAGACTCCTACTCGGCATGATGCTGTGCCGTGGGAGACCCACAGCGGCCACAGCACGGCGAAGTTTTCAGTGCTTTTAAATTCTCTCACCGAAATGTATACCTTTTTGTATAACAAATAAAGTGCTATATTGTGGCACTATCATAAAAAATGCGGACATCATTGCGTCTCGTTGTCAATAGCCGACCTATTCTCTAATTTCACCGTGTAGGTAATAATCGTGAAGTGAGCTGCCAGTTCATCCAAACGAGACGGAATGACAGTATTCTTCAAGTTCACACCACCTATGTTTTCACGGGGAGATGTTTACAGAGGCCTTAGTGCGAGTTTTTACTCACGCTCATTCGCAATAACGTAAACGTTAATTTGTATTGAAACTGAATAAGCGCCGTCTGGTGACGGTAAGGAGAAACCTCTTTTTTTGTATACATTTTGACATAAGAGATCGTTTACGTTAACGCGATTGAGCGTGAGTAAAAGTCGTTAGATGCGCACAAGTCATTTTTTAGGTCTCTTTGGTTATCAAGCGGGATGCGGGGAACGTTGAGCACCCTTGATTGGTCAGTTGATACAAGGATCGACTGACCAATCGCGTCGCGTCCACGTTCCGTTCGCTCTACATGGTGGTTGGTCAGTTCATGCACTATTCGCGAACTTACCCCCACAACGCCAAAACCTTGCCAAGTTACATGCCGGGGACTACACAGAATAAACCGGCTGTTATTCCAGTTTATGTATACATAGAGATTTTTACAAAATGCCTCTGTTGACCACCTATAACTTATTGTTTAGTGTTTAGTTACCTGTTTGATTCTAAAAGATGTGTCATCCTAAAATGAACGGAGTATGAACAAGCATGCTTAGTTGATAGTGGATGTTTATATTCTTCTAGGACAATGACTGTTTACGTAACGTTGTATATTTTTGTGATAACTCGTAATGTATAAATATATATACTATGACGGAATAAATTGTGTAAATTCTGGGTTTGTTCTGTATTTTCTTATTTATCTCTTCTCTCTACCGACGCAAAAACTGGATCGACTACCTATTCTTATTATTGAAATGACCAATTTTAACTAAAATTAACACACAGCACTTAAAAAAAAACCGGCCAAGTGCGAGTCGGACTCGCACACGAAGGGTTCCGTACCATTATCGCAAAAAACGGCAATCAAACACGTATGTTGTATGGGAGCCCCACTTAAATATTTATTTTATTCTGTTTTTAGTATTTGTTGTTATAGCGGCAACAGAAATACATCATCTGTGAAAATTTCAACTAACTATCACGGTTCATGAGATACAGTCTGGTGACAGACAGACAGACGGACCGCGAAGTCTCAGTAATAGGGTCCCGTTTTTACCCTTTGGGTACAGAACCCTAAAAACACGTCATACACTCCACTCGAAGTTGTTAAAAGTACATAAATGGCAAATTTTTTGAAAAATCACTTGTTTAATCTGGGAATAGAACCAACATAAATGAGTTGTTGACCTCCAAAAATAACTTTGTGACCATAACCTCTGTTACTTAAAATATATACCAATCAGCAAGAAAATTAGATAAAACCAAAAAAAACACAAAAACCCGACTGCTTAAAAGCAAACTAAAAAGACGTAAACAAGAAGAAAATCATGCTGTACAGTCGGAGGATACATATTCGCGAGCTGTCGGACCAAAACCAGATGAAGCCTCCGACTGCACAGCATGATTTTCTTCTTGTTTACGTCTTTTTAGTTTGCTTTTTAAGTAGTCGGGTTTTTTTATTTTTTAATAAACTTTTTAGTTATTTTTTTTTAGAATTAGGTATATTTAAACATATAAGTGTTATATATTTTTGAAATCGCCTCTTAAAACCCTTTATTTTGATATCCCACACGATGGGTTTGGAAGAAAAAAAAAATTATTCCTCATACAAAATGGCGTCCAAAATCCGCCATTTTTGTTTTTCCAATTTTAATGTAGCCAGTGACACTCGCAGGATTAAGACGAATCGATTGACGTAAGAATCATCAAAATCGGCAAACGCGTTTGGTCTCTAGAACGCCACATAGGAACAAACATACATACATAGACTGATAAACACATTACCCTCCTTCGGCAGTCGGGTAAAAAATGTTACCTACTGTCCGTATATATAAGTTTCACTGTGGTACCTACACTGTGGTACACTATGAAACCAAATTTTAGTTTTCTTCTTACTGACACCAGACGGCGCTTATCAAGTTTCAATAAAAATGTACATTTACGATAACGCGTTCTAGCGTGAGGCAAAACTCGCACTAAGTCTTAATTAGGATCACAAGTTGTATTTTTTTTGGTTCTATTTTCACGCTAAGATTTGATTTTGGTGATCATTTACTATTTTTGGTAATATTAAGTGATTTTTTGTTTTGCCGTTACATTTTACTAGATCTGGTGGTTAGTTAACTAACCACAAGCTTTTTTTAAAATTTATCCCTACCTAGTCGAAACGAGCGTAATTTCGGTCGCGAAAGAATAAATGTGAATGGTTGGATGTATATTTGGTACACAATCACGCCAGAACAGCTGAAGGGATCTGGATGAAAATTGGCACAGAGTTAGATTATGCTCTGGAATCTATCTATACTATATTATATTATAAAGAGGAAAGATTTGTAATTTTGTAAAGAATAAACTTAAAAACTACAAGACCGATTTCAAAATTGTTTTCACTGTTGGGAAGCTACACTATCCCCGGGTTACATAGGCTACTTTTTATCCCTGCATTCCCACGGGGACGGGTAAAACGCGGGTGAAACTGCGAGGCGTCCACTAATAGCACATATTTTCATTTTCATCCCAGTATTTAATGTTTCCTTGGGATAAGAAAGCACATTTCACACGGGCCGAAGCCGCTGGCAGAAACTAGTGGTATGACAAAATCCAACGTTTTATTTTTGTTATTTTACACGTTCCTACTGCTGGGCAGACTAAAATCCTTTCAGGTACCTATTCTTTTCTTGAGCCAGCTCTAACCAGCCCTTGCACTATTATTTAGGTTGTCTAGCCACCTTTACCATATTTTTGTCCCGTGGTGGAAAATCCTCATTGGATGTCCTCCGCCCTGGGAGGGTGGAGTTGTCTCTCAGACTCGTACTGACTAAAAACCACCCCGGTGTTGCATCTCACACCTACGCTGGGGGTCGCGGGACAACTATACTTCCGCAACCCTCGGCTAGTGCCGGCCCGCCTTAGCGGGCCTCGATCTCGGGTTGGGGAGGGGGGGGAGTGAGGTGTTGGTCTCCTCCCGTGACGTCCAAGAGGGGCGCACGTGGATTACTATGCGCCCTTATGTGTGGGGGGCCCCCCTGGAACCATTTAGGAGCCACCTTTGCCTAGGTCGGCCATAGCGCGCGGCGGCGCAGCGGTGCTGCGCAGTCCTTCCTCAGGCACCACTTTGTGGAGACTATTGCCCAGCGGTCACTGTGCGGCTGAAGTGACCTACACAATCCTATCTTGGGCTGGCAGCCTTTCCTATGTCTATGTTCTCCATGTTTAAGCGCTGCGTGGCGTATTCAGAGTTACATAGAGGTCGATATAATAATAGATAATAATCATACTAACCTGTAACTGTGCTTCTGCAGGGCAAAGGCCTCTTCTCATACAGAGAAGGCACGAGCATTGATCACCAAGGTTTCTCAATACAGATTGGAGATTTAAAACTTGTATTAATATAAGTCCAGCACCCTAATATGGCCGTATTCCTTCACCGTGGCCAGTGATGTCCAAGATAAACTTAGACTTATTCGAGTAGGTAAGTGAATCATAAAACACATAAATATAATCGTATTTATTGCACTCGTAAAACACGGGAATCATTATTTTTCAACGATACCTTATCTAAAAATACTCATAATAACCAAGCGGTGACAACTTCGGACAACAATACCAACTAGATGTAGGGCTGGCGCTAGAAATACGTCTCTGTAAATAACAGCTCACTTGAGACGTGAGCTCTTATTTTGTTCTATTTGTCATAGTAAGTATTGTAAATGCAGGGTAGTAAGTATATATTCACGAGGACAGAATTTATTTTGATTTTGTACATTACCTGTTATCTAGTTGGTTACTGTTGATCGAAGGGGAACAAGCTATTTGGCTCTTTTCACCACACACACTGCAAATAGATACTCATTTTCAATGTATGCGCCACAATTTTTAAAGTTTAGGTATATCGATTATCACGTTTGGTAGAAATCCCTGGTAAATTAAAATTTCGCCAAGGATGAAACGTGGCAACTGTCACATTCGACCAAATTATGCTAGTATTATATTATCTGTGACCAAATACATAAAACACGGCCAAAATAACTGTGCACGTGGCGTGGTCACGTCACACTGACTTTCAATTCTCGCTATTAGCGCACGAGTAGGTATACCATTTCGAAAATTTAAAAGTCCTGACAAAAAGCCAAACTTTAAAAAAAATGTCCAGACAAAATTAAATATTTTTTTCTCAATCCCCGTTGTACGTACCTACACGACCGGGCCGGGCTTGCTTGTATGACAAAAATTGCCATTCAAGTGAAAAATCCGGACAAATTCCGGCCAGGACCGCCTACGGCCCACGGGTAGACGGGGTGTGGAGTCGCATCCTGGCGAAGTGCACATTTATTTTGACCGTGTTGTAGATTGTGGCTCTAAACAAAGTGACGTTCTACCAGCAAAAGAAAGGCAAACCAAAATGAGAGTAATTGACAGGTGACATTTCGGAAGCGTGCAATGTTCCTACAGTAGTCACAGCGGATCTTTGTGCTTCTGAAGTTAGGCTCTGCGAACCATTGCGCAAGAAACAGTTTGTCATCGATTATACTGCATAGAGTAAGCGTGATAGGACGATGCGGCAAACGTTAACGAGTGAAAGAGGCAGTTATACAATGCTATCTTCACCTTCAACATTGCCCTTCAACCCTGCGCAGCAGCTATTTTTGTGTCAAAACAGCTAATGCGCAGGGTATTTCAGTCAACTTCAGAGACACAAAGATCCGCTGTAGTAAACCCATTTTTTTTACCCTCGCTATTTTCTATGTTTGATAGTAAGTCTATCCGATGCGTAAGACACGAATCAGTGCTGTTTTTGTATGATATTTACTACTGCGCAGCCATTGTAGCCCGATTCGGGGCGGCCAAGTAGTTTGGCGAGAACTATTGGTATGTTTCTTTGTTCAGAGCCTTTGGATGTTTTTTGACAGTCTAACTAGCGGACTGAATAGATTCTATTTTTACTCAGGAATCATTCCTAATGACAACTCACTTCCTATTGATAACTTTCTCACTACTAACAATGTTCTGAGTGACGAACATTGCTAGTAGTTGAAAGCTTGCAAGTTAGCTACATGTATACCAAATAGCTGTTTCGTCTGTACTTATACCTGGGGGGCACAGAATAAATATACAAACAGTAAGGAAAAAATAGTTTCCATACTTTTTGTATATTTTTACTGTTTTCTATTTTATGTGTTTCTAAAAGCTTATGGTCACCCACCACGGGGTGACCATAAGCTTTTAGAGCAAGGTTATTTTGAGTGTGCGTAAGTGAAATTCCGCTCAACTGTCCATATTGCCGAATCGGATTAAAACAATGGTAATTTCTATTGTGTCTTGACAGTTGTGTCTTGACAGTTGAACCTATTTATATGACTTGTATACATCTGTCACATTTTTACAGTCGAACTATGATAGTTTTGCCACGTCAGAGTACGGGGGCTGCCATCGGAAATTCTTGGTAATTTATAAAAGATTTTTTTTTATTGTTCTGGTTATTCCAGTGGTAGGTTTTCAGTAGGTACCTTTTTTTCTTTTATCTATACTCCAATTGAGATAACATTAGACATTTAAATAATCTCATTTTACAGCCCATTTAACCGATTTTGACTTCTATTGCGTTGGTGATATGACTAATGGCAGCTGTAGTAAACACTAAAGCCTGTGCTACACGGTCGCCGACCGCGACAAAAACCAAGGTCACCTTGGTCGGAAGCGCGTCGGGCGATGCCGGCTACACGGTCTGCGACAAGCTCCCAACCAGGGTTGCCAACCGTACGAGGTTCCTCGTACAAATACGAGATTTGTGGTCTTTCGTACGAGGTACGAGGACACTATCAACCTCGTACAATTATGTACGAGATTTTGATAATATGGCCATACGAACACTTTAAAAACGATAATAGTTAAAACTAGTGCCATCTATCAGGACTTGTAGGAACTTCTTACACCAAAAATTTTAATGCCGCATTTACGCGATGATCTACGCACGAAACAGATAAAATATACGGCAGAAAAAACGATGACAGTGAGGATGTTCTTGACATAATATTTGGAGAGGAGTTGTAAACTTAGGTTACCTTGCTAGACACATTTAGTTTTTTGTGATTTTACTTTAGTAATAATAAAGACAAAGTGATGTTTTATTTAATAGGAAACTTGCAATAGTTCATTTCTTTGAGTAAAAAGCCCTAAATCCAGTAGTTCAATATGCCTTAATTTTGGTTTCAGCACGTTTTCGACAATGTACGAGGTTTGAAAGTCAAAATACGAGATTTTTAGCTGCATATGTACGAGGGATTTTTTTTTACGGTTGGCAACCCTGCTCCCAACCTCAGTATGTTTAGAACGCCGCGCAGAGAGGACGCATTTACGCTCGTACCGTACATTCATTACAACGACATCATGGCGCCTTGCCTATCAAAACTTCAAAAAGAATATACTAATAAACTTTAAAAACTAAACTCTAATCTTACTATCTTCTTATTAATATTATAAATGCGAAAGTTTTGATGGATGTATGTATGTTTGTTGCTCATTGAAGCTAAAATTGTTGAGCGGATAAGGATGAATTTTGCCTCAGAGATAAATTATAATCTGGAATAGCACGTATGCATCTTTTCATCCCGGTATAATGTTCCCTTGGGATAAGAAAATACTTTTCACGCGGGCGAAGCCGCTGGCAGAAGCTAGTATATTTAATACTAGCTGTTCCCCGCGGCTTCGCTCCCGTGGACCACCCCACAGGACCCGTGATACAAAATAGCCTATGTCACTCAGGAATAATGAAGCTTTCTATTGGTGAAAGAATTTTTTAAATCGGTCCAGTAGTTTCGGAGCCTATTCGGTACAAACAAACAAACAAACAAAAACATCTTTCCTCTTTATAATATTAAGTATAGATAGGTACATTAAAAGTAAAAGAATATACTTTAAATAAAATATCCCATGCTTTTTTTTTCAGTTGCGTCTATACTCTGATGTCAAATCCCAAAGACAGGACAAGTCTCTGTATATATCGATAAGTTCCGTTATTGCATTGCGTTCGCTCTGTTGAGCCATTTTTTGCACGTGCGTCTGCGCTCGCCGCCTGCAGAAGCGCGACAGTATATTGAAATGTACTCTGTGAGCGCGACTGTAATACGCGTGGTTGTCAACAAGCGTCTACACGGCATCAAACAAGTCGCCGACCAACTCGTTAGCAACGCACGCACGCCGACCAAGGGCGTTGGAAGGTCATGCTAAATTTGGTTGGCAACCACTGTCTACACGGTCGGGAACGCCCGCTTCCGACCAAGGTGACCTTGGTTTTTGGCTTGGTCGGCGACCGTGTAGCACAGGCTTTAGTTTTGGTAATTGGTTTATGCTTTTTATGTTATCCATATTATTCACTCAAAATCGGTTGAACGGACTGTAAAAAGCGTAGTAGAAATTTCTAATAAATCTAAATTTGATTAAACAAAATAAGTTTTATTATAGTATAGGACGATTCAAATTAACTTAATAGCGGTTCGGGAGTAATTGCGCAGTAGCAAATACATGTGACAGCGGGAGGTACTGCGCAGCGAGTGACGCACTTTACAGCTAAGTTTGAATCATACTGGACTAACACCCTGCTTTAACTTTAAATAAGTTATTAATTTATTTTACAGAAAGCTTACAGACTAATAACTAATAACAACTTAAGCTGCATAGGTATAGGTAGAATCAAACCTAATGGCGGCTCGGAACACTCCGCGAGTCGCTGCGTAGTAGCTATGTAGCAAATTCATGTGACTGCTGGGGTGAGGGGTGGGCTACTGCGAGTGCGCAGCAAAAAGCCAAGATCACAGATATTATTAAGTTTAAATCTACCTAAATATAAACATACTATATAATAATAATATATGTGTAATTGTGTATATACTTCCACATTTATATTTATATATTTACAAGTGATATCCATGAAAGAAAAGGTATTAGCAATAATAAAAACATAAACAAAATAAAGATAGGTATTGAAAAGCAAACAAAAAAAAAACAACATAACTATTTGAAAACATTTTGTTCAAGAGTTTTTGTTGACTCGCGTGTAATAAAAGGTAGATTTATTATTATACCAAGATTAAGACCAAAAATATTGATTTATTATTATACCAAGATTAAGACCAAAAATATTGATTTATTATTATACCAAGATTAAGACCAAAAATATTTATTTATTTTTCAACAAAATAATTTATTTTATTATAATTATAAACTTTTTGTTAGTCATTTCATCATGGCATCATTATAGGCATCATGTTCACCTTATGTACCATATTCTAGCAAATAAATATTTTTGAATTGATTTGATTTGATCAGCATCTTCACATAATTATCTAGTTACATGATTTTACTGTAAGGTTTATTTCTTCTCCAGAAAGGTTCTGGAGTGGCGACCGCGAACCGGAAGACGTTGCGCTGGAAGGCCTCCCACCAGGTGGACGGATGTTCTGGTGAAGGTTGCGGGGATCCGCTGGTTGCGAGACGCACGGGACCGGTCAATGTGGCGACGCTTGGGGGAGGCCTATGTCCAGCAGTGGACGTCTTTCGGCTGATATGATGATGATGATGATTTTACTGGACAATTACATGTATAATGTAAAACTAATCGCTTAATTTCTATTAATTATACACTGCGCTTGTTTTTTTTTTTATTGGTGCAACGAAATAAATTTCTGGTGCAACGTATTTTTTTTTAGCAAATATTGCTTTATAGTTCGGTGGGTTTATCACTAAATCAGTTCCAAAATGATTGAAAGCGCAACACTCGCTTTAATATCTATGAACAACACATGAAGTACTCTTCTGGACATCTTGGTACACTTATCTGTAGTTTGGCACAGTTCCATATCTTCTCGCACCGACAGCGGGATCTGAACCTCCTCTTTCCAGGGTGTGCGATGAGATTTTGGGAAAATGACCCAATTGTAGTCTTTCCAAAATGACTTAGTTTAGGAAACTGCCTCGGTGTCGCTTTCGTGGTCTCCTCGTCGACTACGGTAGTCAGTGTCGTCTCTTCGTCGTATTTTTCTGTCACGAACTCGTCGCTCGGGGTGGCGTTTGCTTCAGAATTAAGGCCTGTGTTATCATCTGTTGCGACTCTATCATTGATTATACTTTCTGCGGGTACAATGTCAGAATGATTCGATTCAGGGAGAACGTCGTCGGAATACACGCTTTCAGTTTCTTCAACTTCGTCCTTTGATATGTTCTTCTCTGTGCTGGTATTGGTTTTAGGTTTGGTCTTGATAGAGTATATTCTGTCTGAGTAGTTGTAAGTAGGCTGTTTGTTAGTTGTTTGCGTAGTCTTTGTAGTTTCTGTGTATTCAGTGGGTTCTTTGTCGACGTTGCCCGGTATGGTCAACGGTACCTTTTCTATTCTAGATTCCCGATGCAGGGGCTCCAGTTCGGGTGGCGAGTATTCCAGGTCAAGTTGCCGCTTCACATAGGTGATGTTACTGTTCTGCTGAGGCGCGGGCACCACCGCGCTTGCGCACAGGAGCAACGGAATCAATGTTCTGAAAAGAGAAAATATTTTATGTAAGTTTTTAGGTATATAATTATAGATTTTATTTTCGGCTACAATGACATGAAATTCAATAAAACATTGCGTGTGTTCATTCATAATTAGCCCAAGATTGTTCTAGGAAGCATGTACCTCGCTTAGTCAGGCTATAGTGGCGCACCTTTAAAATGTACCTACATTTTATTAAGTGAAATATCTTAACGCTTTAGAGCATTAACCGGAGAGGATGAGCATTGCGATGTTAATGGTGCATTATAACGAACACATCAGTTAGTCATCAACTGACAGTTCAGTTTGCTTAAGCTAAAGCCGCGTACAGACATTGCAAGGCATGCGCCGCGCACGCCTCGCAACGCACGCATTTTGCTTTGATTTGAGTTTTCGTAGCACATGCCTCACCACGAATACGAACGTCCACACATTGCGAAGCATGCGATGAGCGCCGTGCTCGCAATGTCTGTAAACAACTGGTTGTCTGTGTCTTTTCCTATAGTTATCGATAAAAATTAACCTACACATATAACTAATAATAATGTTAAAATCACCCAAAGGTCTATACTCGGAGTTTCCTTGTGTAATCGCCTCAGATATGAGGACCAAAGTCACCGACATTGTCAAACTTTAAGAGGCAGAGTGCAGGCACTTTGCGCGCAGAACGGATGGCCGATGGAACCGAAACGTTCTGGAGTGGCGACCGCGAACCGGTAGACCGGTAGACGCTGCGTTCTACTAGGTGGAGTGGAGCGATGACCCTGGTTAAGGTTGCAGGAATACGCTGGATATGAGACGCACGTGACCGGTCAATGTGGCGATGATTTGGGGAGGCCTAGGTTTAGCAGTGGACGTCTTTTGGCTAAAATGATGATGATGATTATATGTTTCATATTCATAATATTTTAAAGGGTTTAAGTTACTCTTTTGGAACTTATTACAATGATACCAGGAGAATATTAAATCGGAGACTTAACTAAAACAACTGCAACCGCAACTCCATCAGACTGCTTGAAAAGTGACCTTGTTTGAAATATATATTAGGTCCTTACCTATGAAATTGGCGTTTTGTCGTACTAGCCACTTTGATCTCAAATATCTCCTCTTTGGTTTGGAATGCCAATTTTAAATTTATACAGCTATTTACTCATGCTTTTGTGTTTGGAAAACCGTAACTCATTTGTTTTTTCCTCTTTTAGTTTTTTCTTTGCGCCAGTCAGTTTACAAAATGGAAAACTTGAAATATCGCGTTATTTAGGAGTACGAGTTCCATCGTGGTACCAGTGCTGCAGAAACGGCTCGAAGGCTTAAGGTTTATCCACACATATCAGGGCCGTGCCAGGGACGTGGACGGACCGTGCCCCGTCAGGGGCTCAAAAAACTATCGTTGGTTTCATTTTATATGAACTCGTTCACACACGTCCTTTGTGTGTGAACGAGTCCCGTGATATGCGTGCATGAGGCCACTTCTGCTTCAGGACAACGCTAGACCACACACTGCACAGCAGACGGCTACCAAATTAGAGAAGCTTCAATTGGAATGTCTAAGACACCCACCGTACTCCCCGGACCTTGCTCTAACAGATTACCATTTTTTTCGAAATTTTAATAACTTCTTGCAAGGGAAAAAATTCATCTCCGATGGGACAGTCCAAAGCGCGTTCAAAGATTTTATTGATTCCCGTCCGAATGGTTTTTTTAGTAAAGGGATCAATGAACTACCTATGATATGGCAAAAGTGCATAGATAGCAATGGTACATACTTTGATTAAATAAATATATTATATTAAAAAAAAACGACTTTATGTTATAATTTCATATGTAACTAGCTGACCCGGCAAACTTTGTTTTACCATTTAAACACCAAGCATTCATCTACCCTACCCTAACAACCCTACACTACCTACCCTACCCTAAACGGGATAAAAAGTCCTATGTCCTTCTCCTACTGGCTCTTAGCTACCTCCCTACCAATTTTCAGCGAAATGGGTTCAGCCGTTCTTGAGTTATAAATAGTGTAACTAACACGACTTTCTTTTATATATATATAGATGACCTAATACTTGTAGGTATAGTTGTTTTCTGCAATCGACGTTTTGTTTTTTTTTTTGTTGCATTCATTTGGGAGTCGCATAATGTTGGTGAAAGCGGGCTCTTGTTGTTATGGAACCGACACCATATGTATAGTTATAATTCAATTTTCGTTGCGCAGTATCCCACAACCCCTAACCTTTGATGTCACATGAATTTACTCATGCAGAGCCCCTCGCAGAGTGTTCCGAGCCGCCTTTAGGCTTAAATCTACCTGTTTTTTAACGGGCGCAGTAACCAATCAACCAATTTAATTAACAAAAATAGTTATCTTAATTAAATCAGTACCTAATTTTAAGCGGATATTAGGATTCAGGTAATCAATTATTAATAGCATTGTAAACTCTCGGGGCTTCTTTTATGGAAACGAAAACATGAAGCGGCGCCGAATGAATGAAACAAATATTCTACCTCTAGTATTGGGTAAGTGAAATTATTATAATTAAAAATGTAAAGTTATATTACTTTGTTTTTTGTATTATGTACCCCATTTAAATTCGAGTGGGGCATACAGTGTGGGTCGAAGAATTGCCAAACTCAAGTGACAGTGGGCAGGGCACATTGCTCGCAGAACGGATGGCTGATGGGGCAGAAAGGTTCTGGAGTGGGGACCGCGAACCGGAAGACGTTGCGTTGGAAGGCCTCCCACTAGGTGGACCGATGACCTGGTGAAGGTTGCGGGGATCCGCTGGTTGCGAGACGCACGGGACCGGTCAATGTGGCGACGCTTGGGGGAGGCCTATGTCCAGCAGTGGACGTCTTTCGGCTGATATGATGATGATGATGATACAGTATGGGTAAGTACCTACACGTCTTCCACTTGGTTAAGGCGCAGATACCCCTGAGTAGCCGATTTTAAAATGAGAATCACTTCTAAATGGCTGGTCGTAATTTTTTGTAAAAAATATATGTTACATTAGACCATTTTGAGTTTTATTCGTATAACAAAGTGTAAAAAATGTTTGAAGTTATTTCTAAAACGGAGAAAAACACGACAATCGCATCAAAACCACTGGGCGTATTTTAATGAAATCGACACCATCTCAAAGACAATTTAATTATCTACATTTTGATCTTAGACTTTTTTTTTTTATAAAGGCTTTGTTAGACCAAATTATTAAGTCATAGAATAATAAGGAAAGTACAAAATTTTGGGTCGTGCGGGTGTGAAACGAGTGCGCAATTTGTTTCCTCAAGGTCGTGGGCGACAGTCATCGTTTTAAGTAAAGGTAAAATAGCCCACCTCAAATCAAAACAAAAGAAAATCGATCAAAATTTCCAAAATGTTGAGTGAATGAATGAATTTCAAAATTGCCGTTCCGCACCGCAAAGTAAAACGCTCTATTTTTAAACTTCTCTTCAGAACGAGAAGGAAATGTGCATAGAATTATTAAGTTAACTATTTTCATAAATAAGTCTTCAACAAGGTACTTAGAGATAAACTAGCAATTTTGTACTTCATAGAATGTTTTTTGATGTTAGAGTTATAAGAAAATTGTAACGTGACTTTTACTTGTTGAAAGTGAAGTTCTAGTCTAGGTAATGTTCCACCCCAGTGGGATCCCGCGTTGTCGAGGCGGGGCGGATTGTTTCCCCTACATTTTACAGTTATTGCAGGATTTGAACTCGCATCTTATTCGTCTCAGCTATAAACACGAACCACGATACCAGAGCTACTATTAATTAAAATTAAAAGTCGGTAATAAGTCATTAATAGCAATGACACTAATTATATTACAATACTCTGATAAAATTTTAGTTACCATTGACTTACGGTACCAATTACTTATCTATTTAAATATATGGCAATACTACAATACCCTAACTCGCTTTTTACAGTCACATTTATATTGAGTATAGAGTTCGCCGATGCGAACAATGGCAAATGGAAACCGGGGAATGAAAATGACAGAAGATTTCCAATCGAGAGAACATTACAAAATGACAGAAGAATTCTAACTGAAAAAACAGCACAAAATGCCAAAAGAATTCTAACTGAAAAAACAGCACAAAATGCCAAAATAATACATATTGACGGCAAAATTCAAAATGACAGAAGGTTTCCCATAGACAGAACATTGCAAAATGTCAGCAGATTTCCCATCGACAGAACATTTCAAAATGTCAGAGGATTACCTATCGCCAGAACATTGCAAAATGGCAGGAGATTTCCCATCGACACAAAATTGCTAAATGTCAGAGGATTGCCCATCGACAGAACATTACAAAATGTTAGAGGATTTCCCTTCGAAAGATCATTGCAAAATGTCAGAAGATTGCCCACCGACAGATCATTGCAAAATGGCAAATGGAAACCGGGGGATGAAAATGACAGAAGATTTCCTATCGAGAGGACATTACAAAATGACAGAGGAATTCTAACTGAAAAAACAGCACAAAATGCCAAAAGAATACATATTGACGAAACAATGCAAAATGGCAGAAGATTACCCATTGACAGAACATTGCAAAATGTCAGAAGATTGCCCACC
Organism: Anorthoa munda; assembly: GCA_945859665.1. NCBI lineage: Eukaryota > Metazoa > Arthropoda > Insecta > Lepidoptera > Noctuidae > Anorthoa > Anorthoa munda. The sequence goes on from OX243904.1 coordinate 14,266,287, forward strand.
GACAGATCATTGCAAAATGGCAAATGGAAACCGGGGGATGAAAATGACAGAAGATTTCCTATCGAGAGGACATTACAAAATGACAGAGGAATTCTAACTGAAAACACAGCACAAAATGCCAAAAGAATACATATTGACGAAACAATGCAAAATGACAGAAGATTACCCATTGACAGAACATTGCAAAATGTCAGAAGATTGCCCACCGACAGATCATTGCAAAATGGCAAATGGAAACCGGGGGATGAAAATGACAGAAGATTTCCTATCGAGAGGACATTACAAAATGACAGAGGAATTCTAACTGAAAACACAGCACAAAATGCCAAAAGAATACATATTGACGAAACAATGCAAAATGACAGAAGATTACCCATTGACAGAACATTGCAAAATGTCAGAGGATTGCCCATTGACACAACTTCGCAAAATTACAGAAGAATGTCAACTCCCAAAACAATACAAAATCCCAGAAGAATTGACAAAAGATTACAAAGTCCCATAACAAATGTAACTGGCGGAGTCACGCAGAATGAAAAAAATATATACATAAACAGATTGTTGGAACATAATCAAAGAATTGAAAATGAGTTAAAAATGAAAATTGACAGTTATATGCAAAACGAAAATTTACAAAAAGACATAAGAGAGCAATATGGCAGAAGAATGCTAGGATCGGGTCCGGAATCGGATGGCAAGAAAACGAAATATGGTGAAAACAATACGTTACCAAACAGTACGACGACAACTACTAACACAACCAATACGAGAAGAACTGATAATAATGCAAACAAAAAAAAATCTTCGGCTAGACGTAAGTACTTACATCAGGTAATCAGGTTAGTAGGATGAAAATAAATAAATGGTTTGGTCCCTGGGGTGGTCACGGCGCACAGAGTGTTCTGGTGCGCCGGTGATGGGCCAGAGGATGGTCCGGTGACGGACAGCCGCGTCGGGATCGCGGTGAGTGCTAACGCGTGCCCGTGTTCCCGCCATAAGCGGCACAGGGGGACACCGTGGAGTTTTAGTGGGTTAGAGTCCCACATAACTGCACTATCTCTCCGTGGTAGCGCAGTATGCATGAGCATTTCTATACGTAAAAAATAAAAAAGGATGAAAATAATATTGAGCTCATAATTGTTTTTCACTTTGAATAAGAACACCACTTGGATTAAATCAAATGGATGGACGCCAGTTGTTTAGGTCACAATTGTTATGAAAAAAAAAAGTTATGAGCGTTGAAAGAGCCATATTTCAACACTAATTTTAACGCATCTTTGGGCGCAAATAAATACGAAGTGACATCTGATTTTGGTCAACCAGCTCGCGATTATGTATCCTCCGACTGCAAAGCATTATTTTCTTCTTGTTTACATCTTTTTACTTCGCTTCTTAAGCAGTCGAGTTTTTAAATTTTTTGTATTAACTTTTTTTTATTTATTACTAGCTGACCCGGCGAACTTTGTTTTGCCATAAAAACACCAAACATTCATCCACCCTACCTCCCCTACCTGCCCTACCTTTATGTATCCAACAATAACAAACAACAAAAATAAAATAAGCGAAATCGGTCCAGCCGTCCACGCGTGATGCCGTGACCAAGGGAAATAGGGATTCATTTTTATATATATAGAAGATTGTAAATGTTCAATCCCTAGTGTCACTGACAGCCTGCTGACAGCTCACTTCACTTAAGCCTTTACAGTGTTTTTTTTTACAGAATCGACTAACTGTAATCTATTTTGTACTATGTCAGTACGTCCATGTGTGTAGTCCATACGTCCATGTGTCCCTGTCGATCGAGATATGAGAGTCAAATGTACTGAAGCCGTGAGTGGTCCATATAAACTACTGGCGTCCATCCATTTGATTTAATCCAAATGGCCAGAGGACAGACCATAAGCTCTTAGAGTAAGGTTATTTTGAGTGTGCGTAAAAAAGGGACAGATATATGTATACAAGTCATATACATCTGTCCCTGTTTTACAGTCGAACTATGATGATTGTTTTTACACGTCAGGGTACGGCGGCTGATCGTGAATGTCCCAATCTTTACGCCCACCTTAAGAGAGGTATACATATTTTGTATACAAGTCATAAACATGCCCTTACGCACAATGGAATATTTTTTTGCCTTAAGAGTTATGGTAACACCCTGAAATATCAAAAAGTAGGTAAGCGCGACGGAAAGAGTCCCAAAAATCTTTTTGGTTTTATTGATTTTTTCAAGTTTACTAATACTTTCATTGTGCGTACAACTAAGAAGTGGAATTCCCTTCCGGAGTCTTTGTTCCCTGATAGCCTGACCTTAGGGTCTTTAAGTCAAGAGTTTACCTCTAGGCAAGCGTGCTTCACCGTAGACCACATCATCGCTTAACATCAGGCGAGATAGTGGTCAAGCGCGAGCCTACCGATAATAATGAGAAAATATTTTTTATCCATATACCTTTCTTTGGTTTCCGTACGACCGAATGAAAAACGGATCACACGAGTGTCTGTCCGTCTGTTTATTACCGACTTAAAAAAAGAAGTTATCAATTCGATACGTATGTATGTAATATTGTTGGAATTGCACAGGCTTCTAAACATGTGTGCAGTCTATGTATCTATGTATTTTTGTCCATGCATGAATCGTGATCATTTGTTTTTGATTGGATTAAGTATCTTTCAAAATAGGAAATAGTGCAAGTTTCATGAATATCGGTTCCCCAGTTTTCAAGATATGGAACATACAACCGAACTTAGCGACAAACAGCACCAATGTGTAAATTGAGTTATTATGGGTATTTTGTCAATCCTTTAGATACCTTACTATGAAAACGGCTAACTTTGTGCTGGTGTACGAAAATTGAAAACAGAGAACTAAAACTTTCTAAAACTAAAACTAAAAAGTCGGATTTCGGAAGTCTTTGGTACATCTTGTCTTTATCGTTTTTCGACACCGTCTGCCGAAACGAAAGTTATTTTGTAGTTTTTAGTGTTTTACTTTTGAGAATTCGATTAATTTTTTTGCGAAAATGTTTCTTTTTTATGGATAGCAGACACTTGTTTATTTGTATTATTGTATTGTTTTAGAGGCAACACATGCGCCAACAGACTTGGATGAAGAAGAAAGTGGATGGAAAAACTTTTTCGAAACAATGCTTGACCTCATTAGTTCCATAGGAGAATACGAGCTACCCGACAAGGACATTTTAAGTAACAGGGCTTGTTATTCTATTGCGCATACATACATAACCGCGTAAGTCTTACCTGTATTTATTTTTTGTCTACATGATATCCGAATAGAGGTAGTTATTTATTGTACTAGCTGTACCCCGCGGCTTCGCTCCCGTGGACCACCCCACAGGACCCGTTTTCGAGATAAAAAAATAGTTATCTATGTCACTCAGGGATAATGTAGTATTCTATTGGGGAAAGAACTTTTTAAATCGGTCCAGTAGTTTCGAAGCCTATTTGGTATAAACAAAATAACAAACAAAATAAAACTTTCCTCTTTATAATATTAGTATAGACTATCAGACGCCTCGCGGTTTCATCCGCGTAGTTCCCTTTCCCGCGGGAATACAGTGATAAAAAAAAAAAAATTCAAAAAACCCGATTGCTTAAAAAGCGAACTAAAAAGTTCGCTTGCGTTAAAGTACATATTCGCGGCTGGCTGACTAAAACCAGATGTATCCTCCGAATGCACAGCATGATTTTCTTCTTGTTTACGTCTTTTCAGTTCGCTTTTAAAGCAGGCGGGTTTTTTTTTTTTGAATTAACTTTTTTTATATATAACTTTTTAGTTATTTTTTTTAAATTAGGTACATTTAAACATATAAGTGATGTATATTTTTTAAATCACTTCTTAAAACCCTTTATTTTGATACCCCACAAGATGGGTTAGGAAGACAAAAAAAATTCGGACTCCACAATATGGCACCCAAAATCTGCCATTTTTCTATTTTCCAATTTTAATGTAGCCAGTGACACTCGCAAGGTTAAGACGAATGGATTGAAGTAAGAATCATCAAAATCGGTCCACGCGTTTGGTCTCTGGAACGCCACATAGGAACAAACATACATACATAGACTGATAAACACATTACCCTCCTTCGGCAGTCGGGTAAAAAGTAGCCTATGTCACCCGGGGATAGTGTACCTTCCCAACGGTGAAAGAATTTTTGAAATCGGTCCAGTAGTTTTTAAGTTTATTCGTTACATACAAAAATACAAATATTTCCTCTTTATAATATTAGTTGATATAGATTTATCATTATCAACAATCACATATACAATTTTTTTTTTTTGTTTTTTAAAGAAACGTTGCCCCTCACTAGGAATTTCTTCCTGTATCGTGGGTGCGTTTACAAACATATAAACTCACATACACAAACACCCAGAGCCGGAACAATTATCTGTAGGTCATACAAATTTTTGTTCCGTGCGGGAATCGAACCCGCGACACGCAGCGCAGCAGTCAATTGCTCAACCATTGCGCCAACCGTGCGCCCAAATCATGCAATCATCCGCCATATTTGTTTATTCTTATTTTTGTTTTACTTATTTTTGTATAATTACATAGGTATTTATTGTTCGTATTGTTTGTCTCTTTGATTTTGATTTTAATTCTCTTTAAATTTAATTTTCATTGATGTTTAATTTAATTGTATTCTTTAAACTTATATTTCGATTTTGTAAAGAGTATATTACAAACAAATGGGGAGAGAAGGTAGGGTAAGTTTTGGTGGTAATCGCTGTTGGTGAGAATAGCATTACCTATAAAGTGCCAAAAATACCTTCTGCTGTACTCGTGGTGGAGTACCGTAACAAGCAAAGCCCTAGCCAATCCGATTCATCCACGTCCCCGTCGTTCTCCCTGGGACCTGCTGCAATCGCGCCGCCGCGCGACCTCCACCCAGAGTTGCAGCTGAGCTGACGGATGCAGAGCGAAGAGCAAATATTCTGCGCAGAATATTCGCTAAAACAGAATAGACTCACTAGGGAAGATACCTGAAGAAAAAAACCGAGCAAATCCGTAGGCTCTAAAGCGGCAGCCCCGCTAGCGGATTAAGGCACAGTAGGCTAATCACTCGCTTGCCCGACAATAACAGATTAAAGAAACCGAAACAGTAAGAAACCGGACCGATACCCTACCGACGACTTTTGGCTTTAAAACACGGACACGAATTGCTATTTGGAATGTGAGAACGTTTAGCGACGACAGTACACTAGCTCAAGCAGAAGCAGTAATGCTAAATTACAACCTGCAAATACTTGGTCTGAGCGAAGTGAGAAGAAACGGCTTCAGTGAGCTGAGAACGTCCGGGGGATTGACTTTGCTGTATTCTGGTAAAGAAAGTGAGGCAGATGTGCACGAGTATGGCGTAGGGCTCCTCCTTGTAGAATAAGTTATCTATGGTTTGGTTGGTCTATGGTGGAGAGACAAGCCTAACCTAATGGCGAGGGAGCGCGCCGTTATGTTTCGGGAATAAAGGTACTTAAATTCAAATTCAAATTCAAATTAAATTTATTGCATCCATAATGTACATACAGGTGGTAAAATATTAGTTACAGAAACAATTATGGACCCTGTCGGGCACAGCAACATTCTAGATACAGTTAAGTGTCTAGGAGAGAGGAATACCGCTTAATATTTTCCTTTATAATTAAAATTTCAGTCATTCGTTTCCTATCTATCTGCATTTATTTGGTTAAATCTACCAATATGTTTGTGCCTTTCTATGTTCATGTTAAATTATGAATAATTATTGATTAATAATTTATTTGCTTAAATTTTTGTATTACAGTTAGTTTATTTATAGTTTATATTTAAACAATTAATATTCAATATGTCCATGTTATATTTTAAGTCAATTAATCATTTATATTGAGGTTTGAGAAATCTTTATTCACAAAAGAATGCAATAATTCACTTACATGTGAATATTAAAAACAACAGTAGGTAGATTAAATATTGTTGGGCGTAAATACAGAGGTAGGTAATTAATTAAATTAAATTTTGAGGGTATACAAAAAATACAACAATATTTTGGTTCGACACTGGTTCAAACATTGAAGTAAACATGTCACCGTCAGTTACAAATACAACACGGACAAGCGCAACTGGATGTGGCTCGAGACTATTTCAAAGAAAGTGTGTTCTTTAATATTAATTGTTTTATTAGCTTTTTAAACGTAGTATTTTACTTATCGAATTAACAATTATATTCATTTTAATAAAAATTAATACTTAATATCTAATAACGATGTCCATATTATATTTTGAGTCAATTAATTCTATAGGTTATCTAACTTATTTTATTTTTAATAAAAACTAATACTTATCATGTCCATATTATATTTTGAGTCAATTAATTATTAATGTCATTTAGGTACTTATCGAGATATAAATTATTTTTATTTATTATTAAATTTATCCGTCAGATACTCGTCAATAGTGTAATAGCTTTTATTAATTAAGAATTGTTTTAATTTATTTATAAATACATTGGTTTTATTTACTTGTTTTATGCTTTCCGGTAATTTATTATATATTTTTATCGACATAGCATACGGACTAGAAGAGTGCAATTTAAGGCGGGAGGAGGGTAGATCTAGTCTGTTTTTATGACGCAACGAATAATTTGTTTGCATGTCTTCTCTTGTGTTGTATGACTCTGGATATTTGCGAACCAGTTTACATAATTCTAAAATATAAATATTAACTAAGGTAAGGATTTTGTATTTCTGGAAGTAAGGCTTGCAACTATCTGTTTGTTCTATGTTAGCAATTATACGAATCAGCTTTTTTTGTAGGATAAATAGAGTGGGGGCGTCCGTACTATTTCCCCATAAGATTACACCATAGCTTAACCAAGCGTGAGCATACGCGTAGTATGTTACTAGCGCGGTTTGTAGGCTGGTGTTCTTTTTAATTTCGCGGAGGGCATATGAAAACTTTGAAATTTTTGATATAACTTTCTGTATGTGGGTTTTCCAGTTTATGTGTGTGTCTATTGTCAAACCTAGAAGAGTGAAATCATTAACTACGTCTATTTTTTGTTGATTGTATGTAAAATTTAAATTGATTCGGTTTTTTTGTCGGGGGTGAAAAGTAATTAGTTTGGTTTTGGTGAAATTGATTTCAAGATTATGTTGGCCCATCCAGTTTATTATTATATCAAGAATCTTGGTCAGTTTTTCGTTTATATCAGCGTTTGTTTGGCATGAGGTGAGAATAGAAATGTCATCTGCAAATAGTACACATGGCCCGTCTATAGTTTTGGGGAGGTCGTTAATGTAGATGAGAAATAAGAGGCAGCCCACTACACTTCCCTGGGGAATGGAAGCGCGTATTGGTCTACCATCTGATCTTATAAGCTGTGTTTCGTTTGTTTCCTCATCATAGTATTCAATCTCGACAAATTGCTCTCTGCCTTTTAAATATGATTCAAACCAGTCATGGGCTTTCCCACGTATTCCTATTCCATATAGCTTAGCTAGAAGTATTTGAAATTGCACCTTGTCGTAGGCCTTAGTCATATCGAGTAGTATTCCTACTGCGTATTGCTTATTATTTAAAATATTTAAAGCCTCTTGGATGTACTTATAAACAGCTAGAGTTGTAGATCTATTTTTGCGAAAACCGTTTTGGCAATCGTCGAATATTTTATACTTTTCACAAAAAGAGTACACACGGTCGCACATTGCTTTTTCAAAGACTTTTGATGCTGTGGGCAGGAGGGCAATTGGTCTATAATTATTTGGGTCGGTTTTGGCATCTTTTTTATGAATCGGTTTTATTATAGCTTTTTTTAGTTGATTAGGGAACATGCCTTCTTCGAACGATTTATTAATCAATTTATAAAATGGTAAGGTAAGTTCGTCAGCGCACTGTCTGAAAAGGGTTGGCGGGAGTTCGTCTATGCCGTGACTATTTTTATTTTTTAGGTTTTTTAAGATCTGGTTTACTTCGTATCCATCAACCGGGCTAAGAAACATGGTATTTTCAGTGGGGTTAATCACAGATGTTTTTCTCAGTTCACAGCCGGGTGTATGGGAGGTACTTTCTCCAATGGATGCGAAGAAATTATTGAATCTGTTAGCTACCTGTTTAGGTTCACTTACTTGGTTTGGCGTTTGTAATGTTATATTTTGTCTATAGTTTTTGGTCTTTTTATGTGTTCGTTCTTTTACAATATCCCACATAGTTTTAATTTTATTTGTAGATTTACTCATTTTATTTATGTAGTATAGTTTTTTTGCCGCTGTTACAGTTTTTTTTAAGATCTTTTCATATTTTTTATAGTATTTTATAAGTACTGGATTATTTAGTTTTAATGTTAGGATTTTTAATAGTCTTTTATTTTTACAGGATTGCTTTATACCAACGGTTAGCCAATAGTTATTATGTTTAGTTTTAATTTTAAGTCTACGTTTAGGGATATATTCATTTAAGATATCTGTCAGTGTGTCATGGAAAGACTGATAGTTTTCATCTACATTTTTGTTCGGCAGGATGATATTATTCCAGTTTAGTTCGTTTAGTTTGGATTTGAATTTTTGTATGTTACTTTTGTTAAATATTCTTTTGTTGGCAAACCAAAATGAATGTTTTGTTTGTTGTTTTTGTATCATATGTATGATTGTTCCGCTATGGTCTGAAAAACCTAGTTCTTCTACGGTCGTATACATATTATTGTCGCTAAAGTTCGTAAATATTAGATCTAAACAAGTTGAAGTGGTTTGTGAGATACGCGTAGGTTCTTTTATTTGTTGTTCAAATTTATACTCTAACATCAGATTAATCAATTGGTTAGTTTTAAAACTGTTTTCTAAAATATTTATGTTAAAATCTCCTCCTATTACGACGTTGAATTTTTTATATTTGTTAATTATACAATGCATTATTTGTTTTAATTGAATAATAAAAGTTTCTTCCTCTCTTCTATTCCAGTACATAACAATTATTATTAGGTTTTCCCTTGGTAGCTTACATGCACATACTTCTATACAATATTCTATAGTAAAATTCTTAATATCATAACATTCTATACACTCTAAATGATCTTCTAACATAATGCAGACGCCGCCGCCACTTCGAGAGCGACGACAAAACGATGCTGCAGTTTTATACCCAGTAAATTGCAGAGCTTCTAGTTTGTCTTGTGTTAGCCATGTCTCGCACATGCATATAGCTTTGTAAATGGGTTTATCATTGATGAAAGCCTCCAGAAGATGATGTTTGTTAAATATGCTTTGAATATTTTGGAATAAAATTTTAAATTGTTGGCCTGGAGCTTCGAAAAGTACGATCGTCACTAATGTCATTTATTTTGTGTTGAGTCAGGTAATTTTTGGAAGGTCTTGATAGGTTTATGTCGTCATAGTTCTGTGTTTGTGGTCTTTTATAGTCAACTGCATTTTGGGCTTTTGAATTTTCGTGTAGTAAAAACCTTTCTTCTCTTTGTTTTTTCCTTTTCTGTAATGCTTCTTTGCTAAGGAATCCAGATACACATAACCCTAAACTTTTCAAATAGCCCGCGTTTTCAAGTATATATTTGGCCATTTTCTTACTGATCAGTTCCACCCGTAGTGGTCGTTTAAATCCGTTTCGTCCTATACGATTAATTTCTTCAATGTAGCCAGTGAGATCGACATTTAAAGTGTCTTGGAACGCAAATATTACCCTACCTTCTAAGTCTTTTTCTGTTTCGTCATAGTATTCATTAAGACCATGGATAACAATTATTTTGGAAGTGTCGCTCACAGAGGTATTATTATCGTTCATATACATGTTTTTGTTTTGTAGCTCGGCTATGTCTGCTTTAAGTTTTGCGGTTTCAGTATCAAGTTTTTGTATTTTTTTGTTTATGTGACTTATACTCGTATTTACTTTAGTTTGTTCCAAAGAAATTTGTTCGGTTCTCTGGCTTAATTCTTGTTGAAGTTTTGCTACAGCTTTATTAATTTCTAACTGAACAGTATTTCTGATTTTGGATAAAATTGATTGTTGGTGTAGTTCTAATTTCGTGTCTAAAAGGTCACTAATTTTTCTTAGTGTAATAGTTTCTTGAGTCGGTGGGGTCAGTGGCTTAATTGTAGGGTTGTCAATTAACGTTGTGGATGAGTCATATTCTTCGGTATTGCCCATTATACTTTGGTCGTCTTGTATTTGGTCGTCAACGGACATTATCGTGTCATCAAGTGTCGGCGGTGATTGTCTCTTAACAGGTGCGACGTCAGTTATAATCTGTCTCGTTGTGTTGTTGCACGATGGACAGCACCAAGAATTGCTTATTTTACTTTTATTTTCAACGTAATAGGATGTAGTCATATTCATGCATCGGTAGTGGAACAGTTGATGACAAGTACTACAGCTGAGCAATTCTCCTCGAGCTATTAGTTGTTTACAGCTCGCACAATTCATTTTTTTGGTGTAGGGTAGAAGTGTTTCGCGGAGCAATACTTGAGTGTCACGATATGTGTCGCTTGGTGACTAACCTTAGTGGGCGCTGTGCGGGTTGTCGTAGATAACTTTTACACTCATATCTGTTTATTGGTTTCACTTTTAGTTTTTCACTTATCACGTTTGCGAGTTAGCCTTGGTGATACAAAACGATATATTGTTCCACTTTTGAATGCTGTTCGCGTGAATCACAGTAACTAATCTCTGCTTTGACATTAATTTCCACAAACCATGTACGGGGTATTGTTTTGGTGTTTTTCTTTGATGTTCACTTTTGGAGTCCTTTACGGACACTATCACAGCGTTATTGGGGACCACTAATTCTATTACGTTAGTTTTCAGCACAGTAAACACGAATAAAACATTTAATAACAATATTTAATACGGAGCCGATGTTGTTGTCGGCAGTGCGCGTCTACTCCCCCCTACCCCTACTTAACCCCCTACCCCCTACTTAAGTATCATTCAGTTGTTTCTATTACAATACATGGTGGCAGCGGAGGGATTGAATTCACTCAGTGTCTATGTGAGATGTTGGTTATATGGACGACCCTAAGAAAGTAGAAGAAAACAAGAGTGAAAATATGGCGTCTTTACCGGTGGCGCCGCCCGCTGAGTTCAACTTCGAAGAGCCCAGTCGGTGGAAAGCTTGGCTCAAAAGATTCCAACAATATATTTCAATAACAGGGAAGCGCTCGGATGCAGAACTAAAAGATTTACTGCTATATTGCATGGGAGAAAGGAGTAACGAAGTGTGCAATCAGTTTGAGAAACCATCCGAAACCTACGAAGAGCTGGTTGAAAAATTTACGAACTACTTTGAACCAAGAAAGAATATTATATTCGAGAGAGCAAAATTTAATGAAAGAAAACAGAGGAAAGGTGAGCCGGTGGATACATTCATCACAGATTTATATAGTATGGCCCAAAGATGCAATTTTGAGAAAATCACCAAAGAAGAGATATTACGGGACAAAATTGTTGTGGGAATTAGCGACAGGAAGCTGAGTGAAAAACTACAGTTGAAGAAAAACCTCGATCTTCAAGAAGCTGTGACAGTAGTAAGACAGTGGGAGATACAAAATAAACAATCCGAACAGCTGTACCAGGAATATCCAGATGAGGTTAGAGTGGAAAAAGTGCAAGCTCGGCAACCAAAAGAAAAGAAGCTATGTGGATATTGTGGTTTAAATGAGCACCACAGAAATGTATGCCCAGCAAAGAATACGGAATGTTTTAAATGCCATGTTAAAGGACATTTCGCAAGAGTATGTAGACGGCAGGACGTTAAACAGGTGAGGCTGGTAGAAGATGAGGAGTCAGAAGATTCAACAGGTACGGATTTTTTTTTATGGGAAATTGATGGCTATATTGGGAACGGGGCATGGATGTCGGACATATTTGTAGAGGAATTTAACAAGGCTGGAAGGTTCTTAATCGACTCGGGTGCAGACATAGTCTGTTTACCATTGACATTTGTTCCTGAAAAATTTGTAAACAAATTGATAAAAACAAATATAGTGTTAAAAGTGGCAGATGGTAGATGTTTGGAAGTGTTGGGATATTTAAATGTTAAATTGTCACATAAAAATAAGGCAATAACTGTGAAAGCTTATGTGGTAAAATCAATTAAACGGGCTATATTAAGTAGGGAGGCATCTAGAGAACTGGGAATATTAAAGGTAAATTTGGACCAGGTTTTGGGAGGAGAGGAAACAAGTTCAGTAAATATATGTAAAGAATTTCCTATCTTATTTCAGGAGTTGGGGCAATTTAAAGACTGCATTTCCATACGACTGACACCAGATGCGAAACCTTTTGTGCAATCTGTACCTAGAGTGGTGCCAATTCCTATGCTGGAAAAACTAGAAAAAGAAATAAAAAGATTGCAAGATTTAGACATCATAGAGCCAGTGGAACAGGTAACGGAATGGGTAGCACCGGTAGTATGTGTGCCAAAAGATGAAAATGAAATTCGTTTGTGCTGTGATTATACTCACTTAAACAAAAGTGTTATGAGACCCTATTTTCCAATTAATAATGTAGAATATACTTTGGCAAAGGTTAATGGAGCCAAATATTTTTCCAAAATAGATATCAAAAAATCTTTCCATCAATTGAAACTAGATGAGAGTAGCCAGTTGTTAACAACCTTCATATCACCATTTGGTAGGTTTAAATATAAGAGATTACCTTTTGGATTAAATTGCTCTTCTGAGTATTTCGTTACAAAGTTTGCTCAGATACTGAAAGGTCTAAATGTAGTGTACCATGTCGATGATGTTCTTATCTATGGAAAATGTATGTCAGAACATGATGAGAATCTTAGGAAAGTACTAAAAAGATTGTCAGATGAAGGATTATGTATTAATAAAAAAAAGAGTGTGATAGGAGTACAAAAAATAAAATTTCTGGGGTTTGAGTTATCATCTGATGGGATATCTGTAGATCCAGATAGAATTGAAGCAATAGAGAAATTTCCAAAGCCTGAAAATAAAACAGAGTTACAGAGATTTTTGGGGATGATTAATTTTGCATCAAAACATTTAAAAAATAAAGCTGATTGCATGGAACATTTAAATTGTTTGCTTAGGAAAGATGTAGATTTTTATTGGGGCCCAAATCAGGAAGAAGCATTTGACAAAGCAAAAAAGTTACTTTGCGAGACCCCAATTCTAGCATTTTTTGATCATACTAAACAGATAGTAATTAGTGCAGATGCAAGTTCTTATGGTTTGGGAGGTTGCCTTATGCAAATAAATTTGGATGGAAAGAGAGAAATAGTAGCTTATATATCAAGAACTATGAATGAGACAGAACGTAGATATTCTCAAATTGAGAAAGAGGCCTTAGCATTGACATGGGCTGCTGAAAAGTTTAAAGAATATGTTACAGGGCTGAAAATAATTTTTGAAACAGACCACAAACCACTTTTACAGGTCTTACAGACCAAGCATATGGATGATCTGACACCAAGATTGCAAAGGTTTCGTATCAGGTTGATGTGTTTTAATTATGAGATTAATTATATTCCTGGTAAAGATTTAGTGATGCCAGATTCACTATCTAGAGCACCTTTAACAAATTCAAAAGAAACTATGTCTGAGAAAACTATAAATTATGTAAACTTTGTGATAGAGCATATTCCTATAAAAGATGTCTACTTAAATAAACTGTTACAGGAGCAAGAAAAAGATGAAATTTGTAAAATGATAAAAAAGTATTGTAGTGATGGTTGGCCAGAAAGAAATAAAATTGATCCTGAATTGCTACCATATTTTCAATATAGGTATGATTTTAGTGTTTGCAAAGGTCTATTGTTGAAAGGATCAAGAATTGTTATACCTAAACTGATTCAAAAAGAACTATTGGAATATATTCATATGGGACATCAAGGTATTGTAAAATGTAGAAGACGGGCACAGATGGCTGTATGGTGGGTGGGTCTAAGTAGCCAACTAGAAAACTTGATAAAAAATTGTCCAAATTGTATTGAACATAGATCAAATAACGTTAATACATTTTGTAAAGACCAGAACCCTCCTACTAGGCCGTGGCAAATAATTGCAGCAGATTTATTCTTTTGTAAAAAATGGTATCTGATTGTTACAGATTACTATTCAAGATTTTTTGAAATTTTCGAATTGAACTCGATGACTGAAAATGTTATTATAAGTAAAATTAAAGAATTATTTTCTAGATATGGTATTTGTGAAATATTCAGATCAGATAATGGCCCACAATTTCGAAGTCAATTCAAAAATTTTGCTAATGAGTATAAATTTACACACTTCACCAGCTCTCCATATCATAGTCAATCAAATGGGTTGGCTGAAAACGCGGTAAAAATTGCGAAATCCATGATTAAGAAAAATGATCATATTGATAAAGCTTTGTTAGCATATAGGACAACGCCTTTGGAAAATGGTTTCAGTCCTGCTGAACTGTTAATGGGTAGAAAATTAAGGTCTTTTCTTCCTTTGATTCCCTCAAAACTAATGACAAAAGAATCAAAAATAGTAAAAAAGATTGATAAGAAAATCAAAGACAAACAAATTCATTATTACAATAAAAGGCACAGAACAACCCCTTTGTCTGATCTGGCTATTGGAGAATCAGTTTGGTTAAGTGATTTAAGAACCTATGGGACAGTAATTAAAATTTTACCACATCGTTCATATGTGGTACATACTGCTAATGGTAATTATAGAAGAAATAGATGGTTTTTAATTCCTGCCCCATATATACAAAAAAATGAGAAATGTCAAAGAACTCTTAGTCTTGAAAGTATTGTAAATCAAGATGATTGTTTAATTCATCCTCAAAGAAGGGGAGAAGATCTGATTGAAAATGATTGTAATATTAGTTTAAATAACATGCAGCCTAACAATCCAATCATTCAACGCCCAGTTAGACAAAGAACACAACCAAGACATCTTAATGATTATGTTGTTTATTAATTGGATTGCCAAATAAAAATGTTAAGATTACAACAAATCCTTTGTTCCATAACTATGTTAATACATATATATAATTTTAGGGTAAATTGGATTAAAATATCTTAAGAGGAAGGATGTAGAATAAGTTATCTATGGTTTGGTTGGTCTATGGTGGAGAGACAAGCCTAACCTAATGGCGAGGGAGCGCGCCGTTATGTTTCGGGAATAAAGGTACTTAAGTATCATTCAGTTGTTTCTATTACAATACACTCCTTTCTAATACAGCTAAGAATAGCCTCCTGGACTGGAAGCCGATCTCAGACCGAATCATGTACACCCGTTTTTACTCGAGAGCCCGGAAGATATCCATCGTACAATCACATCACACATCACATCATCAGACTATTAATGCTCCCACTGCTGGGACACAGGCCTCCTCTCTGTGAGAGGGAATGGGCCGTAAACCACCACGCGGGCCCAGTGCGGGTTGGTGGATGTCACATGTCTTCGAATTTTTGGTTCTAGGACATGCCGGTTTCCACACGATGTTTTCCTTCACCGTTTTGAGAGCAGTGGTGATGAAATAATTTACATAAAGTAAAGCGCCTGCCTGGGCTCGAACCCACGACCTAATGAGAACGGAGACCGATTTGTCGAGTTTTGCCAGTACCACGACCTGACCATTGGAGGAACATTATTTATACATGGCGACCACCACAAGTACACGTGGAACTCACCCGATGGAGTCACCAAGAACCAGATTGACCACCTTGCCATTAGCGCCAAATGGCAACAGACTTGGATGAAGAAGAAAGTGGATGGAAAAACTTTTTCGAAACAATGCTTGACCTCATTAGTTCCATAGGAGAATACGAGCTACCCGACAAGGACATTTTAAGTAACAGGGCTTGTTATTCTATTGCGCATACATACATAACCGCGTAAATCTTACCTGTATTTATTTTTTGTCTACATGATATCCGAATAGAGGTAGTTATTTATTGTACTAGCTGTACCCCGCGGCTTCGCTCCCGTGGACCACCCCACAGGACCCGTTTTCGAGATAAAAAAATAGTTATCTATGTCACTCAGGGATAATGTAGTATTCTATTGGGGAAAGAACTTTTTAAATCGGTCCAGTAGTTTCGAAGCCTATTTGGTATAAACAAAATAACAAACAAAATATAACTTTCCTCTTTATAATATTAGTATAGACTATCAGACGCCTCGCGGTTTCATCCGCGTAGTTCCCTTTCCCGCGGGAATACAGTGATAAAAAAAAAAAAATTCAAAAAACCCGATTGCTTAAAAAGCGAACTAAAAAGTTCGCTTGCGTTAAAGTACATATTCGCGGCTGGCTGACTAAAACCAGATGTATCCTCCGAATGCACAGCATGATTTTCTTCTTGTTTACGTCTTTTCAGTTCGCTTTTAAAGCAGGCGGGTTTTTTTTTTTTTGAATTAACTTTTTTTATATATAACTTTTTAGTTATTTTTTTTAAATTAGGTACATTTAAACATATAAGTGATGTATATTTTTTAAATCACTTCTTAAAACCCTTTATTTTGATACCCCACAAGATGGGTTAGGAAGACAAAAAAAATTCGGACTCCACAATATGGCACCCAAAATCTGCCATTTTTCTATTTTCCAATTTTAATGTAGCCAGTGACACTCGCAAGGTTAAGACGAATGGATTGAAGTAAGAATCATCAAAATCGGTCCACGCGTTTGGTCTCTGGAACGCCACATAGGAACAAACATACATACATAGACTGATAAACACATTACCCTCCTTCGGCAGTCGGGTAAAAAGTAGCCTATGTCACCCGGGGATAGTGTACCTTCCCAACGGTGAAAGAATTTTTGAAATCGGTCCAGTAGTTTTTAAGTTTATTCGTTACATACAAAAATACAAATATTTCCTCTTTATAATATTAGTTGATATAGATTTATCATTATCAACAATCACATATACAATTTTGTTTTTTTGTTTTTTAAAGAAACGTTGCCCCTCACTAGGAATTTCTTCCTGTATCGTGGGTGCGTTTACAAACATATAAACTCACATACACAAACACCCAGAGCCGGAACAATTATCTGTAGGTCATACAAATTTTTGTTCCGTGCGGGAATCGAACCCGCGACACGCAGCGCAGCAGTCAATTGCTCAACCATTGCGCCAACCGTGCGCCCAAATCATGCAATCATCCGCCATATTTGTTTATTCTTATTTTTGTTTTACTTATTTTTGTATAATTACATAGGTATTTATTGTTCGTATTGTTTGTCTCTTTGATTTTGATTTTAATTCTCTTTAAATTTAATTTTCATTGATGTTTAATTTAATTGTATTCTTTAAACTTATATTTCGATTTTGTAAAGAGTATATTGCAAACAAATGGGGAGAGAAGGTAGGGTAAGTTTTGGTGGTAATCGCTGTTGGTGAGAATAGCATTACCTATAAAGTGCCAAAAATACCTTCTGCTGTACTCGTGGTGGAGTACCGTAACAAGCAAAGCCCTAGCCAATCCGATTCATCCACGTCCCCGTCGTTCTCCCTGGGACCTGCTGCAATCGCGCCGCCGCGCGACCTCCACCCAGAATTGCAGCTGAGCTGACGGATGCAGGGCGAAGAGCAAATATTCTGCGCAGAATATTCGCTAAAACAGAATAGACTCACTAGGGAAGATACCTGAAGAAAAAAACCGAGCAAATCCGTAGGCTCTAAAGCGGCAGCCCCGCTAGCGGATTAAGGCACAGTGGGCTAATCACTCGCTTGCCCGACAATAACAGATTAAAGAAACCGAAACAGTAAGAAACCGGACCGATACCCTACCGACGACTTTTGGCTTTAAAACACGGACACGAATTGCTATTTGGAATGTGAGAACGTTTAGCGACGACAGTACACTAGCTCAAGCAGAAGCAGTAATGCTAAATTACAACCTGCAAATACTTGGTCTGAGCGAAGTGAGAAGAAACGGCTTCAGTGAGCTGAGAACGTCCGGGGGATTGACTTTGCTGTATTCTGGTAAAGAAAGTGAGGCAGATGTGCACGAGTATGGCGTAGGGCTCCTCCTTTCTAATACAGCTAAGAATAGCCTCCTGGACTGGAAGCCGATCTCAGACCGAATCATGTACACCCGTTTTTACTCGAGAGCCCGGAAGATATCCATCGTACAATCACATCACACATCACATCATCAGACTATTAATGCTCCCACTGCTGGGACACAGGCCTCCTCTCTGTGAGAGGGAATGAGCCGTAAACCACCACGCGGGCCCAGTGCGGGTTGGTGGATGTCACATGTCTTCGAATTTTTGGTTCTAGGACATGCCGGTTTCCACACGATGTTTTCCTTCACCGTTTTGAGAGCAGTGGTGATGAAATAATTTACATAAAGTAAAGCGCCTGCCTGGGCTCGAACCCACGACCTAATGAGAACGGAGACCGATTTGTCGAGTTTTGCCAGTACCACGACCTGACCATTGGAGGAACATTATTTATACATGGCGACCACCACAAGTACACGTGGAACTCACCCGATGGAGTCACCAAGAACCAGATTGACCACCTTGCCATTAGCGCCAAATGGCGTTTTTCATTGCTCGATGTCCGAAACAACAGGGGCGCCGATATTGATAGCAACCACCATCAGGTAGTAGAAATCCGGCTTAAGGTTGCAGTGGCCCGTGCGGCTGGAGGAGCCGGCAAGATCGGAAGAAGGTTCGACGTGAGCAAACTGCGTGACCCGGGCATCCGTAAAACGTTCCAACTCGAGCTACGTAATCGTTTTTCGGGACTTGATACCGGTTCGGACTCATTGGACGAGAAGTGGAAACGCATCAAAGTGGCCTATACAGAAACCAGCTCCGTCGTTCTAGGACACAAACCGACTCATTCACGTGAAGACTGGATGTCACTGGGTTTCTTCTGTCTTCGATGAGACTCCAAGTGTGCACTTGAAGTCTGATCGAAGACAGAAGAAACCTTCATCTGAGATTGCTTGAGGCCCGTAATGACGCCATGCGAGCCGACCTTAACATGCAATACCGTCAGAAACGCAGAGAAATCTATCGCAGCACCCGCAAAGATAGGAGGCAGTGGCCTGATGATATTGCTGATCGTGCTCAACAAGCTGCAAACACCGGTAACCTGAAGGAATTGTATAAAGCTACCAAAACCTTGGCAGGTAACAGAAAATATAAGAAGAAGTCGCTCAAGTCTAAGGACAGTCAGCTCATAGTGACGTCGGAAGGGCAGCTCTTACGCTGGCGTAATCACTTTGAGGAGGTCTTCCGTTTGTCAGCTACATCAGCACCTGACGCGCTGAAAGTCAGTTCTACACCTTCCGGCCTCTCGACATCAACACGGAACCACCGTCAGCTTCGGAAGTTGCAAGAGCAGTCCTCTCTTTGAAGACTGGCAAAGCACCAGGACTCGACCTGATAACTGCGGAAATGCTACAAGCTGACTTATCCTCCGCCGTCAATGTCTGACGCCTCTCATTGAGAGGATATGGGCCACCGAAGAGCTTCCGGATGAATGGAACAAGGGTCTTTTGATAACTGTACCCAAGAAGGGAGATCTTAGTCAATGCGATAACTGGAGAGGTATTACGTTGCTCTCAATTCCCTCGAAGGTTTTCTGCAAGATTATCCTGGATAGGTTATCGAAAGCGGTAGATCCTCTCCTACGCAAAGAGCAGGCTGGTTTCCGCGCAAACCGCTCGGTCACGGATCAGATCAACACTCTCCGTATTATTTTAGAACAGGCATCAGAATGGCAGAGGGAGATCTATCTCACCTTTGTCGATTTCGAAAAGGCATTTGATACGCTGAAGTTCCAGATGCTGGACCAGCATCTGGTCCCACCTACTGGACATTGGAGTGCCACCGAAAATTATCCGTCTCTTGGAGAGTATATACAAGAATTATTCCTGTAGAGTGACTCACTCATCTCGGATAATATAGCGGTACACACAGGTGTCCGACAAGGCTGTCACCTTTCACCGCTCCTCTTTTTAGTCGTTCTTGACGGGATTTTGCTTCGCATTTTCGACAACACGATCTGCGGGATAGAGTGGGGATTATCCAACGTCTCAGAGGACTCTTGGATTACGCTGATGACCTATGCCTGCTGAGTCATACCCTTGCTGACATGCAAGCTAAACTGAAAGATTTAAGTCAGGAAGCGGCAGAAACGGTACTAAAAATAAACACCCGGAAGACCCAAGAGATGAGATCTGGTGTGAAGAATACTTCACCGTTGCTGATTGGCACGGAGGCAGTGGAACGCGTCCACAAGTTCACTTATCTCGGAAGCGTCGTGTCAGAAACTGGAGGTATTGAAGAGGACATCACTTTAAGGATAGCCAAAGCACGAGCTACCTTAGCGCAGCTGAGACCCGTTTGGCAATCGCGGAAACTGACCCGAAGGATTAAACTCAAAATCTTCGGGTCAAATGTCAAATCCGTGCTACTTTACGGGTGCGAAACGTGGAAGGTCACAAAAGACATCTCACGCCAGATCCAAGTCGTCGTCAACCGCTGTCTTGGTCGCATACTCGGCATTTACTGGCCCGAGACCATCACCAACGTAGAGTTGTTGGAGCAATGCCACGAGAGCCCGATCGACTGCCAGATCAAGCGTCGCAAGTGGAGTTGGATTGGCCACACGCTGCGAAGGGATTCTGATCATATACCGAAGCAAGCGCTGGATTGGAATCCCCAAGGCAAAAGAAAGCGTGGCCGTCCTCGTCAAACCTGGCGTCGCACCGTGTTGGCGGAAACGACGAGCATCGGTATGAAATGGAGCGAGGTGAAGCGTGAAGCTCAGGATCGATCGCGATGGAGGACTACTGTGGACGCCCTTTACCCCATCCAGGGGACGTAGGACATTAAGTCAAGTAAGTCAATATTACAAACAATCTATTTCATAGTTAATTATTCCTCAAATACTTCTTCATGGTTCTGACCTCCTAATAGTTTGTGTACAAATGTTCAACATGTAACTAAAAAAGCAAAAGAGGAAGTTATATTTTTATCATGTTATCTCAACTAATTTATATATTTTATTTTGGCGTCCTAAAAAAATAAATGTCCAATACTATTACCTACTGATCAGTAGGTGCCAAAAGCGAAATAAAATTTAAAATAATAAATTATTCCACTTATGGCACCTGCGAATAATATCGATAGGTGCCGTATGTGGAATACCGCAGATGCCATTTTTTACGCTTTTTAATTGATATATAAGTCTGATTATTGTGATTTATCATGTTTACTGTTGATTGTTGTAATGGTATATTAAGCTTTATCTTTTTCCAAAAATTGCCTTAACTTAAATAATATAACCCTACCTAAGGTTTTTCATTCAACTGTACAAAATTTGCTTAAAAAAATATATAGTGCGAAACACCACTCAAAAATTATAAAAATAATAATAATTAAATTATTATAAAAAATATTGAAAACGAGCTTCTACCAACGGGTTCGCCCGCGTGAAAAGAATGTATTATACCGGGTTGAAAACCCTATGCGTTATCCCAGACTGTAATATATCGCTTGTCAAATTTCATCCAGATCCGTTCGGCTGTTTTGGCGTGATTGAGTAACAAACATACATCCACACACATCCATCAAATCAAAACTTTCACACCTTTATATATATGGCTCTAAGATCGAAAAATCGAGGAGCAGTGGTGGCCCAGCGGAATCGGCCGCGACTTACAAGTTGTAGGTCGTGGGTTCAAGCCCAGGCAGGCGCTTTACTTTGTAAATTATTTCATCGCCACTGCTCTCAAAACAGTGAAGGAAAACATCGTGAGGAAACCGGCATGTCCTAGAACCAAAAATTCGAAGACATTTGGCATACACCAAACCGCACTGGGCCCGCGTGGTGGATTACGGCCCATTCCCTCTCACATAGAGGAGGCCTGTGTCCCAGCAGTGTGAACATTAATAGGCTGATGATGAAGATCGAAAAAGCGAAAAAGCTCATTAAGCGAAAATATAGCTCAGAACGCCTTGTGGCTTCTTACAAACGGCCACAACGCGAATTTAGCTTTCTAGTACTAAGAGACTTTGAGCTACCTAAGCTGCGGACAAAGGGACAGACGGCCATGGCGAAACTTTAAGGGTTCCTTATTGACTACGGATCCCTAAAAACGGTTACGCGGTACGCCTCCTTTCGAGACGTTGGGCGTCAAAAAAAATTATACCTTTTATAAAATATATTTTGTTACGAGAAACCAACGTGTGTGCGACTTTTGACCTCAATCGGAAATTGGGAAGTGGTTCAAATTTAACTTGATAGATTTAATTACACACAAAGGCAAAAAAAAAACTTGTAGCATTCGATATTTTTGAAATTTTCCATATAACAACGCAGCAATGCGGTCACTATCGGATGGCACTGAATGTTTAGATATGCACGATTGAATTTGATTTATTTATGAATTGTTTTATCTAATAATATGAATTACTTAGTTAGGTACTTTAAATAATGAATTGGGTCTCTCTCTTCAGTCGGTCCCTCATTACTGAGGATCGTGGTCACTGGACCCCTTTAAACGGACTATCTGCCTCCATCGACTCCGGTCCCAAGTTGCCATCACCACCTGCTGGAACTGGAATTTGCTTGAGGACGTAGCTTCCTTCACTTGGTCAGACCATCGTGTTGGCGACCGGCCTCGTGCTCTCTTTCCTTCGGTATTGCCAACAATGACCAGCTTTTCAAGGCTGTTATCTCCTCTTCGCATTATGTGGCCAAATTACGTCAAAATACGCTGTAAGCAAACCGTAGACAATCGGGTCATGATATTGAGTTGTGAAAGGACAGACACATTCGTGCGTTTGGCTGTCCATGGGATTCGGAGCATCCGCCTCCAGCACCACATTTCGAATGCGTCTATCCTCTGTCTCTTGCAATAAATAATTATAATGTTTTTTTTTTATAATGAATTGGGTAGGTAAACCTAAAAGTATTCGGCAAGCTATTTTTGTATCCTTTTATAGATATTATTTACCAAGGTTCAGTGTGCTTATTCCGATTTTTTTAACATACTCACTCGTGATAACGTAAACGATCTCTTATGTCAAAATGTATTCAAAAACCGGCCAAGTGCGACTCGGACGGGAGCTTGCCGTTTTGCCGAAAAGATTTTACCCAAACAAATTTTAGCAACTTTATACCAATGCAATATTTGGAATGATTTTAGTGCGCACATTATCATTTGGTCAAATTTTTACTTGGCATAATATTAGCAAGGATAGTGTCATTATGGCATTTGGTCTTTAATCAAATGATACAGCAAACAATCTTTAGAGACAATAAATATAAAGGCAAAAATAAGATCTTTTGGGCATTATATAATAAAAAATACAATTTCATAGAAACGGAATTGACAAATTATTCTTCCCAAAGAATTCTCCACATAATTTCATTTGCTAAATTATTACTTAGCAAAAAATATCGTCAGTTTTCAATTTACCATTTCTATTCAGTCAATTGCTTAGTTAATGACAAAAAATTGCATCTATTCTATATTTTATGTCAGTTGCACAGAATATACTAATTAAATTTCAATGTGTAAGTACGATTACTATTTAAGCAACAAAGTCGACGGATTTCTGTCTGCAGGATCTAAAGTAACCTAACATGAAGGAGATGACGGGAGCTCCGTTCGCTCGCTTTGCTCGCTCACTTCAGCTCCTGTCATCTCCCGTCATCTCCTTCACACCTAACCTGTCCGTGTCGGGGTGCCCAAAGCGCCCGAGCTCGCTTCGCTCGCTCTTGGACATAATTCATTGACCATAATTATCATTAATTTTAGCAATTCATTTCATCATTAATTTTAGCAACGTGCGTGAGTCCGACTCGGGTTACCTAAACCCGAGTCGGACTCTCACTCGAAGGGTTCCGTACCATTATAGCAAAAAACGGCCAAAAACCCGTTTGTTGTATGGGAGCCCACTTAAATATTTATTTTATTCTGTTTATAGTATTTGTTGTAATAGCGGCAACAGAAATACATCATCTGTGATAATTTCAACTGCCTAGCATCACGGTTCTTGAGATACAGCCTGGTGACAGACAGACAGACAGACCGGCCGCGGAGTATTAGAAATAGGGTCCCGGTTTTACCCTTTGGGTACGGAACCCTAAAAAAGGCTGCGACTCGGTTTATAATGGTAATTAATCCACACTCATATTTTAATAAATAACCTTTGCTATATGACAAGTCCCTGGTTTCCCCACGATGTTTTTCTTCTCCGTTGTCAGCGATATCCAAGATAAACCACATTCGTACTTGTCCGTATTTGAACCCACGACATTATACAATAGCTTTTTTATAGTATCTTACAAGTTTATTTTACAAGCTTTTATTTATCAATATGATTTTTATTTTGTAGTTCATAATTCGAACTTCAAGATTTAAAGATTTGATAAAGATAATTATGTAATCTACATAATTAATTAATTAATTAGGTCAACGGCCCGACCACAACCGATTTTCAGGCGTTTGCACGTTTGGCGTTACAAACGGCGCGGCACGAGCGAGTTGAATATCCGTCCGTGGTTTAAAGCTCCCCCCGTGCGAACAACGGCTTACTGAAAGCCATACCAACACCACATACTAGCTGTTCCCCGCGGCTTCGCTCCCGTGGGCCACCCCACAGTACCCGTTTTCGGGATAAAAAAATAGCCTATCTTACTCAGGAATAACGTAGCTTTCTATTGGTGAAAGAATTTTTTAAATCGGTCCAGTAGTTTCGGAGCCTATTCGGTACAACCAAACAAATCTTTCCTCTTTATAATATTAGTATAGATACGTAATAATATGCCTACATTATGTTGCAGGCTTTCAGATTTTAAAAAATATTACGTTCTTCGAGAATTTTATCAGAATAATTTACAGTTCGAAGTCGGATATTTAGTAGCCGAAATAACATCGAAATATCTAAGAATGTTAGAATTATTCCACATGACACAAGATCATTTTGTAAATAAAGAGAAGAAAAAAACTGTGCATAGTACCTACATGCTTTATTTATACACAAATGTATTAGAAATGGGAACCGTCATTGCACATTTGTGTAATATGCTCAATGAAATGGAAGACAAGTACAAGTTTAGTGATTTCCCACAGTCAGGCTTTAAGGATTACCATATAACGGATGGTAAGTTGGTAAATAGAATATCAATTTTATAATTTAATCAATTGGTAAATGGAGCAAGGCAGTGATAGACTGGTACCCAGCAATTAGGAACAGTCGCCGTGCAAGACATTGCGTAAGATGCGAGGAGGACAACAAAAATACCGCTAAGAACAGACCCCAGTGGAAATTGTTAGAACAGGCCTATGCCGCATGTCCGCTGACGGACATCAGCAGCGGGTTCGCGGTGAGTGCTTACTCGTGCCCGTGTTCGCCAAAAGCGGCACAGGAGGACACCGTGGGGTTTTAGTGGGTAGGTTGCAAACTTGCACAGTTCTTCCAGGTTTACAGTTTGGCAATTAGAAAGTTTGCAAGCTTGCACAGTTATAAAAAGTTTTGTAGGTAGGCACTAAAAGATTGAAAAATACCGAACTGATTCGCACTACGGTGGAACAGTTTGCCTTGATCACCGCACAGGTACCTTCAGTGTCACACAAGTAATAAAACATATTATTTTAGAAGAAAACATTTCGTAGACCAAACAAAGTACAGCAGCTGTAAAATCTAGGGTAAACGTAAACAAATAATGGAGTTTATTACAACTGCATTATCTCCCCGTGTTAGTGCAGTATGCGCATTCCTCAACGCAAAAAAATAAGGCGATAAGGTGGTTTTCTACCTGATTTTTCTGCATGAGTATACTGTGGTAGGTATACAGGGTGGAATGTTGATGCCGGTTTTGAATGGAAAATACTATAAAGTTGGGCCCTGGGAGGCAATTGCCTTGCGTGTGCTGGTTTAAAAAACGTATGGTTATAAGATAGAAATGTATATTAATAGTTATGTTATTATGTTTAGCTATGGAAAACACAAAGTTAGTTAAAGAGGCGAACGCAGTACTGGCATACGAGAAGAAGTTGGCGGCTCTGAAGAAGCAAAAGTTAAAGCAAGCTAAAAAGGCCAGAAACAAGGGTGAACAGTTGATGCATCTTGGCATGACCCCCTCCACTGTCACCAGGAGACCCAGATACAGGTAATCGGGCTCGGATTCCTTATACAGTAGGATCACAGAGGACCAAGTAATTCCTGCGTTGCTACGCAGAGTTCGAAGTAGCAACTAGTACCGTTCGTCTTTAGTAGTACTTTGAATGTACGTAGGTACTACCTACGTATGCCTACTTGCTAGCTTATTACTCCCTTTTTAGCGTTCAGGCCACAGTATAAATGTGGACAAACAGTACTGAAACTACGTGCGCACTGACGAGACCCCTAAGGGTCAGCGCAAACCGAACTGCAAACTGCTCGCGCATGGTCGACCAAAATTTTTACTTCTTGAGCATGCCGTAACGGTACACTCACACAAACATGCGCATCGACGAGACCTCTAAGCGGCACGCACTACTGACAGTACTGCAAACACTTCTTAGTTGTCTCAACAGTGCGCACGTTTGTGTGAGTGTGCCGTTTCGAGCTTTTGTAGGTAGTTTCCATACTATTTACCCGACTGCCGAAGGAGGGTAATGTGTTTATCAGTCTATGTATGTATGTATGTATGTATGTATGTTTGTTCCTATGTGGCGTTCCAGAGACCAAACGCGTTGGCCGATTTTGATGATTCTTACGTCAATCGATTCGTCTTAATCCTGCGAGTGTCACTGGCTACATTAAAATTGGAAAAAAACAAAAATGGCGGATTTTGGGCGCCATTTTGTGGGGAAAAAAATTTTTTTTTTCTTCCAAACCCATCGCGTGGGGTATCAAAATAAATGATTTTAAGAGGTGATTTCAAAAATATATAACACTTATGTATTTAAATGTACCTAATTCGAAAAAAAAATTAACTAGAAAGTTATAAATAAAAAAGTTAATTAAAAAAATCAAAATACCCGACTGCTTAAAAAGCGAACTAAAAAGACGTAAACAAGAAGAAAATCATGCTGTGCAGTCGGAGGATACATCTGGTTTTGGTCAGCCAGCTCGCGAATATGTATCCTCCGACTGCACAGCATGATTTTCTTCTTGTTTACGTCTTTTTAGTTCGCTTTTTAAGCAGTCAGGTATTTTGATTTTTTTAATTAACTTTTTTTTGTATAATTATACTGTGCTCAGGCTACTGGATTTTATGTACGATTTACAGAATACCTATTGATAAATAATCAATAATTAACACTTAATTATCTCTAATATTTAGTAAATATAATAGGTAGGTAGTCTAAAAACTGATCGTCTCCTCGAGTGAGGTACAGGTTTTGCTATAACTCGATTGGCGCAGTGGTTGAGCGATCGGCTGCTGTGCTGCGTGTCGCGGGTTCGATTCCAGCACGGAACAAATATTTGTATGGCCTACAGATAGTTGGTCCGGATCTGGGTGTCTAGTGTATGTGCGTTTAAATGAGTGTAAACGCATCCACGAATGCCCACGATATAGGAAGATTCCTAGTGTGTGGCAAGGTTTTATATTTAAAAAAAAACTAGTGAAATATAAAACTCTGGCGAAAAAGAGCCTAATTATGGTTAAGAAAGGGACAACCTACACATCTGTCAAATAAGTACAAAGAAGTACAGTCAACATTATACTTTTTTCAAGACTTTTTGCTCATTGGCAAAAAATTGTTTTTTTTTAGTTAGGTCACTTTCATTCTGAGGGTGCGATTTATTTTTACTATTTTTTCATGTTTAGCAATAACTATTAACGATACTTCGTTATCTTCCTCAAAATTATAATGGAAAACAGTTAACAACCTATCATTCAGTACAAAAATCCGAACTTATCCTTAAATATAAATAACTAGCTGACCCGGCAAACTTTGTTTTGCCATAAAAACACCAAACATTCAGCTACCCTACCTACCCTACCCTACCTACCCTACCCTACCTACCCTACCCTACCCTACCTACGCTACCTACCCTACCCTACCTACCCTACCTACCCTACCTACCCTACCCACCCTACCCTACCTACCCTACCCCACCTACATACCTACCCTACCTACCCTAACCTTCTTACCCTACCCTACCCTAAACGGGATAAAAAGATAAAATCCTATGTCCTTCACCTGGTTCTTAGCTACCTCCCTACCAATTTTCAGCCAAATCGTTTCAGCCGTTCTTGAGTTATAAATAGTGTAACTAACACGACTTTCTTTTAGGTATATATATAGATACCGGGTGGTTTATCGATTTAACCATTACAGATTTTAGATGTACAATATAAGCCTTCACAAACCACACAATATTTTTTCTGTCGACTGTGGTTTTTTTTAGAGTTCCGTACCCAAAGGGTAAAAACGGGACCCTATTTACATTTTACATATATTACATATAAACGTGATATTTTGCCCGTTTTTTGCGATAATAGTCATGCGCGGGTCCGACTCGCACTTGGCCAGTTTTTTTTGGATCTCCTTTGACCCACTTCCCAGTGTCCGATTGAACTGAAACCAACGTGTGTGCAAATGGCACACACGTTGGTTTCTCGTGACACTGAATGTTTAATATAAATGCCTGATCTTTTTTGTTTTCAGGTCTTGGCCGCTGCAGTATGGATGGTCCATCGAGTGGTTTTAGTATTAAAGAACTGAAATTCTTAATGCATTTTATTGTACAACAAAATTAAGCAATCACTTTTTCTATTGAATGAGGTTTTTCTGAAATGATGTCAACTTCCAAATGGTGGCAACACTGAGACGTCAGGTCCAGACAGGAGTTTTAGGCGGGATTTTTTCGAGTGAAGTTCAGCGGCTGATAATATTATTTGCAATTTGATTCCTGGTGATAATTTTATATCACAGTATCCACTAGGAATCAATTGTGTAGTCGGTGTCCATAACGCAAAAAAATTGGTGCCTACAACAGACACCGACTTCCAAAAATAAAGTTATTTTTATTTTGTAGTTTTTTATTTGGAAGTCGGTAGTATTTTTTTGCAAAAATGTTTTTTTATGTACTCTACCCAATACATGTTTTCTCCATATTTTGCAATAGTCCTACACCAACCGGGGATTGCCCTTGGGTGCACATGCTTAGGGCATACAGGGATAATCGTTTGTTGGTGTCACATATAATTTATTTCAATTAGGTACAATCACCTACACACCACAACCACCAATAAAATGTAATAAGATTTTTGAATTTAACACAGGCCGAGGCAGCTTTGTTATGACCTATCCCAACTAACGGCGCCCGATCACGGAAATGACGCATGGATAGGAATGAACCGAATAATCCAATACATGTGCCACCATCACAGAGAAATTTAAGAGAGTATGACATACTCTCAACTGCCAGGGCACAGTCAAGTCAATAAAATCATATAAACTAAATGGTAGCTGTATAGTTGGTACGTAGTACTCACACATGTGATTGCACTTACACACTTCATATAAAAAACCAATATTGGCAGGCCCTGACTGGGTAGACTTGGTCAGGGACTCTGGCTCTGTGCGATCTCTTCGAGTGTTGAAGAAAACAGCACACCGCTAATAACCTATTTGGCAGTTCGTTATGCAATCTTTATACCTAGGTGAAAACTGACATCTCAAAAGCTTACCTCTAAGTCCTACCTAAATATATTTCAAACTAATGATGGTTTTCAAGAAAATTCTCTCCACCATTTGGCGCCACTTTGGCGAGAGGTCTATTCCTTTGAAAACGCAACTTAAGGTAAGAACATGATGCTGACGTCAACAACTGGTTGCGAATCGCAGTTGTGAAAACGGCCGGAGGGAACTTAACTAATGTCATTAAACATAATAGGTATGTCAATACCCTTACTAAACCGCATCATCGCTTTCCATCAGGTGAGATAGTAGTCAAACGCGAGCACACAATAAAAAAACGGACCTTTTATCTAAGTCATCATCATATCAGCCGAAAGACGTCCACTGCTGGACATCGGTCCACCTGGTGGGAGGCCTTCCAACACAACGTCTTCCGGTTCGCGGTCGCCACTCCAGAACTTTTCGGCCCAACGGCCATCCGTTCTGCGAGCAATGTGCCCTGCCCACTGCCACTTAAGTTTGGCAATTCTTCGGGCTATGTGGGTAACTTTGGTTCTCTTGCGGATCTCTATCTAAGTATTTATTTCTATTTATATTTTATTGCGACCCACACATAGCGCGTGACGGAGTTTTAGTTACGACTGAGTCTAAGGTAATTTTGATTAGTACTTTTAACTATGAACTCTTGATGTAGGAGCATTATTGGCTAGTTCAATTTATGTAACTTCATGACCCCTAGTTTCAGCGTTGTGAAACTTTGTGAAAATTTAAATGAAACAACACACGTAAAATTATGACACTAGAGAGGTGTCGTGTGAATTATAGTCTGAATAGCAAGCCGGTACAGACAATGTTTATTAAGATCGGCTTCCAGTCCAACTGAATACCTACAGCTGAGTGCAAAGTATTTTACATGGAGCGACTGCCTGTCTGATCAACACAACCCAGTAACTGTAAAAAAATGCAAAGATCGATAAACAAAAGAAAAAAACAATAGATACCAAGGACACCGAAAGCGTATCCCCAACAGACATAAATCTAACTGGTACGGCTGCGCCTTTTTTGGTCGGCTTGTTTGGGGCACTGCCGTGCTCCCAGATAAAGTGAACGCTGCGTCGCGTCTCGGTTTGACGCAGCGTAACCTTACGAAAAGACACCAATGCTTTAGATACACTCTAATAATATTTAATAAACAGGTGTAAATCAAATATTGTTCTTGATACCTAAAATGTATGTTTAACGATTTGTATCCTGTCTGTATCACGGCCTTTTTTAAGGTTCCGTACCATAAAAAGAAAAAATAACCATTATAGGATCACTTCGAGGTCATTATTTCTGCCAAGACCTTTATCTCAGGAGTGCGTGGGGCTTAGTTTAAAATTAAGGTCTACAATCTCTTAGAGCTGCGTCTAAATCCACGACGGCCACGATACGCGCCCCCATACCCTGACGTGTCAAAACTATTATAGTTCGACTGTACAAAAGGGACAGATGTATACAAGTCATATACATCTGTCCCTTACACACACTCAAAATAACCTTGCTCTAACAGCATTTGGGCACTCCCCTTGAATCAGGTGTGAACGGTATTGTTTTCTATCGTGTCTGCTAGTTAAGGCCGCTGAAGGTCTATATTTTGACCCCGTTGACCTAGAATCATGTAAGAAGTAATATATCTTATAGTACAAGTAAATAACATCATGTGAATTATAAATAGGTATATAAAAGCGAAAGGTCACTCTCTCACTCATCACGAAATATCGAAATCCGCTTGACGTATAAAGATGAAATTTAGCAGGGAGGTTTCTCAATTAACGTAAATGCGCACTAAGAAAGGAATTTGGAAATTCCACCCCTAAAGGGGTATAAAAGGGGTTGAAACTTTATGTGAAATTTCTTTGGTTTTTAAAAGTAAAACATCTGAAATTGTTGGTTTACGCTCTTGGTTAATAAAAAAACAATGAGTTTTGAATAAATTTGATTTAATTTCGGTAATTCTACCCCTAAGAAAAAAGAGCACTAAGAATGGATTTTTGGAAATTCAACCTTATTTTTACAACTAAGAAGTCATATGTAGGATAAAATACGGATCACGCGAACGAAGTTGCGGGCGAAGTTCTAGTATTACATACATACGTGTCGAATTGATAACCTCGTTTTTTTAGAATTCAGTACAAATAATAAGTAGTAACATTCATGAAAATCATTTGTTCAAATTCCTTGCACTAGAACAAATGGTTTTCATTAATGTTCTTGTCTATCGGTAGAATGTATGTCAATGCAGCAATCACTTGCACACCAATTTTCAATAAATATTATTCCTCAGGCAACCTATTTATTATTTTTACTGGGAAAGGAGTTTTAAAAGGGATTTTTTCGAATGAAGTTCGGCAGCTGTTAATATTATTTTCAAATTGATTCCTAGTGAATATTGTGTACATACAATCGCGTTATCTAGTTAGATTTATATCTGTGGTAAACACTATGTGCGCGAACTTAGATAAAGTACCTATAGATTAAGCCTTAAAATTAGCTTGATTGATAGAGCGAGATGGCTAATTGGCAGCTCCATGCAAATAATAAGGACAAAAGATTATTTTTGTCTTTGTCACTGTGGCCGGTTTCTGTTGTTTGTCAAACTCTACAGGTTTGACAAACAAACTCGGTTTTGTTTGATTTTTTGTGATTTCGTGGTATTATGTGTTAATTGAGACAAGGAATTTGGGTTATTTATAGATAATAAGTGTCAGTGCGCTGGTGGGTTGTAGTGTTCTTGTTCTTGTTGTAATACCAGAACTAACTATTGCTGTCTCATGTGCGGCCACGCCAGGGCTTAATCTATAGGTACTTTATCTAAGTGCGCGAAGATCTTGCGCTCCGCCAGGGGGGTGTCACTCCGCAGTTTAGGTACGATCGGCCGGCGGTACCTTGCAGAGGGAATAACGCATTAGGTTGCCGCTTACCGCTCGGCTCGCACGTTAGCCACGTTATTAATTCTATGATTTATGCAGCAAAGAACGATGACTTCTAAACGTACTTCTAAGGCCTTTAAAAGATATTGTTGTGTTTACGGGTGTTTAAATAAAGCAAAGAACATTGAATCGATATTAAGTTTTTTTAAAGTACCGAAAGATTTTGAAAGGTAAGCTATTTTGTTGTACCTATTTAAATCATTACATAAATACTCTGTAACTATCGGTAGTAGGTGCATAATGAGTACGAGTTTTGTATAAAAATTTAGGCATTTTGGTGTTCCTAAAAGAATGAATAGGTGTGTGAAATACTAATAATTAGGTACCTACCTACTTAGATATTTTAGATTTTCGTGTTGTTCACAAATATAAATAGATTTTTTTTTTATTACTATAACGTATCTATAGGTAGGTAGGTATTTGAAATGCAAATAGGAGTATACCTATGGTTGATTACATTTTTAGTTTACATTTCTGCGCTTTGAAATAGAGATGACCTTATTACAAATTGTTATCAACCATATAATATATTATTTGAAGAAGATGATTTTCCGCAAAGCGATTACGCCGGAAACTATTTACTATTAGAAATGCAATAATTGTTCACAAAACGAACGAGATATGAACCTACTTAGACATGTAGCATACCTAGACCCAACCGTATATTAATTTTATTATTATTAGACAATTAATATGTTGTCGTAAGCGAAAGCGGCAAGTCGACAACCCTTACGAGCCGAGTCAAACCGCGCCAGACAGCAACGGAGCTACGCGTTAGAAGAGAGCGGAAACATTTAGGTGAATATCACGTTAGGCACTGAGCGCTTATGCGAGCTGAATTGCATTTTGTTGCTTACTAGCAGGAGTCTCTATTTCAATGAATCGTTGCACGAAGTGACTCTTCTCTACTTGTACTATTAATTATTCTGTGGCTCCGCGCTCCTGCTCCTGAACATATGGATACCACGTGGTTTACACGTTACACGTTTTATAGTGTTTCAAAATAGGTTTTTTTTTTTTGTTTAGTATTAATTTCTATTACACAATTAATTCTGACTATTGGCCTACGTATGACGTACATACATTCTACCGCTTACTCAGGTTGGGCCTAAGTTCCAGCAGTGGGAAGTGGAAACATTGTAGCCTGATTCCAGTGTAGTGCTCCCTAAAACGGATGTTTCGAAGACGGTTTCCCATTCCTTGTATAATATCTAAGCCTCAGAATCTTTTTAATGGATGACATCTTACTTTTTGTACTTGTTTACGTTGAGAAATGATTCGTAATAGGTAGGTAAGTTCGTATCTCCTGAAACAATGGCTGCTGTGGGACTCGCTTCAACGACTGCAGATGGACTAGATTGATGAAAGTCTTCTACGAATGACTGGCCATAGAGTGTCCAGCTTGGGCCATAGTGTGCTAAGTCTTGGTGAATGGATATTCTATGTAGTAGATTAAGGCACGTTTATGACACGTTTTTTACTGAATGCCGTTAGTTTCTAAATAAATTATTTTTTATGCCGTGAAATAGTTTCATTTTCGATCTACTTCGATTTTCGATTAACTTTCGATCACTCAGGATAGTTAGGGTACGACACTATTTTAACGTAACGATAAAGTGACAACCCCCCAAATGTCAGTTTAGTCCACGAAATAAAAAATCACAGTATAGAAGATTTGGTTTGCTGAAACGGTCTGGAGCAAAAATTGCGTGGTTTTATGATAAATGGTACCTATATCTTCATTACAAAAAAAAAGTAAATTCATAAATACAAGGTTTCAAAGTAATCATCACACTATCAATCTTATCACATTAATATTTTAAAGGTGAAAGCTTTTGAGTGTGTGTGTGTGTGTGATGATTACTATGAAAACTTGTCTTTATGTATGTTTGTTACATAATTCTTCACGATCAAACGGCTGGATGGATCTGGATGAAATTTGGCACAGAGATAAATTATAGTCACGAATAGCACTTAGGATACTTTTTATCCCGGGCATATGTTCCCTCGGGTTAATTTTCGACTTTCACGCGGCCGACGCCGCTGGCAGAAGCTACGACCTTGAGGGAACAAAACGCGCATTCGTTTCACGCCCGCGAGATCCAAAATTCAGTAGTTTTTTGTAGTTTCCTTATTATTCTATGACTTTAAAAACAAAGTCTTAGTTCAAAATGATAATTAAATTGTCTTTCAGATGGTGAACATTTCATAAAAATACGCCCAGCGGTTTTGGTGCGATTGTCGTTTTTTTGTCCGTGTTAGACATAACTTTACAAGATAATTGATATGATACTAAAAAGACGTAAACAAGAAGAAAATCATGCTGTGCAGTCGGAGTATACATTTTCATTCGCGACAAAAAACCAGATCTATCCTCCGACTGCACAGCATGATTTTCTTCTTGTTTACGTCTTTTTAGTTCGCTTTTTAAGCAGTCGAGTTTTATGATTTTTTTAATAACTTTTTTATTTATAACTTTTTAGTTAACATTTTTTTCGACTTAGGTACATTTAAACATATAAGTATTTTATATTTCTGAAATCACCTCTTGAAACCTTTCATTTTGATACCCCACACGATGGATTTGGAAGAAAAAAAATAATTAGGACACCAGAATATGGCGCCCATATGCCGCCATTTTTCTATTTTCCAATTTTAATGTAGCCAGTGGCACTCGCAAGGTTAAGACGAATCGATTGACGTAAGAATCATCAAAATTGGCCAACGCGTTTCATCTCTGGAACGCCACATAGGAACAAACATACATACATGCATAGGATAGACTGATAAACACATTACCCTCCTTCAGCAGTCGGGTAAAAATGAGGCCGCCCGGGCGGGTTGAGCTGCCGGCTTTGGTGTGTAGACACCTCTATGTTTGATGGACAAACATGACAAAGTTAACATAGTTTTATGTAATATTTAATAGTAATTGAGGCTACAGCAGTCTTATATCATTTTTATCTGTTAACCTTGCATTGTTCACAAAATGTGCAGCAAACTTGTGAGACGTGATCGTAACAGATTATACAATAGTTTAAGAATATAATATTTAATGAAGTTCATTCATTTTTACATGTAGGTTGAAAGTAAACAAAATTTAGGTGCTTATAGTGCTCGCCAAAATTCTGGGCCGCCCTGAAGTTGGCTTTCCGATGCGCAAGGCATGAAACGGTGTTGTTTTTACCCGACTGCTGAAGGAGGGTAATGTGTTTATCAGTCTATGTATGTATGTATGTATGTATGTTTGTTCCTATGTGGCGTTCTAGAGATCAAACGCGTGGGCCGATTTTGATGGTTCTTACGTCAATCGATTCGTCTTAACCCCGCGAGTGTCACCGGGTACATAAAAATTGGCAAATAGGAAAATAGCGGTTCTTGGGCGCCATATTGTGGGGGCCCAAATTTATTTTTCTTCCAAACCTATCGTGTGGGGTTTCAACATAAAGGATTTTAAGAGGTGATTTCAAAAATATATAACACTTATATGTTTAAATGTACCTAATTCTAAAAAAACAATAACTAAAAAGTTGTAAATAAAGAAAGTAAATTAAAAAAATCAAAAAACCCGACTGCTTAAAAAGCAAACATCTGGTGTTGGTCCGCCAGCTCGCGAATATGTATCCTCCGACTGCACAGCATGATTTTCTTCTTGTTTACGTCTTTTTAGTTTGCTTTTTAAGCAGTTGGGTTTTTTGATTTTTTAATTAACTTTTTTTTGGCAACTAATTGAAAGTAAAGTAAACGTTTATTTGCATAGATTGTAGGCAGTGACAGTTAAAAATGGGTGATCCTTGTACAATCTACCATATATTAGGCATGCAAACGTTATTTAATGAGATGCAATGATATTATGAGGTGCATTCACATAACAGTACATTAATTTAAATGTCTAAGTACAATAGGAATATTATTTAATAAATTGGAACAATGTCATAATTAGGTGAGAATGTCAATTATATAATAGACACTTATTGAGTACAAAATAATATGTCAGTGTCATATTATTTTGTACTCAATAACTTAACAACGACAATAACTTAGGTTAATTGCCCACAATTGGCAATAATTTAATTTTTCTTATTTTTTTTTTATTCTTTGTAATGAACAAAAAGGTTTTAGGAAGAATAAAGGTGTTAATTTAGCTATTTACGATTTGATGAATGTAATCTTAAAAAAATTTGACAAAAAATACCAATATGTGCAATTCTCACTGATATGACAAAGGCTTTCGACTGTGTCCATCATAAAACCTTGCTAACTAAGCTTGACACTGGCATAAGAGGAAACTTCCTTGATCTTGTCAAATAATATCTGAGCGAACGTGAAAAATACACGGAAATATCTAGGATTTGTATAAAGAGCAAACGCGAAAAGAAATATTTTTCCGAATACAGAGATGTCAAACACGGCGTACCTCAGGGCGGGGTGTTAAGTTCTCTTTTATTTCTGCTATATATAAACGACTTACCGCGGCACATTAAAGACCCAATGATTTTGTTTGCTGCGACAATAAATTAGTAATTAATTTAGGAAAGACTAACATAATACATTTCTATCAGCGCACATCAATACCAAATTTAAAAATTGAACTTAATAAAACTAAAATAGACCAAGTATCAAAAGCAAAATTCTTGGGCATTGTAATTGACAGTCAAATGACGTGGAAACATCAAGTAGAAGAGATTTGTAATAAATTGAGCATATCTGCTTATGTCCTATTCAATTTGGCTAAGAAGGTTAACATCGCCACAACTTTGGTTGCATACCATGGTCTCGTAGCTTCCATTCTGAGATACGGTATAGTTTTCTGGGGAAATTCTTGCCTACGGGAACAGGTATTCAAGGCCCAAAAACGTTGTTTAAGATCGATGTTAAATATGAAAATGACTGAAAGTTGTGTTCCAGTGTTTAAGTCCCTAAAGCTGTTAACATTTCCGGCAATGTATATTTTAGAAATGGCAATTTTTGTTAAACGTAACATTCATCTATTTACTACAGTTTCGCAAACTAGTACGAGACCAATCAGAAGCCAGGTACAAAAACCTATTACTAGTTGATTACTAGTTGCAATACTGCTTTATTTAAAAAAAAATGTTATTAGTATGGGACCTACAAAATATAACAAAATACCTGACATAATAAAAGATAACACGATACGCAATTTTAAAAAGAAGTTAACAGCATTATTGATTGAAAAGTGTTACTACTCGATTATCGATTTTCTAAATGACAATGACATTTGACATTCTAATGTAAATTTCTAATTTAATATAATCATAACTTGTTTTATGCAATTTATTAACGACATACCAACTTATTTAATTGTATCTGTTTTGAACTGTAATTCGTAATTTTGTATTTTTGAGACTAGTTTTTTGATTCTCTCTTTTTACTTAATTCATGTTTGCATGCCTAATCTGGTAGATTGTACAAGGATCACAATTGTTTTTTTTTACACCTTATGTCATGTACCTACAATCACTGCAAATAAAATAAACTTTACTTTACTTTACGTTTTTTTTTGTACTCCATTTATGATAACGGACATAACATTAGACATTCAAATAATCCCATTTTACAGTCCGTTCAACCGATTTTGACTTCTATTGCGTTGGTGATAATATGACAAATGGCAGCTGTAGTAAAAAGTTATGGTAACAGGTTTATGCTTTTTATGCTATCCTTATATATACGGGATAGAACTCAGAATCGGTTGAACGGACTGTAAAAAAGGGTTGTAGAAATTTCTAATGTTATTTCTAATGGAGTATACGTATATTAAAATATTTCCAGAAAAAAAACCAGCATTTATATATTTACTAGCTTCTGCCAGAGGCTTCACCCGCGTGCATGTTGAAAATGTGCCTATGGGCTATTCCAGACTATTATCTAACCCTATGTCAAATTCCATCCAGATCCGTCCAGCCGTTTGAGCGTGAAGAAGTAACAAACATACAAACACACTCACAAACTTTCGTCTTTATAATATTATTAGTGTGATTAAAAGAAAAAAACCAGCCAAGTGCGAGTCGGACTCGCGCACGAAGGGTTCCGTACCATTATCGCAAAAAAATCACGTTTGTTGTATGGGAGCGCCCCTTAAATATTTATTTTATTCTGTTTTTAGTATTTGTTGTTATAGCGGCAACAGAAATACATCATCTGTGAAAATTTCAACTACCTAGCTATCACGGTTCATGAGATACAGCCTGGTGACAGACGGACAGACAGACAGACGTATCGCGGCGTCTTAGTAATAGGGTCCCGTTTTTACCCTTTGGGTACGGAACCCTGAAAAAGAAGATTTTTGCTGATAAGAGAAACAAACGTGTATGCAAAATTTCAGGTTAATCATTGGGTTAATCGAACATCGGGAAGTGCAGAACTTCTTTTAGTTGTGGTTAGGTTATAGTACTGGATATCTGATGGTCATCCAGTCAATTCTTGTCTATAGAAAGATATTTCTGAAAATGTTTTCTAAATTTTAAAATGTAGATACATTCGTGCAGATCATTGTTACTTTTAATCCGTTAGTAAAGGTAACAATTATCTGCACATTTGCAACTTTGAACAGCAGTACCTAGTGATAATCTTTAAAAAAATACGCCGTGAAAACTAAAGTGAAATGAACATGAAATGAGCTATCAAAGCTGCCCCTTACAATAATAGTACATTACTGCAGCGGCCAGCAAAAGAAGCATTGATGGAAGAATGTGTAAATGTGGGCCGAAACGAAGCCGAGGCACACATACGTAAGTCCACCAATGCATAGTTGTGGCCAAGGCTTGTATAAGTAGTATTTTTTTTTTTTTTCGGAAGTTAACCGCAAACTAAGTAGTAACTAGAACTCATTTTGTCAAATACATTTACTTTTCAAAATCAATGACGATCAACGAACAAAAATTTTTTTCCCGCGTTAAAGTGTTCATTTGTTTTTTTTTCCATAATTAGCTTTCTATTTGCAAGCCAGTTCGAAATTTAAATAAAACCTGTGATAAGTTACCTCCTTGGTTGCCATGTTTCGGAGTAAAAGATCGTTCCATTTTTAAATTACACGACAGATATGTAATTTATTTGGCCGCTAAA
Organism: Anorthoa munda; assembly: GCA_945859665.1. Classification (NCBI taxonomy): domain Eukaryota; kingdom Metazoa; phylum Arthropoda; class Insecta; order Lepidoptera; family Noctuidae; genus Anorthoa; species Anorthoa munda. Next base: position 14,305,904 of record OX243904.1, read on the forward strand.
CACAAAAACACAACTGATAATATATGACTTTACTTTTGCCGGCCGCTGCTCGCATGTATTTGGCCAGTACAGCAATTTCGATTTATCTCGAAGAAGGTTGTCAAAATAATACTCTTTTCGAGAAAACTATATTGATAGCTCACATCAAGCTCACTTAACCTAGGTACGTTTTTACAGAATAGGTCAACAGATGGCTAACAATTCTGTACTTCGAGAAATCGAGACACTGCAGTATTATTTACACAATTAAATTACCGACTTGCGAATAACCAGGAACATGCAAATTTCCTGTTTAATTAGGACCAAAATAAACCTGTTTCCACCACGTGACGCTTGAACCATGAAGTAGTATCTAAAAATCAGTCAGTTAATCATTCTGTCTGTGTTTAATTACAGTATAATGCCATTCCCATGGTATTGTCTAAATAACAATGAATAGTTTTTTACTAATACAATCATGTTGCGTTTTATCGCTTCTAAGCTGAGAATGCGTGTTTTTAATTGTACTGTACGAATGTACGGGCAGCGAAACTGATTACAAGTCAGCTCAATTAGATAGCTTTTTTTATGGGTTGCTTCGTAAACAGGGTCAATATTAATTACAGCTGAATCAGAAATGAAACCATCCGCAAGCGGCTTCGGGCTATGTCGGTAACCCTGGAGGGTTGCCAAACTTAAGTGCCAGATGGCAGGGGCACATTACTCGCAGAACGGATGATCGAGGCGACCAAAAATTTCTGGAGTGGCGACCGCGTAGGCGATCCGTTAGATAGACGATAGACCTGGAGGCGTAGCGTTGAAGGTCCTCCCTCTAGGTGGAACGATGACAATAGGTTCTTTAAGTGACATTCTATCGTCGAAAGAGTCGCTATAGTGATTAAAAAAATGACAAAAATGTATGGAATTTCAAGCGCTATCGAAATGTCACGTGATCAATCCCTTACATTTTGGCATTTCGATCATCGCCTTCGCTGCCAGAATAACGTATTTCTAGCTAGAGCCTCTGGTTAAGGCTGCGGGATCCGCTGGATGCGAGACGCACAGGACCTATCAATGTGGTGACACTTGAGGGAGGCCAATGTCCAGCAGTGGACATAGACCTAAAATAGCAATTACTTGAAATTAACAGTTAAGAATTTTTTTGAGGTCATTAGATCACCCATCATCGTCTGTGGAGTTCCGTTTGATAATTCGTGAATGAAGCCAAAGTTATTCTAGTCCGTTTGAATGGTAGTTTGTCCAAGATGTTTGCCAATGTTTGGTGAGTGATTGTAGGAGATCTTGTGAAATAAAAGTGTTTGTTATGTGCAAACATGTTCACTGTTTGCGTACTTACATACTAAACTGTTTTGCCGTGTGTACCTTGTTTCATAAAATGACAATGAATGATACCAATATGTGTGACTGTGTGTTAGATCGGATATAAATTGACACTTGTCTCGTACTTCCTGGGCAATTGTTTTTAAAAGACAATAGCAAATGTAGATACATTAAATTCATTCAAGAATAAGTGTTCTGTCGAGTGACTAGAATACCTACGTCGATTATACACAATCATAATAGTATTATTTCTATTTAGGAGCGTCCTCACTGAGAGCATTCACTTGTAATGAGCATTCGAAGTCAAATATTCGAGTGGTGTGGACGTTGAGCCGAGCGTTACAAGCTTACACTCAAGCGCAAACATCGCCCGGTGTGGACGTCGCAACGATTTTCGCGGAAACGGCTCGCATTCCAATGCTCACGCAAATAAAACGCTCGAAAGCGAGTACTCAGATGATGAAATGAATGAGTATGTATGTAGGAATATTACTGGCAACTCGTAAAGCAAGGAATAGTTTCTTGATCTTCGAGGTCAATAAAAAAAAACAAAAATGCTGCAGCCACAACCGCTCTATCCCACATTTTGAAATGAATGACATTTAACGAGATCGTATTCGAATGCTCCAAGCTCGCAAGGGAATGTTCGACTCGAACGTTCATAGTTTTGCTCGAACGCGAATGCTGGGCTCGCTGGGAAGCATTTGTTGCTCGCCTACGATTGCTTGTTTACAAATGCTCACGAACGAATGCTCCCAGTGAGGACGCTCCTTTATTCTTTTTATAGATTACTGCAGGGTTATCTGGCCACAAACGGATTTTTTTTTAAATATTTGCCTTACACTAGGAATTTGCAACATCATCTATCTTTCAGTAATCGCCATTCATTGGTTACCTGCAGCCTAATTGCGTAAGTGAATTCTGCAAAGCAAACAAGTTGGAACCTTCCCAAAAACGACTTTTCATATTGCATATTACACTATGAAACGGAAAGGTTATGCTCCTTTCATTACCAATATTTTGACGTAGAATTGATTGTAAAAGAATGAATGAAAGCGGAAGAATCGAGATAAAACTTCAGTATTGGTATTGTGTAATGCAATTGCAAATGTCATATATCTTCAACTACGTAGTATCTCTAAGCAGTCTGTGTTCAACTCAAAGGAGGATTTGGAAAGCTAACGCTAGCTTTGCAAATTAGTTTCGCAATACCGAAAAAGTTGAAAGAAATGATTCTAATTCTTTGAAAGAATCGACTTGTTTCCTTTGCAGAATTCACTTACGCAATTAGGCTGCAGGTTTAGCAGGTAACCAATACCTAAAATATTCAAGAAGACTAAAAGAAGGAATATACAATGGGATAAAAATCAAACCAGCAGGGTTTAATCAACAGAATTTTATAGATTTCCTAAATCACATAGGTAAATCACAAAAGGTTGGGGTTTGTGGTTTTCACAAATTGCCTATATCATATTGCCAATATCATATATACCTTCTTTAGTCTTCTTGAATATTTTAGATTGAATAGCTTTCGACTTACTGACACGGACGCTCGATCTAATATTATTATGATGGCTATTCGAAATTGTGGTACATCGATGCTATGGAATTTCGGCGATTCGGACGTTCGATCTGATGACTTCGGGGAGTTAGCCATCGGGGATATGACATTCGGAAACAAGCAGTAAACCCAGGTAAACTAGCAACCTACAGATTGCGGCTAACTGAGAACTGGCAACCTTATATTTTCCTATTGTCTACTACCACTTTCTTTGGACTTTGGATTCACTTGAAAAACTTATATATTTGGAGTTAACTATCAAACATACATTTCAATTTATTTAATTAAGGTAATTGCGGCTAGATATTTCAGGCAACCCTGCAGCAAGCGATTATATTATCAAATAGCTATCACTCAAGAAAATTAAGTTTTATCAAAAGCAAAATACCTGCAGATTTTTGCAGAGGGATCTTAGGCTATGATTTAGGTAGGTCAGATAAAAACTAGGATTAGATACCCTATTATTAAAATTTAAAATACTAAAACAGTAAATAATTATTTATTGAAACTTAAATAATTTGAGCAAATGCCTAAATTTATTTAAATAGCCAGTCAAGTATTTATATAATTTTCATAATTCTAAGGAAAAGTAAACACTTCGCTATTGTAGGTACGCAATTACTTATGTTAATCGGTGTTCATTATAATTCATTTGATGTTTTATTATTTGTAAAAGCAAAACAGGTTGGGGGTTATGATGGGTGTACCATTTTAGTAAACATTTAATTCACGGGTTTCCGATCGAAGCAAATAGAAACTAGAAACAATCAAGAATCCAATGGAATCATCTACAATGTACTTACCTAGATAGATACAAGGTTTATATGGATAGGAGGATTGTACAGATAGTTTATTTTATTAATTATATTATCTACTTTTAAGGGTCTGACTTTTTAACTAAGGCATTATTAAATGATCTTTTTTTAGGGTTCCGTACCCAAAGGGTTAAAACGGGACCCTATTACTAAGACTCGGCGATCCGTCTGTCTGTCTGTCCGTCTGTCACCAGGCTGTATCTCATGAACCGTGATAGTGGCAGTTGAAATTTTCACAGATGATGTATTTCTGTTGCCGCTATAACAACAAATACTAAAAACAGAATAAAATAAATATTTAAGTGGGGCTCCCATACAACAAACGTGATTTTTTTTGCCGTTTGCGATAATGGTACGGAACCCTTCGTGCGCGAGTCCGACTCGCACTTGGCCGGTTTTTAGATTTGCACGGTTTGTGCATTTAGTCAGTGTCACGTTTGATTCATTTTGTTTTTATATACAGTCCCTTTGCTCAAAAACTTTGTTTTGCATTAGAAAGCGGATGTAACACATGTTTTTTGGAATATTTGGCAGCAAATATATATCGAATCGGTCTTATAGCCAAGCTTTGCTAAGGTATCATTACTACAATAATATTCTCAGCTCCACTTTACCAAAATCGCACCTATTTCAATTATTCCGAATTTCCTCCAGTTGCATAAACACTTGAGACATAAAACTACACCAATTTTACATCACAATGTTCACTAGGAATCAATTTACGAATAATTAAAACAGCCACTGAACTTTACTCAAAAAAACCCCGCCTAAAAAAAAACTGATAAATGCCTGATCAATCACCAACCAGCCTTGAACTTGAACTCATCAATCAAATTTGAAAATAGAAATCACTGAATAATATAAAAAATAAACAAAAATGTGCACTAACCGGTACATAGTTTCGGATTTCGAACAGCAACAACACTCCAGACTCTCGTGCGATTCACGGTAAACAACGAGAGAAGATGCGCCACACACCTTATAAACAACCTATTTATACAAAACGACACTGTAAAACACCCAATGCACGGACCACGGAGTGCGTATGTTTTTTTCGCGCCAAACGGTAAACGACTGAAGGCAGCCGTCCGTACAGCCTCTAGAAACAAAATGGTAGGGCGTGGGAGGATGGAATATTGTTTATCAATGATAACTTGATTTAACAGTTCTTAACTGAAATTAATAGACATCTATCCAACTTATGACTTTTTGTAGGCTCTGAGATTATTTTCAATGACGGAGGAATCGAAAACTGTTTACTTAATTAATAATTAGGTATACTGTGATTAAATAGAAATTAAAAAAAAAATGTAATTGCATAAAATGACGCAAGACTCCCGGGAGTCTCGAAGCAAAAGATAAGATACTATATTAAATTTGATCACGAAAAAAAAATGACCTGCAGCCTGCAGCTGTTTATAGACCGCTTACGTGCTATGTAAAGTACCTACTTAGCGTATTACCGTCAACACATTTGGCTTTGAATTTTCGTAAGTACCTATTACTAACCTACTGTGTAAATAGGTAAGTAGTTGGTATGTATTTATGTAATTCTAAAAAAAGTAATTTTTGATGTTAATTTTTTACTCGACTACGGCGAAGCAAAACGGAGGGTTATGTTTTTACACTATTTATTGATTGTACGGTTTATTTTGAGTATACGACGACCGCATAGATATTAAGCTGCTACGTAGGTAGTCTACTACGAGGCCTCTGTGACGCTGATACGACCTCACTACGATACCCCTACGACGACACTACGATTACGTGATAATAGTACATTATGGTACAAGTGTGTAATGTTGGTGATTACCGCTGAGGCGCCAAAGAAACCCGAGCCGTTAGGTGAGGGTCTTAAGAGATTCTCGGACGGTAATCATCAATACACACGTGTATCATACGACGTTTTTCAACACACTTGTGAAGAAAATAATACAAAAAAAACATTTTTAAAAAGTGAAAACGAGTTGTGAATTTTTTTTTGCAATGGCAGGAAAAAAAAACAGTTTTCCTATGCGCGCGTCCCTAACAATGGCGATCGGCCATAGACTATAAGAATGAGGTTTTTTTTATTCTATAACTCACTTGTGAATAATAGCAATGAAAAAGTCACAGTTTGATTAAAGGTGTCATTATGTGCCTAATTGCGGTGAAATTAGAGCCACTTTATGAGCAAGTGTGTTGTAAAAGTTATTTTAGATTTTAAATTTTTACCCGACTACGGCGAAGCAAAAGGGAGGGTTATGTTTTACACTCGATTTAATGATTCTACGACGACCGCGTAGTTACTAGGCTGCTACGTAGGTAGTCTACTACGAGGCCTCTATGACGCTGCTACGACCTCACTACGATACGATAACCCTACGACGACACTACATTGCCTCTACGACGCTGCTTCGACAACAATAAGATACCCCTCGACGCATATACAACTCCACATCTACCATGCAGCTGCGGTCCACTATGATGCCTCTACGATACTGCTACGAACTCACTATGATGCCTTTAAGACGCTGCTACTTACGACCACACTACGATGCCCCTGCGCTATTATTTCTGTGAAGCCACAAGGTTGGTGTAACGAAATATTAATGAGATAAAGTTAATTACATAACCATTACACAGTCGGGGTGTGAAATTGAGACATCCGAGGTTTAACTGTCAAATAACGAAGTGACATCCCAAGCGAAGACGAAGGTGAAGGCTAAGAATGGAAGGTCACCATAAATGTTTTTACTGATAACAAACGTAGTTAGGTAGGTACATGTATATGTGAATACGATCCAAAAGTCTGCAGAATATTTGTCTCAAAAAGAAGAAATATTTTAAGAAATATATGAGAGTATATTTTGTGTAACGCATATTTTGAGAAAACTTTACTAAGACTCCGCGGTCCGTCTGTCTGTCTGTCCGTCTGTCACCAGGCTGTATCTCATGAACCGTGATAGCTAGGCAGTTGAAATTTTCACAGATGATGTATGTCTGTTGCCGCTATAACAACAAATACTAAAAACAGAATAAAATAAATATTCAAGTGGGGCTCCCATACAATATGCATACAACAAACGTGATTTTAATGCCGTTTTTTGCGATAATGGTACGGAACTCTTCGTGCGCGAGTTCGACTCGCACTTGGCTGTTTTTTTTCGAATCCGTTTTTCAAACATTAGATAACTTTTATTTGAGAAAATAAAATTGAGGAAATAAACATGAGGATTAATAAAGCTGTTCAAATATTAGCACTTCGCCTACATTTCTACAACATAGAAACAATTATTCTGTTTTATTTATTTTTAGTTGTTTTAATTAACAATATGCGGAACCCAAGCTGCTAAAACATGCCATTGTATGTTGTTTATTAATTGCACGAACTTAAGGTTACTTCCCATCACTGGGAATGTTTTGGTGGAACTAAGGTACCGGACATTGCATAAAAAATATACGTGCATGTATTTTATGTTGGGTATGAAAAGGTAACTACGAGTATAACTTCCTGGCCCGGCCGTGGTGCGTGTGGAAATGCAAATACCATGGAAATAGAGAAGCTTATTAGGGTTTCTGTTATCCTTATCTCCATACGCACTAAAGAAATTGGGAATTTGTACTTTCATTGTGCGTAAAGCTAAGGAGTAGGAGTGGAATTCCTTGCCGGAGTCTGTGTTGCCCGATAGCTACAACAGGGGGTCTTCAAGTCAAGAGTGAATAGGCTTACTGTTAGGTAACTCTGCTTCACCGTCGACCACATCGTCGCTTGCCATCAGGTGACATAGTGGTCAAGCGCGAGCCTATCTACAATAAAAAGAAAATAAATCCTGCGAACTTTTGTACTTTGGAACTTTTGGAGTCTCCTCTGATGTTAGCTGGTCGCCTCTGCGCACCGTATGCAGATGTTAGCAGTGCTCGGGACACAGGTTCCAGCAGGAACCTGTGTCTGAAGTGACAGGATTCGTCCCTCAATGCAAATCATCATCTTCCTGCCCTTGTCCCATGTTACTTGGGGTCGGCGCAACACGTTGTCTTCTGTCACACCGTCCTGTCCCCCGTCACGCTATCACTGACTCCCTTTTCTTTCATATCACTCGTCACAAAGTCCATCCATCTTTTTTTTGGCCATCCATCCACATTTATATTCATAACTCTTTTATTAACATGCGTTACATCCCTCCTTCAATGCGACTCACAAATTTATAAAAAATTGCTTTTGATAGGACAACGCCAGTATTGTTTTCCTTAGACATTTTACGATTTGAAAATGTCTGATGTAAATAATATTGCACGGCATAATTCAAACTCCATTTGAAATAACATTAGAAATGTTTCCAAATCTTTTTACAGTCCGTTCAACCGATTTTGAGTTCTATCCCGTAAACATAAGGATTACATAAATTGCATAAACCTGTTACCAAAACCAACTGTTTACTACAGCTACCATTTGTCGTATCACCAACGCAATAGAATTCAAAATCGGTTGAACGGGCTGTAAAATGGGCTAATTTAAACGACTAATGTTATCGCAAATGGAGTATAGATTGTAATTGTCGGCTAGTGGCTCTTACGCAACTACATGCCGCTGTAAATGTTTGGAATTTGGTAGAGATTCTTTTATACAAAGATGCTAGAAGGTACTACAGACGGTAAAAAGCTATATTGGTACCTAGGCGCCAGCTAAACATGGAAAATGGTGACATTGTATTACATTTTGACCGACTTCTAAAAGAAGGATTGTTGGAATTGCACAATATTATTTTTTTTACTCTATGTGGGCTTCTACACGTGTGCCAAATTTCATAAGTATATGTATGTATGTTTGTTTGTATTTTTGTATGTATGTATGTCCACACATTTCTCCGAAACTAGCAATCAGATCGTGATCATTCTTTTATTGAATTAGGTATCTCTCAACTTAGGGAACAGTACAAGTTTCATCAAAATCAGTTCAGCAGTTGTCAAGATATGGAACATATAACTGGCTTTAAGAGGGCATCTGGACATCTGGTTTTGGTCAGCCAGCTCGCGAACATGTATCCTCCGACTGCACAGCATGATTTTCTTCTTATTTACATCTTTTTAGTTCGCTTTTTAAGCAGTCGGGTTTTTGATTTTTTTAATTAACTTTTTATTAAAGTTAGATAATGTCCTAACTTATTTAAACCTATTTTGATGTACCTACGAAGGGTGTTAGTTAGCGGCGGTCAACTCTGAAGAATCCAAATAAACCTAGTGGCACACACACCTACAGTGAAAACCCACTCTTATATTATTATAGAAAATGTAGTACAGTAACAGTTAGTAGTTGGACTATCTCCAATGGAACGGAACTGCAAAGCACTACCGCTGCAGTTAGCACCCAAGTGTAACGGGCCCTCAGATTGATGGGCCCACGACGTATCTAGGCTGGCCTAGTTGTGTACAAGAATAAATTGGTGAACAAACAGTCTGATCGCGTTTCATTCACAATATTACACCTACTACTGTTTGTCTCTGCATCATCTAATCACACAAAGGTTGACAGTCAGAAACCCCGGCACGTTTGACAACATGTGTGGTCGATGGAATGCATAATGTATTCGTTGGTACAGAGCAGGGATATTACGGCAATGATGATATTATCCGAACCGAAGTCGGCATCAGAGGATTTATATTTTGTTTATTGGAAACGGAACCGACACTGAAATCGGAATCGAAGGCGGAGGTGAAGATAGATGTGTTAAGAGAAAGCAGGTTTAATAAAATAATACATGATACCTACTCATCATTTTTAATTGCAGCTCAAAAACAATACTTGCACCTAACTAGGCATTGAAAAAAATCTATAATTCTAAAGATTGTACGCGTTGACTGCAGTCGCGTGCCGCCACAGCGCCGCCGTGCCGCCGCGCCGCTGCACATCGACTTCCGATAACTGTAAAGTTTCGGAACCGAACTCGAAATCGGAGGTCTAAAAACAATCAGAAATTCCGACTTTTCGGAATCGAATCTCCGTATCATCTCTAGTACAGAGGATTAGCATAATATTACGCCTGTATTTCCCAAAAAAGAAGGCAGAGGTGTATTCGAGAGGTTTTCATGATACGAAACTTTTAATAAGCGAACCCGTCGCGAAAATGTCCGTATTTTTAAAAGCCAGCTAATGAACCCAGGAACCGCAAAGCTATAAACTTTAAAAAAGTCTGTTGTTCCAGACCATGTATTATTTACATCAAAAATAAAATGCTAGGTTTACTATAGCAATACTTTATGTTCGGGCAGCCCATTAATTTATTTCATGGGCTCGACGCAAGGCCAAAGGGAGGAACATATCGTATGGTCAATGGCCATCGTAAAATTGCCAACGGGTATTATCTGCACATAATCGGTGGGGTTATAGTTCTTTTCAGAACTGTGAAACGAAAGCGGGGCGAGCTAGACCTTGGAGATAATTGAAATAACTGTTTGCTACAAAGTGACCGACAAAGAGGTTCCAACAAAGACTATATCCACCTCAGATACAATAGAAACAGAACTCTGGAGAATATAATCCTTTGTGACATTCCGAGCTCAGATAACTATCTTTGTTATCGATCACAAAGGACAAAGTTCGTCGGCTCATCTCACCGCGCTGTCGCCTCTACATGACACTGGAAGAATAGACAAAGTTCGAGAGCTCGCCTCACCGCGCTGTCACCTCTACATGACACTGGAAGAATAGACAAAATTCGACGGCTCGCCTCATTGCACTGTCGTCTGACACTGACTGTCGTGTGACACTGGCAGAATAGTCGGCATCGCCTCAGTTGCCAAAGAAGAAAAAGCACAAAAAAAAACGACTTGTCGGAATCATAAATGTCAAAATAAATCGCAGTCTCAAAGAAAGCACGCTTCCTCTAAAATTACTGAATAAATTACCCAAAATATGGAAAGACCGCTAAATTAAACCGAACACATGTAAACGGATCATGAATACTAAAACAGCACTTGTGGAAACGAAACAAAATATGGAAAGACCGCTAAATTAAACCGAACACATGTAAACGGATCATGAATACTAAAACAGCACTTGTGGAAACAGTGTAGAAGTTTATTTGTAATGGGTTAATCGGCAAAATACGAAAAATGCCTATGAAAGTTACTGAAAAAAACCTCAAAACTTGGCTTAAAACCGGGTGCAAAGCCACATCTAAAGTTCCGGCTCAAACCAGAACTGTTTTGAAGAAGACTTTCCTCAAAGACAAGAATTATTTAATCTGTGCTCTACAGAGTCTACAGAATGCTTTAAGATGTCATCAATACACAAAAGCCTCTGGCGACGACGGGAGCGTCGTCGTTAAAGGAGCTCCACACAATGCCAAAGGAGCTGACCCTTACTATACAAACACCAAGGCCCGCGTCATAGAGGTCTCTACCCACAGCTCCATACGCACAACACACTCCCTAGACGATGGTGGTTTAAAAAATTGGAGTTTGGAAACCGAAATTTACGCATTAGGACTAGGAATACTCTCCTTGGTCATTTGGTACGTGTTCAAATATTCATCCTGGACACGCAATCGTCGCTGTGAACAATATCGACGCAATAATTAAATTTGTAATTTCGTTTTCAATGTCAGCACTTAATGAGTTCAATTTACCTAAAGCTTTGTTAAAATATTCTTAAGACAATAAATTACGGTGAATACTTATAATTATTTTTGCAAGCTTTTATTTAACTTAACTTGTTAATTAGGGGAATCTCACTCTTGGCATAATTTTGTTAGGCATAATGTTGTTTGGCATAAAGTTTTCGCATAACTTTTATCAATATAATAATACTGCGGCATAATAATACTTTGGCATAATCCAAAGGTTAGCATAACTGTAATTTGGTCTAATTTGTTTTGCCATAATTTGGAGTTGCGTAAATATTAAAGGCATAATATTTATTCGTCATAATAATTTTATGGGTACATATTTGAACGTCGAAAATTAAAATACATACGGGTAAAATGCCAATTTTTAAAACATCGAAAATTTTAGTATCGATTTGAATCAATTGAAAATTGTTTTTGCTTAAAATGTCTAATTAAATAAATTTGATATAAGGACTCAAATAAATTGACGCCCCGTAATTGTACCTATTTTCATTCTTATTTTAGTTCTAATATTAGTTTGTATATAATAATGCACATATGCAAATAAATAATTCAGCTTTATATGAAAAAAAATTACTCAATTAGGTTAAGGTGAGGTGGGTCGGCCCTTGGGCCACCCTTGAGCCGCGAACATGTTTGTTTTATTCCAAAGAATATTATGTGTAAATATCATTATATTATATATGCGTTTATAACATTATGCTTTATAAGATTATGCATCATTATTATTATGCCAAAGCATTTATGCCTAATAACATTATGCGTAATGATCATTATGCTGCATTTCGTTATGCCAATGTAAATTATGAGAATATATATTATGCTTATCATTAGTAAACCGTTAATTAGTTGTATTTTGGGGTCATTCTAAAACAGGTATCCCCAACCGATTGAACTGAAATTTTGCATATACTTTTTAAAGTGACGTATTAATGAAAGAGTCCTATTAGAAATAGCAACGAGATAGCTAGTGTGACGAGTTGTCATCACAACCAAATTGTGTTTTGGTTAATAATATTCTGTGGTTTTAGTACTTTGCGGAACCAAGGGGACCACAGATATCTAACAAACAAGTTTCTCTGTGACAAAAATGTCAGAAATTCTAATAGTCGAATCAAAAGAGTAAAATAATAAATATGGGAGGTCGAATACATGTCGAATCCTGAGCAAAACCATCTATATCTTATACAGAAATACCATTACATACTACATATTATGTAACTAAAAATATTAAATACCAATAAATAATATTGAAAATGGTATAAAAAATACAGTGCCTTATAATTCACGTTCGTCATGAGTTAGAAGCAACTGGCTTCAAACATGAAACCTTTTACGAAACCATGCAAACATGAAACGATTGTAAAACCTGCCGTAACAACGTCCAAGGAAAACCTTGGAGTAATTGTGTCTGTGTGTAAGGAATGTCCAATATTAATACCCTTGATTACTCTAATGGTGCTGATGATTATGGTCTTGTTCAAAAGATGGCTCGCGGAACCAGCCATCCCGCGCGACCCTAGTTTTCCTGCTCCTGCATCCCCACCTATGGAAATATCGAATAAAGGATCGAAAAGACGAAGCAAGTCTTCCGGAAAACGCCGTTGACCGGTGGCACGAAGGCGACGGTAGAAAGTATATATTCTTTTCTTTTGGTCTACTGGACCATCTCGCTAAAGTAAGTCTCAGAAAGTGAGTGTTTTACATCTGTTCCATGCTTGTAACTACGTATTTTATTTTTATTGCTGATAGGCTCACGTTTGATCACTATCTCACCTGTTTTCGACAGTGAAGCACGCTTGCCTAGAAGTAACCTATTCACTTACTCTGGACTTAAGACCCCCGGTTGTAGCTATCAGGAAAGGAATTCCACTTCTTAGCTGTACGCACAATGAAAACATTCCTTAACGTTTAGTGCGTATGGGTACGCACTAAACGTGATGTTCTTTTTACCCGGCTGCAAGGAAAGGGTTGTTTTTTTGACAGGTTATATACTTAAAATCTACTATACAGTATTTTTTATGCATTTCGGCAAACAAGATGGATAGTCTTCAGTTACCTCGACACATTGGTCTAGATATAAAGGAATTTTTGGAACCTCTCCATAGACACATACTGGCAAAACTGAACTCAGCAATAAAACAGTGCAATTTAAAATATATTTTTGTGTTTTTTATTGCTGTTATGAAAGCTTCTATTAGGATCGGAGGCATAGAACCGGATATACCGGTAATAATTAATGTAGGTAAGGCAGATAACTGTATGTACATACACTCAAACTGTTGAATTTTCTTTTATAAATCTTTGTTACAGTTGTACTCTATGTACTAGTATGTACTAGTAGTTAGTATTGCTATGTACTAGTAACTACGACTTCTACAGTTTGGACGTATAGGACAAACACCTCAATGTTATTAACTTCTTCTTCTTCAATCGGTCATAAATGACTAAGAATAGTAGTCTTTGGACCCCTTAAGTGGACAAACTGCCTTCATCGACTCCAGTAGAGAGTTGCCATCACCACCTGCTGAAATTTGCTTAAGGACTTAGCTTCTTTCACTTGGTCAGACAATCGTGTTGGCGATCGACCTCGTGCTTTCTTTCCTTGGGTATGTATTATCAACAATGGCCGGTTCTTTGAGGTTGCTATCTCCCTTTCGTATTATGTGGCCGATATAGATCAAGATACGCTGTAGGTAAACTGTAGACCATTGCGTCTTAAAATCGAGTTTACAAAGGACAATTTAACCTACCTACCAATATGTTAAAGAAGGGATTCAGAAAAAACAAATCCGTAAATATGGCTACCTATGATTTTCTTAATATTATACTGACAGATATTAATGAAATAATTCCTATTAGCGCTATATTTATGGTCATGACGAAAGCATTCGGCTTAGTTGATCATAATATACTACTGCAGAAACCTAATGCATATGGAATAAGGGGCAATGCACTTTCTCATAAACAGTCTTTTTTAGACAATATAACGCAGTGTTCGGAAATTAGACGGATTTCTAAAAAGGATAAAAATGAACTCTAATATATTTCAGGAAAACGTAAAATCACCTTTGGCGTACCACATGGCAGTGTATTGGGTCCGCCGTTGTTTTTAGCTAACATAAATGACTTTCCAAAACACATCGCTATATTCCTATTTGAGGTGCTGTAACCTATATGCTAGTATTATATTATCTGTGACCTAACTAAGACCTACTGTATCTCCAAAAATCACACTAATAAAAACTTGACTTTGACTTTGAAAAAGAAGAAAGCTTTTCCGGCGACGGAGTTCGATCCACTAGCTTTATCTTGTAAGCGGTAGGAAACAAATTTATTTGTTCATTTTGCATTGTAATTAAGCTTTCGAGATTCGCTTGCCTGAAGTGCACGAGTAAGTAATTACATTGAAGTTTTCCATTTGTGTCGACAGTGGGTTGCTTTGTCGATTTCAAATTGGATTTATAGTGTAGGTAAATATATATGCAATACAATATGTGACAGAGCTTCATTTTTAATTAATATATATTTATATATAAAAACAATAATATATATATATATATAAAAAATTCAAAGTAGCTTCTGTAAGCGGATTCGCCCGCGTGCTGGTGGGAAATTATCAGGGTAAAAATACTCCGTATCCTCGCTATCCCACGTCATGATCTACCTGTGTGCCAAATTTCATCGATATCCGTTCAGCTGCTAAAAGGTAACAAACGAACAGACAGTTTCGCTTTTATGATATTAATATGAATATGCTAGCTATGATTGACAAACAGACGAAGTTGTACCATACGGTTTTTACCATTTTGGCACGGACTACGGTGCTCTATTATCATCATCGTTCGTATGTGCGAAGCCGCGGGCAGGGGCTAGTTTATTATAAAGTGCATTAATTTCCAAAGCGTTGTGGAGAAACGCACCGACGCACCGACATGTATTAACGCCCCTGTTGTCCTTGCTGGATGAACTTGGCATTGAGCCGGGTACTCGTTTACAACACAAGTTATGAGAAGACGCCTCGCCTTGAACTTGCTAGCCAATTTTCGAATATATTACTTACTGGTTGGTTAATATGAAATGGAAACCGGTCATGGTTGATGGTAATATAGTATCTACGAGTTAACTTGACAATAGTGGTCATTGTCCTTTTTCCGTAATATATCTTTTGATCCTTTATAAGCTATGAAAGTACTTGCTACCGCCCGCGGCTCTGTAGGGATACGAGTACAACCTTGAGCGAGGAAACTACTAGTTTCGAAGTTTTGCTATCATTGCAAATTATTGCGATTTACAAGTTTGCGTGGAAGAGTAACAAACATCCATCTATCTATCGATTCTCACAAACTTTCGCCTGTATAAAAGTAAGGATAAGTAGGATCGTGAAAAAAAAAAATTATGGCACGGTCGCGTTTGTATCCCATCATACTCAGTATTAATTTCTAGAATATCTGTATTTTTATTATGTTTTAGTTTCATCATCATCATCATCAGCCTAGTAATGTTCCCACTGCTGGGACACAGGCCTACTCTCCGTGAGAGAGGGAATGTGCCTTAATCCACCACGCGGGCCCAGTGCGGGTTGGTAGATGTCACATGTCTTCGTTTTAGGTCCAATTAAAATTAATTCTAACATTTTTGTTTTGACTAAATTTAGAAGCATACTTAATAACTAAATTATGTAATGTTTGATAGGGCTGTAGCCGCTCGAGTAAACACATGATAGGTAGTTGCAAATGCTGAAGTTTCCAGGAAAATAGAGCACGTTGCTAATGGTCACGTTGCGTTGGCAGTTGTTAGTTGAGATAACGATAACACTGATTATGGTACACTACAACATAATTTATGTTTTAAGGAATTTGGTTTCGTTTCGGGGAATGGCTACAGATGTGGTGTGGAGGTATTTTGGCTGAAATTATGATAATCATTAGTAAAAATAGGGAAAACGACGTTTTCTAAATATGATTCCGAGCTAGATCGATTTATCGCCCGCGAAACCACCTGCATACTAAATTTCATGAAAATCGTTGGAGCCGTTTCCGAAATTCAGATTATATATATACGTACATATATACAAGAGCTCGTTTAAAGGTAGGTATTAGATAATGATGGGCTGGTCGATCGTCAGTGCATGTTCGATCACAATTTCTCTGTATTTTTTTAGTTTCACTGTAAATCTCTGTTTACAATTCATCGAGAGTTCATTTCAAGAGATTTATGTAGGTAAGTATGATAAACTCAAGCAGGCATCAAATTTAATTATTATTAAGTACCTATTTTTATAGCTGTCAAAACGGGCCTTTTATTTTTTGGTACGAAGGTACCTCTTTATTTTTAGCTTAGCCTTCATATTGAAATAGCGACAACAGGAAAAATACGCAAAAAAATAAAGTCTAATAAGTAAGTTCAAAATATTGTACGTCACCAATTTTTACAAGTTTCTAACAACTTGTTTCAATTCGAACGCCAGTCGAAATTAAACAAGTTTGTTTTGAAGATTGATGTCTATTAATGGCCCGATTAAAAGAACTGCTTAGTAAATAGAAATACCGTATTTCCTTGTCACATAATACACTATATATTATTTAATATAACCAGTTTGTACTGAATATATTTTATGTAATCCGGAATTTTAAGACAAATAGCTAATGGCATCTGATGTCATAGTCAACTGTATCGCATATATAGAGGTCAATCACTTGTTCTAAAGTCCTAGGTATTCTATGTTTTGTGGCTATTAATACTAATTTAAATTAACGGTAACATTTTAGATATTGATGTGAATGAACTATTGAAAGCACAATTTTTATACTTATCAGTATGTTTCCTACAGAATAATATTACCTGCTGTTCTCTCATTTATTTACGCATAATGTCAGGGTTAAATTTATCGTAATATCAAGGAAAATTACCAAACAAGTTACCTGTTTTTAAAAACTTCACATGTTTTGACCAAATCTAATATAATTAGGAACGGGCCCAAAATAGAGCCTTGTGGCATACCCGCCTGCTCATGTTATACGAAAGATTGTACAGAGTTAAAATCTTAAACGATATGACCTACCAGTTAATGTTTTGCTAAGTATTTACAATTTTTGATAATATAGTGACTTAGATTGCGAGTAACGGTACGATGGGGATCGTATCGAAAGCTTCAGCCAGATCTAAATACAAAGAAAGCTTAAATGTTTTATTAAAGATATTGTATAAATTACTAGCTTCTGCCCGCGGCTTCGCCCGCGTAAAAAGTGTTTGGTCATCCCAAGGAAACACGCTACCGGGATAAAAACTTCATAGACAGTAAAAAAAATGCTCCGATCACCACCAAACTTTACAGGATTATCTGCTGGGTCCAGCCGTTTCGGAGTATATAAGGTACATAAATACTTTCTCTTTTATATATATAGATTATCCATGGATATTTAGGATATATCTATGTATTTGCTGCCGGTTGCGATTTACAATCTTATTATTTCATGTAGTCATATTTGCTTATCGAAATTTTCTGTCTATCAATGGTCAGAGAGACAGACACTCCGTTATCGCGCATTATGCCGCCTAGTATCACAATGAAAAAACGCAGTTTTTCTAACAGTTAAAATATTATCGGTAGCGCGTTGCAACGGCCA
Organism: Anorthoa munda; assembly: GCA_945859665.1. Taxonomy (NCBI): domain Eukaryota; kingdom Metazoa; phylum Arthropoda; class Insecta; order Lepidoptera; family Noctuidae; genus Anorthoa; species Anorthoa munda. Next base: position 14,323,836 of record OX243904.1, read on the forward strand.
TTCTGATAACGTCATATATTTATCGTTCACGTCATTTCATACTACTCGTTAAAATGTAACGTACGGAATGATAACAAGTCATTTACACTGTAATATTAATTCTGGGTAAAGTCGTCACTTAGTTGATAGCTAATAGAATTTTCATACAGAATCTGCTACGGCTCAAAATAAACTGCCGAGCGATGAAAAAGTTCCACCCACAAAATTTAATTTAAAGACCTTAATTTAAAATTAAAGACCTTAATTTAATTTTTTCACATTTAATTTAAAATTTGAACACAATATTTACGATTTTAGTTGGTAATATTCTGATGCGGTTTTATATGTACTTCAATATTGCAGACGGCGGCATTATGCTAGCCTTTCCCGTTTAGGAGTAATTTGGTGCTATGTCATTGGAACTTTTTCATTGCTCGTTAGTGTATTTCACGCCTTGGACACCAAAATTAGGATTTTCTCAGCTCAGTAGCTCGGTACTCAGTAGCCATAAGTTATAAGTATTATATGTATGTCTAGATATATCAATGGACAATATGAAGATTTTCATCATTCACATCTAGGGTAACCATTAAAAAAAAAACCGGCCAAGTGCGAGTCTGACTCGCGCACAGAAGGTTCCGTATAATCAGCCACATTCACCAAAATATATAGGTAACATTACTAACGTTCATATACAATGAAAGCATCGAACATTGCTCTATCGAAGGGACAAAATTAACTTTGCCGTTCGAAAACTGTTGTCCTCATACATCAATATACAAAATGTTTACTTTTCCAAGTACATTTTATAAGCTGGTCGAATGTTACTCACAAACTTGTAAAGCCTACATAGCTGTGATAGTTTTCCTTTTAATTTCTTTATATATATTACCGCCCTGAATTTTTAACATATTATTATCTAAAAAAAAATGTTGTCAAATACAAAGAAATCAAAGGCGTAAGTAATCATCTAACCGTTGTTAATATCCCAAAAGAGACAAAAATCTTATTTCCCGAAACGAGCGTTCCAAATATTTGATCGCTCTACCATGCACAACGTGTACGGGTTTATCTGCCTCAGGAGACTAAGAACCATGGATCATGATGAGTGTGCACAGAAAACTTACAAGATTTTCATAATAAAATGGTCGAAAAGTTTACTAAAAACCCCCGAAGATTGTGTTCTAATTAACTTCATAAAAAAGTGTTTCACTCCACTACTTTATTTATCAACTTATTATACAATGGACCATTTGATTTCCTCCTAATTCTTTTTATTCTATTATTCTTTATTTTTTAAAGCTTCATGTGCTTTTGTCTGTTTTATAAAATTCATACTTTTTAATCGTCCTTATAACAACTTGCCCCCGCCTGGGCCATCGGCTGGCGACGCACTGGATCAGAAGGACAGTTGTGGATGACTTTTGGCCAATGAAATGATGATATTATAATCATAAGTATATGATGGGCTGGTCGGTCGTCAGTTCTTGTTCTTACACAATTTCTCAGTAAGGCACAGATTAGTTACTACATACTTATTAAAATTCTATGATGAAGCTGATCAATCAGTCCTTAATTATTCTCATAATTTCGTATCATAGTGTGTGATAGACATTTTTTTTTAAAACCCTCTAATTTACCGTGTCATTGCTGGTAAAAGCCCTAAATTAACGATTATCATAGATCATTTCGGAATTTTACTAGTAGGACTTGGTAAATCTTAGGTTTTATTGTAATTCGGACTTTTACAGTAACATGTCGACAACAAAGCACTAATAAGTTCTACTTTGTTTTTTATGTCGACATTATAAAATATCACCATAGTCAAATAAAACGGTGTCTCATTAGTCGATGCTTGATAGATTTGTCAAACAAATAAATGTTAACAACGATATTTTGGAAACTACAGAGTGCAAGGAAAAACGACAGACCACCTATTACAGTTACAGAAAAAATACGTAAAAATCAGAAAAACCGACGAAAACCCAGTTACTGTTGACAGTGTGACAGGCAAGGGTGTCGCCAGCCGATGGCCCAGGGGGGGGGCAGTTGATATGGAGAATGAGAAAAGTATGAATTGTAGTTAAATTCGAGAGCACATGAAGCTTCCACTTGTAGTACGAGCCTTACATCTACAACGATTGTAATAATATCGGTACGCAACTCTAACGTACACGTTGTGCACGGAAGAGCGATGTAAATTTTCAACGGTTTTTCCGTGTCGGGAAAGAAGGTTTTTGCCTCTTTTAGGATATCAACAATGGTTCGATCTGTTTGGTTAGGTTTATATATATTCATTCGAGTTTCGAAGTACGGGAATGATCAATAAAGTAAGTCAAGTCAAAGACTTAGGACTTTGGTTGCTTTACATTTGGCAACTTTTTTATAATCTCTAGGGGGGGGCAACTGCCCCTCCCTGCCCCCCCTTGGCGACGCCCTTGGTGACAGGTGACGAAATTAATCGTCACCGACGCGCGACGTTTTATATATTATATATCCCTGCTCTACCAATCTAAACGCGTCGCATATTTGCCATTATTTTACATCGAGATTTCCTGTCTTGGGAGCTCGTGGCTAAATAATAAGAGCCGCATCGGTCGATCTTCAATGTTAAGCAAAGCTTGACGAGGTCGGTCCGTGGATGGGTGACCATTTTAACATACCGAGTTTCCTCCGTGCCTCGGCAAGCACGTTAAGCCGTTGGTCCCGGCTGTCATTTGAAGATCTTTGACAGTCGTTACGGGTAGTCAGAAACTTGAGATCTGACACCAGTCTTGCCAAGGGTGTGTGTGTTACCCAGTTACTGGGTTGTGGAGGTCTGATAGGCAGTCGCTCCATGTAAAACACTGGTACTCAGCTGAATCCGGTAAGACTGGTGGAAGCCGGCCCCATCAATAATTGGGAAAAAGGCTAGGCAGATGATGATATCCCTGCTCTACCAATCTAAACGGGTTATTGGACGACTCGCCCGAATTTAACTCGCCCGAATCGGGCGAATTGTCCAGTATTAAAAATATTCATTTTTCTGTGTCGATTCACCCGAAGTTATTTTATCGGTGGGCGAATCGACCACTCCAATATTATTTAGTGGACGATTCGCCCGAATTTTATTTTCGAGAACAAACAATATAAAAGTACAGTCATGCTCACCCGTATCGGTAATAATATGACGTCTAAGACGTGTTTCGAAACTAATACGAGTATATTAGGACTCAAAGTATAGTCAAGATTAACATTTTTTTTTTCCGTAGCCTCAAACAATTTTTTTTTATATTTGTTCCTAACGTAACAGGCTAAGGTCTGAGACCATGCTGCCTAGTCATCAGTTAGTATTTTATACTTAAGTATGCATTAGAATGCGGATGTAACATATTCTAATGTTTTTTGGAGTATTTGGCAGCAAATTGTATCGAGTCAGGCTTCCCAGTAAGCTTTGCGGAGGTAGTCAATACTACAATAAAACTCTCCGCTCCACTATCCCGGGATCACTTCTGTCAATGATTTCCACATATTGTCCATTTGCGTAGACAGTTGAGACACAAAACTACACCAATTTTAATCAATCTGCAAATAAAATTAACAGCCGCTGAACTTCACCCGAAAAAATCCCGCCAAAAAACCCTCCCGTAGCCTCAAACAAGTTATTAGATTAAAGTTGTCAAAAAATAAAAGGCGCGTTTTGACAGCTATAAAAATACTTATTAATAATTAAAAATAATTGGTGCTTGCGAATGATAATCGTTGTTATAGTGTATGGGTAACATAGTTATTAATTAGGATTATGAAATGAATTTCTTACCTTTTATTTTCAAGTTATCGCGGCATGTAAATGAGAAATGTCAACGGACAGCTTAGATTGTGACGACTTTAGGCAAAACAAATACTTAGCACAAAACAAGCAATTTTTTAGTGTTTGTCGAAATTTTTTGTTTAACTGCCGATTTTTGAATTAAGAATTTTAAGTCAAGTTTTCGTCAGAGTTGCCTGCATCAATATCTGTAAAATTTGGGCTTTAAAGTAGGATTTGACACTTTCTGGGGCTTACCATGACGTGTCAAAACGGTCATGTCAACTGTGTAAAAGGGACATAGCTATTTGTCTTGTATAGCTCCATCTCTCTCTCACAGTGGAACCATGATAGTTTTGACAAGTCATGGTAAGTCCCCTTAACTCCTAATACACAATTCAGAAAGTTAAAACTAAACACCTTAATTTAAAAAAATATTCTATCGTAAGTTCCGATTCTTCTTCGTTCTTCTTTCTGCAGTCGACGAACCGTTGATCAACTCAGTCATTTGTTGCCCTTCGCTAGGCAGCTGGCAATAATACACAGCAAACTGCCATACGATGAGCCGCAACCGACAAGAGTTTTGACGAGATCTTCTTGTTTCTTCATAGGTTTGACGAGATCTTCTTGTTTCTTCATAAGCTTGACGAGATTTTTATGTTTCTTCAAAATTTTGACGATGTTGCAGTAATACCAACATAAAAAATACTAGAGATACCGATGTACCGTCAAAGTACTTGAGCAGTTTAACACACAAGATCTTATTGCCAAATGACTACGATGACACGACTGCTAAAGAATGACAGTTGCGATTTGAATTTACGGACGATTTTGAGTTGAAAACGTTAGTTACGCGCTAAAAACGTTGCCCGACTTTATGAGAAAAATGAGGCACTTGCAAACTACATACAATAGACCTTCAAGAAAATCATAAAGCACGATTAGACCTAAGTACATACATACTCATATACATACATAACAACACGTATATATTCCCGGCAGGATTAAGAAGAGGTGTACCTACAGATCACCCACATTTCGACACCTAAATTTTGTACTAATTACAAGTAAATTAAGAAGCACTTAAGAAAAATATTCAAATCTATATTCCAGGTAATCATAAACCACTGTCACGAACTCTCGACCGTTATTTAAATTTTAAAACATCTAGATGTTTTTTGTCGTATTTATGACCAAGCCCAACGTTGATAACAAAAAAATATATCGATGCGTTTTAACTAAATTAACATAATCAATTAGTTATTATTTTGTTAGTTGTTGTTGTTGTTAATACACAAAATATGCAAAAGAAGACAACGTTTCCCAATATTTCATGGACGATTTAAAATAAAATAATTTTTAAATTGTTAGTTCAACTTACCCGTGACAAGCAGGAGTAACAGACGACACTGCTGTTTAAAACAATGGTTCACAATTAACTATTTTTCCCTCTGACCGTTGTTAATAAACTAAATTTTATCTACAAGGAAAGCCGCGTGTTTATTATAGGGGAGCCAATTAGCGTATTTCATGACCACTACTGTTAGACGACAAGTGACTAACGTTAAACAAAAATGGTGGCCGTAGTGATGTGTCGACAATCCCGGGCAAAAGTCCGGGAATTTTCTAATACCTATTTGCGGGAGAATTGTGATGGGGCGATCCTATAGTCTGCCAAAAGCAATAAGGAATTTGTGCTTGAATCTCGTAGTTTTCGTTTTTGGAAAAAGGAGAAATTCAAAAGGGGTCACTCAATTGTATGCAACTGCGTTATTTCAGTTATTCCTTGTGTTGTACAATGGGAGTTGATACAACCTAGACGTCTTTAGTTTATTTGTTAAAACAGTAAGTTTAAAGTAAGAAGAAGAATGAGTTAATATGGTATGTTTGCTAATTGCCAATAATAAACTTTTTCAGAAGTTGCGTTATTCACAAGCAGACAAACAAACTGCCTAACAATAAAAATTCCTAACTGTACCGACATAAGTAAGAATGTAAAAAGACCACGCAATCTGAAAATCCTCTATCAATATCAACATTAATCAGCACAATGGAAATCCCGCAAAACTAGTCGGCAAAGATGAAATCCCGTTTTTTCCCCTCCCTAATTCAGCAACGAACACAATTCGTTATCGAATACACAGGAAATGTGACAGGAAGACTGGACCGTGGCCGATACAGAATGGTCCCTAACACATTCCGAATAATCGAGTTTTACACTAATCTAATTGTAATAAACTTTGACATAGCAACCGGTTGACGAATGCTGCCCAATTAGGCTCGTCCAAAACCCAAAATTTATAGGTTTTTCCTGACTGCGTTTATGTGAAGCAACTTCCCTAAAAGTTTAAGGATAGAGAAATAATGAGGTTAGGTAACATTTGTTTATGAGCCTACGATTTATTCTTTGACTACTCTTTTTTTAGGGATTTAGGTCTAAGGGCGTTTACGCATTACATCCGATCCGAATGCGTGATTTGAGTTCCGAGTTCTATCCGAATTAAAAATGGTTTGAATTATGACAGATAGAGTTCGGACGTACTCTTTTTTGTATTTTTATTATCTATGGGCTTGCGCTTGACCTGATGGTAATCAATGATGTGGTCGACGGTGAAGCACGCTTGCCTAGAAAAACCCATTCATGTAGGGGTAAACTTCCGTACAAGAAGTAGGTACTACGCTACTACTTGGTCGCGGATAAATTTGAAAGAGCGTTAGCGTGGCCCTGGCACAGGCAACTGAAGGAACACGGGTGGGTTTTAGTCAGTAACTCTCTTACAAATAAACGCGGTATAAAGTTATACCAGGTATAACAAAGGTATAACCATACATTTTCATAGGTTTATACTTGGTATAACTTTATACCGCGTTTATTTGTAAGAGGGTAAAAGTTTAATACGCCCTCCGGCTCCCCTCAGAGCGGGAGAAGTCATTGGATGACTTCCAACACCAAAAAGAAAAACGTCTACTTCGGCACCGAAATTTCTCGACTTCGGATCGGATGCAGTGCGTGACCGCCCTAAATCTAATGCAAAATAATTGCACACAATATAACGTATCATCACGCTTGTCCTGCCTTGAGAAATGAAGGGACACCCGCAATTTGCGAGTATGTTTAAGTCCCATGTCATGAGGGGCAAGACTTTTGACACAAAAGGATACAAAACCAGATACAGGAATGCTACTGAGAATTTCTCGATGGAAAAGCCTAGGAGGAAACCTACTGAGAAATTCCAGATGGAAAAACATAGGTCTTCGTGCGATACTTATAGACCAACGCGTTATTCATTTTTACCCGACTGCCGAAGGAGGGTAATGTGTTTATCAGTCTATGTATGTATGTATGTTTGTTCCTATGTGGCGTTCTAGAGACCAAACGCGTTGGCCGATTTTGATGGTTCTTACATCAATCGATTCGTCTTAACCCCGCGAGTGTTACATTAAAATTGGAAAATACGAAAATGGCGGTTCTTGGGCGCCATATTGTGGGAGCACAATTTTTTTTTTTCTTCCAAACCTATCGTGTGTTAATTCAAACCTAATGCGTATCAAAATAAAGGGTTTTAAGAGGTGATTTCAAAAATATATAACACTTTCAAACACAAAACACCCATATATTTCACTTACAAGTTACAACAAATCTAAGCAAAGTTACTCGGTGTTATTACCTAATTCGAAATTTTTTTTACTAAAAAGTTATAAATAAAAAAGTTAATTAAAAAAATCAAAAAACCTGTGCTGTGCTGTCGGAGGATACATTTTCGCGAGCTGGCTGACCAAAACCAGATGTATCCTCCGACTGCACAGCATGATTTTCACCTTGTTTACGTCTTTTTAGTTCGCTTTTCAAGCAGTCGGGTTTTTTGATTTTTTTAATTAACTTTTTTATTACATTCGTATTAAGGTTATTCTCCAATATTATTGTTTTTTTCGTATAAAATAAAGACGCTGTCCGCGTCTGCGACATTCGTCATTTCTGTTTCTCCATTAACTTTTTCATCATTATCACCAGCCTTATAATATTCCCACTGCTGGGTCACAGGCCTCCTCTCTGTGGGAGGGAATGGGCCGTAATCCACCAAGCGGGCCCGTGCGGGATGGTGGATGTCACATGTCTTCGAATTTTTGGTCCTAAGACATACAGAGTATCCTCACTTTCCTAACGATATTTTTACCTCACCGTTTCGAGAGCAGTTATGATGAAATAATTTACACAAAGTAAAGCGCCTGCCTGCATTACCGTCTTTACCATAAGGGCACACGGGGCCCGTGCCCAGGGCCCCCAACCTCAGATTTCTCTCACATTTATTTTCAAACATTGAGCACCCGGGTCGAAAATAAAAATTACTTTTGTCTTACAATTTAATTCAAAATTATGACGATTTTATTTAACCAAATTAAGGTAAAATCAAGTCAAACCACTATCGTAATCATAACCAAAATACCAGCAGCATACTAATATCATTAATGACATATTATATTATATATTTGGTTACCTATCTATAAATAGAAGACCATAGTAGAAAAATATAAGTATAATTCGCTTTCTTTGCTTTACAAAAGGGCCCCAAATTCATGTGTGCCCAAGGGCCCCAGCATAGTTTAAGACGGCCTTGCCTGCCTGGGTTCGAACCCACGACATACAACTTGTAAGTCGCGGCCGTTACCACTGGGCCACCACCGCTCTCTAGTTTCGTTTGCACCATTAATGGTGCAAACGAAACTAATTAGTCTCCTCTGAGGTCAATGATGCATACGGTACAACGGGCCTACAAACAAGTTGGTGGTAGTGGGTGTGGTCGGATGTGGTCCAGAAGTAGTTATTTTCAATCAAATAGGTTGCCCAAGTAGCTAGGACATGATGTTTCCTTACTTAAATAATAATTAAGTGCAATTAAAAATTCGCTGGTGTTTAACATTTTCATTTCTTGACTGTATTACCAACCTACCCACTGAAAGCAACCACATCTTTAACCAATTTAGGTGAAGCTAAAAGATGCAGTTTTGCGGTCCAAATCTGGTCCATATCTGGTCCATATCTGGTCCAAATCTGATCCAAATCTGGTGGAAATCTGGTCCAAATCTAAAAAGATAGCAGGATTAAACCATACGTAATTACAAGCACCTGGGCGACCGAGCCCTGTTCGTGTGAAAATAGAGAAAACGACGACGTTTAATAAAAATTAAACCTAGCTAGATCGATGAATCACCCCCGAAACCCCCTGCATTCAAAATTTCATGAAAATCGTTGGAGCCGTTTCCGAGATTCAGATTATATATATACATATATACAAGAATTGCTCGTTTAAAGGTATTAGATAGATAGCGGGTAACTGTAAGGTCATTTACTTTAACCAAGATTAGGTGCACAACAAAATATAGGCCACGTCATCCCACGTTCAGTACCTATTACATAAATAATGACATAATTCCCTATAAATACTCAGTTAATTAAACATATTACATACAGCTATCCATATTTATTATTAATAATTTTGTACTTACAATAACAAATAATGAGTCCGAAGGCCAATACTGAATTTATCATCGTAAGGAAAACCACAATTTGAAACTAACTATTGCAACATGTTTTGGAAAATCCCATCGGAGGAAAAATTTTGTTATTATAATTTCAAGCTATTTTAACATATTTTAGTTTTAATTAATACCTTACCCATATCCGTTTGTAGGTATAATACAAACGCATGCAGCTGTAAGGCAGAAATGAGTACTAGCTTCTGCAGCGGCTTCGCCCGCGTGATTGTAGAAGTTATCCTACGGGAACCGTACATTTATACGGGATAAAAGTATCCTATGTGCCATTCCTGACTACAATCTATCTCTGAGCCAAATTTCACCCTAATCTGTTCAGGCGTTCTGGCGTGATTGAGTTACAAATATACATCCATCCAAACTTTCGCATTTATAAGACTAGCTTCACCCGCGTGAAAGTCGAATATTATCCCGAGGGAATATATTTCCGGGATAAATAGTATCCTATGTGCTATTCCAGACTATAATCTATATCTGTGCCAAATTTCATCCAGATCCAGCCTTTCTGGCGTGATTGAGTAACAAACATACATCCATCTAAACTTTCACATTTATTTATACTAGTTCTATATTATGAAACTTCTGGGCCACCCTGAAATTGATTTTCCGATGCGCAAGGCACGAAGATTTTCTCAGACATACTAAACACACAAGTCCAGACTCCGGACTGCTATTGAAAAATGACGTCATAATGTCGACGGCATATTTATCTTGTCGATAAGAGTTATTTGTAGAGCAGTCTTAACTCGAGCACTGAGAGCAGAGCCGAGATCATTTTGCAATTTAGCTAGGTTAGCTAGGTCGCGAATAAATTTGAAAAAACGTTACCGCGGCCCTGGCTCAAGCAACTGGAGGAACACGGGTAGGTTTTAGTCAGTAAAAGTCTGACACGCCCTCCCGATTCGCCCCGAGCGGGTGAAGTCATTGAATGACTTCAACCGACAAAAAAATATTGCTTAGTCAGCTAGAAGATCAACTGTACTATATCTATACTATAATAATATAATATTATAAAGAGGAAAGATTTTTTTGTTTGTTTGTTTGTTTGTACCGAATAGGCTCCGAAACTACTGGACCGATTTGAAAAATTCTTTCACCAATAGAAAGCTACATTATTCCTGAGTGACATAGGCTATTTTTTTTCCAAAAACGGGTCCTGTGGGGTGGTCCACGGGAGCGAAGCCGCGGGCAACAGCTAGTCTTTTATATTTAGATTAATCTCGTGATCTTTTCAATTCCTGTGTCCTGCGCTTCATACCGTGGTTAAACTTGTGCCAATAAGTTAACAAAGTAGGAATTATTTATTCCGCTATCAAAAAAAAAAGGACTACGTACTACAGACACCAACTACGGTTGTAGTAGTAGGTACGTACTTAGTGTTACCTAGATTAGCCAAAAAACATAAGTTTTTATGTCGAACTCTGTATCTTTATTTCTTAAACACACTACATATTTAAAAAAATATTTGAATTGTAAAGTTTCCAAAAATAACCGGGCATGTACCTACAGTAGGTACACGAGATGTTTCCAAAATTATTATGGAGCTACTAATATTAAAAAAGTTGGCACCTAAAATAATTAATAAATTTTACAATGAAATAATATTTGTAGTTCCTACTTTAACAGTTATTTCGAAAATATTCGTCATTTACAGTCAATTCGTTTAAATAAGGGGCCAATGTACCGTACATTACACATACCGTACAGCCAGGATACCACTTATCAATAAGCGCAACGCAATACTTACCATCTCAAAATTCGGTCAAGGTCACTTTTCACCCGGAACGTAGTAGATTCTCATTTACTCCTTATTCCATCGATTTTATTCCACAAAAGACAGGTAATGGTACCACTCAAGATTAAAAAATACACTCACGGAACTCTGGTGTTTAAAAGAGAGTTGCGTTACTCTTTTGTTTTGATGGTTTTTGTTTATAAAATGAAGGATGCTGGGATAGCTTTGGGTCACTGGGTGGATGTCAAGTTCTAGGTGAAGGCCAGTTTATGACTTGCGCAGTGAGAAGCAGGGAATGTTACCAATTTTTGTAGAAAGCGCCTGAATTCTGTGTTTAGCAACATGTTGAGGTGCGGAGCATTTTTTGTTGCTAAGTGGGCGATTAAAGGCATTAGGAAATTGTTAAGTTTTATTACCGTTTACGGTGTCCTTTTTTTATTTGATTTTATTATAGTGTTTGTGTTTTTTTCTAACCTCTTTTTCTTTTGCGAGGGAATATTAGTATATTTTAGTTAAGGTACTACTTAGCCTATATGTAGCATTTGAGATTGGATTTTGAGCATTACATTACAAATACTGCCTCCCTAGCTGACGTTTTTTTTTTTTTTTTTCTGATGGTTTTGCTCTTGAGTCTAGTCTAGGTCAGAGGTGACAGAGACAAAGTCGACGATGGAGTGAGCTTTCCCAGAAGAAGCCTGTTCACTCTAACTTTGAAGAGATTCGGGTTGAAGGCGTTCGGAAACACGGACGCAGGTAATGAGTTCCATTCATAAGCTGTGCGCATTATGAAGGATGTCTGGAAGCGCTTGGTGCGAATTGGTGGAATCAGCATTTGCCTGTAATGTAACATTAGATTCGATTTTAAACATTTACTTGATTCCGAAGTTGTATCAAAATATTGTATCATCAAGTTGCGCACTGTAATACTCGGTTCTCCTCCCTCACTAATGTAATGCTCGACTCTGTAACGTTACATTACAGGCGAATGCTCTAAGTGAAGGAGCACCTTTACATTACAATAAGTTGTTATATCATTCGATTTTAATTACATGCTGGTCTATATCAAAGTAGATATTCAGTTAGATATTAAAATCAATGACCGTATATAATTTAATTGTACGAGCTTAAGTTATTTTAGAGTAATTTTTGCTAGAATTTTATATCTTCGGAGAAAAACTAGATAATGAATGATATCTCGAAACACTTATCATCAGACTTTTAATGTTGCTACTGCTGCAGGAACACAGGCCTCCTCTCTGTGAGAGGGAATGGGTGGTAATCCACCACGCGGGCCCAGTGCGGATTGGTGGATCAAACTTATCTAAAACATAATAATGACTAGACTTCACCAAAACTCCATTTGAATTAACGTTAAACATGTTTCCAAATGTTTTTACAGTCCGTTCAACCGATTTTGAGTTCTATCCCGTAAACATAAGGATGACATAAAAAGCATAAACCTGTTACCAAAACCAACTGTTTACTACAGCTACCATTTGTCGTATCACCAACGCAATAGAATTCAAAATCGTTTGAACGGACTGTAAAAAGGGGTAATTTAAACGTCTAATGTTATCGCAAATGGAGTATAGTTCTACAACATAACATAGCGCTTGTAGTCCCCGAAGGTTTAGGCAGAATATACAGTACACCCACATTTCACCAACTATGTTAAAATCCCATGTAATGGAGGGGCTATCATCATCAAGCATCAATCTTCTTCTTCCTGCTCTTGTCCCATGTTACTTGGGGTCGGTGCAACACGTTTTCTTCTTCAATACCGTCCTGCAGCCTAATTGCGTAAGTGAATTCTGCAAACCAAACAAGTCGATTCCTTCAAAGAATTAGAATCATTTCTTTCAACTTTTTCGGTATTGTGAAACTAATTTGGAAATAATACAAACATCCTCCTTTGAGTTGAAGTTCATCTACTGTGTTATGTTTCATCAAACTCGAATGATTTATTTCCAAATCATTAGGACATAATTTCATTACACAATACCAATAATGAAGTTTTATCTCGATTCTTCCTTCATTCTTTCGTTCATTCTTTACAATCAATTCTACGTCAAAATATTGGTAATGGAAAGGAGCAAAAGCATAACCTTTCCTTTTCAGAGTGTAATATGCAATACGTAAAGTTGTTTTTGGGAAGGTTCCGACTTGTTTGCTTTGCAGAATTCACTTACGCAATTAGACTGCTGTTCTCCGTCACGCTATCACTAACTCCCTTTTCATGCGTTTCATCCGTCCTCATCTCATGCGTTTCATCCGTCCTCATCACATGACCATACCAGGACAAACGGTTACCTTTCAACTTTTCTGTCACTTTATGCTAGTGGCAAATTTCCTCTAATATACTCATTTCTCAGTTTATCCATTCTTGTCACTCCACACATTCATCTCGATATTTTCATTCTCATATCTGCTAGGTAGGTTCATGCACTCTCTTTTCATCCATCTTTTACACAGCCCATCATTCTGATCGATACAGTACGACAGGTCTAATCACGGATTTGTAAATTTTCCCCTTTAACTTGAGGGGCATCCATGGGTCGCAAGTAGTTCTAGTGACCTGTCACCATTTCATCCATTCCGAGATGATCCGGTGCGTTACGTCTCAGTCTAAATCGCCATGCCCTTGGACAAGCGACCCTAGGTACCGGAAAACGGAGCAGATCGTTATGGGTATCCCAGCGAGAGCACGGCACTGAAGAAACCGCCAAAATCGCAGAACAAGAATTCTGTTTTAGTTCTGCTCAATTTCAAGCCAACACTCTCCAGTCTGCGCCACCACACCTTCAATCTGCTCTAGACGTCTAGGCCACTCTCGGCAACCAGCAGCCTAAATGCGCAAGTGAATTTGGCAAGGCAAAGGGTTTGACCGCCATCAATCGACCAATCACATGCGAGATTAAAGATGCGACGTGGATTTCCGTCTGTGTGATTGGTTGGTTGCTGCACAATTTCATCGGAAAACACCATCAAGTATGAATCCAAACGCCAATCCTAACATTTTGCCCATTCTGAGGATCAAACCCATGACGAACACGCTCTTGGGGCGTGCTTTCAAACACCATCCCAACAAAGCAGCAATAATTTTCCTTTTATTTTATACCAGCGGACGCCTCGCGGTTTCACCCGCGTAGTTCCCGTTCCCGTGTGAATACAGGGATAAAAAGTAGTATAAAAAGTGTCACCCAGGGATAGTGTAGCTTCCCAATGGTGAAAGTGAATTTTTTGAAATCGGTCCAGTAGTTTTTAGGGTTCCGTACCCAAAGGGTAAAAACGGGACCCTATTACTAAGACTCCGCGGTCCGTCTGTCTGTCTGTCTGTCACCAGGCTGTATCTCATGAACCGTGATAGCTAGACAGTTGAAATTTTCACAGATGATGTATTTCTATTGCCGCTATAACAACAAGTACTAAAAACAGAATAAAATAAATATTTAAGTGGCGCTTCCATACAATAAACCTGTTTTTTTTTGCCGTTTTTTGTAATAATGGTACGTAACCCTTCGTGCGCGAGTCCGACTCGCACTTGGCCGGTTTTTAAGTTTATTCGTTACATACAAAAAGACAAATCATTCCTCTTTATAATATTAGTATAGAAATAGACATTTTATGATAACGGGGTTATGTAAGGTTTATTTCAATATATACAAATGAAACACAATTCGTAAATATATAATGTATAATGCTATAATAATCTAGTAAAATAACGTAGTAATAAAATCAAATAGTACATAAATGGAGGTCACAAAACAAAATAAATCAAATAAAATATTTTACACAGGGCGGATTACACCACACTTCAACAATCACTTAACGTACGTTTAACTCGGTGGCTAAGTTTAAACTTCCTATTCACGTAGCAGCAATGTCTATTACATTTTTGAGACCCCAAGATAATTATAAGTAAATAAAATAAAAACAACCTGCTTGTGAACTTAAATCAATCTTAACAGTAGTAAGTTGCAGGCCCTATGTTCTAAGTCATTTTCTCCACCCGACTCAAGTTTCCCTCAATAAAATTACCGTTTATAGCTTGATTCATTAGTAACATTAATCGAGTGTATTTTTTCTGTTGTCATTCTGATTGGGTCGAGTAAAGTGGAGAAAGTTTTCTTCAAAAGTACTAAGAATATAGGTGTATTATGTCACAAACATCTGATTCTGATCTTCCGTTACATATTAGTTAAACAGCTCAAAATATTACACAGACATTAATATTTACAAAGCATCATAGTATTTAGGCAAAATCAACGAAACCACTCATTGGATTAACCGGATGCCTGTGACATCTACTAACTTATAGTAAAATGAAATAAATAGATATAATAATATCTCTGTTAACCAGTTCAACTTTTGCATGGTGCAATCCGCCCTTACCAGCGATCAGCTGCCTTTAAACATATTAATAGTGTGCGATATTATGTAACAGTACTAAACACCATTTGAAATAACATTAGAAATTTTTACAAGCCTTTTTACAGTCCGCTCAACCGATTTTGAGTTCTATTCCGTAAACATAAGGATGGCATAAAAAGCATAAACCTGTTGCTAATACCAACTGTTTACTATATTTTTCAATTGTCATAATCACCGATGGTTTCAATTCAATAATAAGGAATTAGGGGATTCAAAAGGAACTAGAGTTTTATATGATCCCCTAGGGGATCGAATTGGAATATTGAGTGCTGTGTAATCCCCTGAGGGACTGATCTAAGGGGTTTTAGTGGAACGAGTGGACGCAATAGGTGTTCAATTGGTTGAACGGGCTGTAATAAGGGATTATTTAAATCTCTAATGTTATTTAAAATGGATTATAGGTATTATTTACAATAATAATAAATTGGCCCCTTCGTACACAACACTGGGCAAGATTCAGGACAGCTTAAGAGCTTACCTTGGTTTTTAAAATCCTATTGAAAATTTGTTGTTAAAATCTCATAATTATCATTGGTCGCACAATCTTGTGAGTGGTGTTGTCAGCAAATAAGCATCAGATTGTCTGATCTAAGATTTCATAGAGTTTCTAAAAACCAGGTTTTAATCTCAAATTGGTGAGTTTTGCCATGAGACTTACATGTCGCTGAAATCAGAATTAAGTATTGAATTTGAGTATTTGTTTTTTTTTCTCTTCTCATAACTCCACTTTAGGCTAAAAACATAACTTTTCCAATAAGTTGGGATTTAAACAAAAAAAAACATTCTTAGCTCCAAAACTTGAATTCAGAATCTTAGATAATTTACATCTATCGTATTGCCGCAGAACCAACTAATTTAACGTTGTGTATGCAGTTGATTTTTTATTGGCCGTTTGTAATTTTTACCAAATAGACACAAAAAAAACTATATGTTAGTTGCAATCGAATTTGAACTCTGACATGAAAGATATTAAGGTTGTGTTTCCAAAACTTGGTATATGTAGCCAATTCTGAATTCAAATATATAAATGGTAGAATATTTTAGGGTCGTCTTTTGCAGTGTTGTGTACGAAAAGTCTTATGTTACATTTATGCTCGCAACACCAAAGTATTAAACTAAAAATCCTTTAGGCCGTTTATATAGCAAAACAATTAATATGGCGTGTTGGTAGCCTACTATAATATCTAGGGAGTGGGCATGCGGTGTCTGATGCTACACTATGAAACACGATGATTTAGGCAAAAGATAATTTAACTTTCTGGGACCTCTAAGTTCATTCAAGTAGGTATTGTTATAGTTTAATTCATTTTATTTTGTTTTCTCGCTCTTTCAGAGAGGAGGCATGTGTCCCAGCAGTGGGAAAACTAAAAGTCTGATGATGATATAGCAGTTTTAGCCTAATTCCAGCAACGCAGTATCGATAACAGACTTTCATTCGTTTTTTTTTATAATTTAGGGATGGGGATTCAAATATTGAAAGCCATATAATAAAATATCAATTAGGTAAATATCTAACTCCAATTCGCCAACTACAAAAAGTAACCAAAATCGGTGTTTATATACCGATTTTTTCATAAAGCTCTGGCATATATTAAAAAGTTTTATCGCTCACATTTTATCGTCGATATTTAAATCCCGACCGGTGAATGTTGCGACATTTGGGGGAGGCCTATGTCCAGCAGTGGACGACTTTCAGCTGAGATGATGATGATAATGATTCTAAATCCCTCGTGTTTCATAATCTAGCATAAGACGCAAAAAGCAAAGGGAACCTTTTACCCTGATCAGTGATCACAAACAGTCGGCTCGTCATTCCAAATTTAAATATACAGCTGGCCGATTCTGCAAAAATCTCGCCGCGAAAACATGGCTGGAGTGAGCTTGAATTGAACTGACATTCCACCTTGCGTCAATTTGGTTTGACAGCTCTCTTAATGATCGATTTGACAGCTTATGTCATGTTCACTCCACCTAAGTATTCACCACAGATATAAATCTAACTAGATGTCGCGATTGTATGTACTTCGCGTGCCAAAAAACGGAGTAAAGTTACGATCAATGATCGTAATTTGAGCCTTTCATTTAGCATTATCGGCACTGGAAATCCAGCGGAATCTAAAAAAATGCCTTTAAATGCCATATTGAACTGCAATGAATGTATAGAACAAGTTGGTCGAGGCATTGGAAATGTTTTCTTTCATTGGTAAGTAAATTTGTTTTTAAACTGTGTGGTTTTCATACAGATGGAGAGACTTCCGTTATCTATTTAGATATATGTCTGTGGTTTTTAGTCAGATTTGTACAGAAATAACTACTGTATCATAGACGTTAAGAACCATCCAAAATTGTATACAAGCTTCTGATAATGTCAACATGGTCGAACAAGGTCACAAAAAGAAGTCTATACTACAAGAGATATTTTCTATCAAAAATTCTCATACAATCCTAGCCTAAAATGGTCGTAGCTTCATGTGTATTACAAAACAACAAACGCCTTTTTTTTGTATTTTATCACCTTTTTTCTACATCACAGCATGTCGATACGAACGTCATCACGATATTTTATTTTGTATAGTACTTAGCAGGCCACGTGATTGATAATGCAGCGTTGGCGAAGCTGAGTCTCAAAAAGGGCGGGACCTAGCTTTATAAAACCCTGCGCGGTTTCTTTTGATACTATAATTAGATACTTTTATATAGACGTCGTTCCGAAACTGAGAAAAATCAACAGTCTACCGCCCAGGTCATCTGTCCGATTTCCCCGCGTTATGTAAGTGATTGGGGGCGTCCGCGAAAGCGAACTTCAGCCTATACGCCTCAGCTACCAACACACTTATATTCGAATCGGTCCAGTTCTGAGTGGGGACGTTCTGTAGGAGTATCATGAGGCCTTGGAAGTCTCTTTCCAGCATGAGTCTTTCTCTCCAGTGGAGTAAGAAAGCTGCACAGACGTATAGCTGGAAGGTGGCGAACCCGTCTGATTCCGCGAGGTAGGTGTCCCATAGACGTATGGTGCAGGGAAGAGGTATTTCCCTGGTGAGCAGGTTGTTCATCCAGCGGAAGGAGAACTGGAGATAGTCGACGCCGTGTGTCTGGAGGTGCTCGTGGAGCGGTAAGTCTATGCGACGTATGAGCTCCTTCAGTTGATTCACCTGCAAGCAATAAATCAATGTGAAATTGGGTTCTTTAAAAAGACACTAATACCATGGACAGTTATAATTTCACGATTAAAACAACTTATACGAAATACTACAACATATTTCAAATATTATCCTGCATTGAGTTTGAGCCAATTAAAATATTCAACAGTCCTTCCTAACATTGTTGTGTCGAGGTGCCTACAAAATTGTTAGTTATGTAGCAGCTGTTTTAAAACCATTTAAAGATTTCTACGTTTTCATTGGTCTATTCAAATGGAATGTCGAACGGCTCATGGGCTACATCAACCACTATGTAGGTCCCGGAAATGTCCGGCGACATCGTGGCAGACCCAGGCGAAGATAGACGAATTTCACGACAGGATTGGTTCACAATTGCATTAAACCATTATGACGACGACAATCGCCAACGACCTTGAGGGAACAAAACGCGATTTTGATTCACACCCTTGCGACCCAAAATTCAGTAGTTTTTAGGGTTCCGTACCCAAAGGGTAAAAACGGGACCCTATTACTGAGACTTCGCTGTCCGTCTGTCTGTCAGTCTGTCTGTCACCAGGCTGTATCTCATGCCCAGACTGGAGCGGGCTGGGGCTGCTCTCAAGCGACTCCTGCCCAATCTAGGGGGTCCAAACGCCTCCTGCCGGAGGCTCTACGCGGGGGTCGTGCGGTCCATGGCCCTTTACGGCGCACCGGTGTGGGCGGGTTCCATGAGGCGGAGACCAGCCCGCTCTCTGAACGCGTCCCAAAGGGTCATGGCCATCCGGATGGTCCGGGGATACCGCACGGTCTCCGGTGAGGCGGCGAGCCTCCTTGCCGGATTGCTGCCATGGGATCTAGAGGCAAAAGTCCTCGCGCACATTTGGGAGTGGCGCGAGGAGGCGAAACGCCGGGGCACAACTCCGCTGCCGCGACAAATCGCGGCTTGGCGGACAGAGCTCCGGCAGGATCTCATGGCGACATGGAGAGAGCGACTGTCGCAACCCAGTGCTGGGCACGCCACAATTGCGGCGATAAGGCCCCTCTTTGAGGAGTGGCTTGAGAGGCGCCACGGCGTCCTCACCTTCCGCCTGACGCAGGTCCTCACCGGACATGGCTGTTTCGGGAGGTTTCTGTTCCGGATAAGGCGGGAGGAAACGCCCGGGTTTCACCATTGTGTGGATCGCCCGGAGGACACGGTGGAGCATACGGTGGAGGTCTGCCCCGCTTGGGCGGAGCACCGCCGTGTCCTCGTGGAGGCGATCAGCGGTGGCGACCTCTCGCGGCCGGCACTGGTTCAGGCCATGGTACGGAGCGAGAGGGCATGGGAAGCTGTCACCTCCTTCTGCGAAGCAGTAATGCTCGCGAAGGAGGAGGCGGAACGCGTGAGGGAGACGCAACGGAGACTCCCTCGCGCCCCTAGTCACCGCAGGAGACGCCCTGGGCGTCGGGAGTCGCAAGCCGATTCCCGGCCACCGTAGGCGCGGGCTTGCGGACGGCAAGTAATGGGTAGCTCGCCGTCCGATAAGGACCAGGCCCGAGTCGACGGCGCGTAGTGTTCCACGCGCGCCTCAAAGAGATGTCAGCAAAATTGACGGGGCCCGAGAGGGCCGATGTCTGTCTGGGTCGCGGATAAATTTGAAAGAGTGTTACCGCGGCCCTGGCACAAACAACTGAAGGAACACGGGTGGGTTTTAGTCAGTAAAAGTCTGACACGCCCTCCCGCTTCACCCAGAGCGGGAGAAGTCATTGGATGATTTCCCACCCAAAAAAAAAAAAAAAAAAAAGGCTGTATCTCATGAACCGTGATAGTTAGACAGTTGTAATTTTTACAGATGATGTATTCCTGTTGCCGCTATATCAACAAATACTAAAAACAGTATAAAATTAATATTTAAGGGGGGCTCCCATACAACAAACGTGATTTTTTTGCAGTGTTTTGCGATAATGGTACGGAACCCTTCGTGTGCGACTCGCACTTGGCCGGTTTTTTTGTACTATCCTTATTATTCGACGACTTTAAAAAAAAAGTTAATAAAATCAAAAAACCCGACTGCAAAGATGTTCCTAAACAAGAAGAAAATCATTATGTGCAGTCGGAGGATACATATTCGCGAGCTGGCTGACCAAAACTATAAATATCCTCCAACTGCACAGCATATTTTCTTCTTGTTTACATCTTTGCAGTCGGGTTTTTTGATATTATTAACTTTTTTCTTTTACAACTTTTTAGTTATACTTTATTTTTCGAATGACTTTTAAACATAAAGTGATATATATATTTGTAATCTCCTTTTAAAACCCTTCATGTTGATACCCCACTCGATGGGTTACGAAGAAAAAAAATTGCAACCCCTACGATATGGCACCCAAAATCCGCCATGTTCCTTTTTTTTTGCGGCACTTATTTAGAGAATACTTGGGCGGCCAAGACCTATATAACGATGTATTAATTATAAAAATCCGTCAAATGGTTTGAAAGATACGAGCTAATAAATAATATTACATACATACAAGATACGCGCTAAAAACATAACCCTTTCCTTGCAGCCGGGTAAAAAAAGCCTCAGATCAAAATGTAGATAATTAAATTGTCTTTGAGATGGTGTCAATTTCAATTAAAATAGTCCCGGCGGTTTTGATGCGATTGTCGTTTTTTTGTCCGTGTTAGACATAACTTTACAAATTAATTACACCATGTTATACAAATAAAACTAAAAAAATTCTTAGATCAAATTATTAAGAAAATGGTCTAAAGTAACATATATTTTTTCCAAAAAACTACGACTAGCCGTTTAGACGTGATACTCATTTTAAAATCAGCTACTCAGGGGTATCTGCGCCTCAAACCATTGCATTTGGAACGTGCCGGTACGAACAAAAGCCGGTACCTATACATCCGATATATTATTAAAGTCAACGCCCGTTACGATATCACCAACTATTAAAATACCACAAGTCCACAATGCATAGGTACCTATAAACAGCCACTTTACCTGTTTGGCATGTCTATTTTTGGAGCTATCATTTTCCTGAGTTCACAGTGTTAATAGTTTCGTATCGAAACAAATGGCGCATAATATTCAGGGTGACTGGAACAACAACGGTTTGTGGTTAGTGATAGGGACCAATTAGAGCCGTATGCGTTAGGGAAAAGATTATTATTAATGTGTCTGTTTCCTTGTAGGGGAGGTCAACAAGTTGGACGGCGTTGGATGACATTCGGTGCACGTGTACTTGATAAGATGTTCTAGAATGATTTTGTTGGCCCTTCGATACTTATCTCGTCAAACAGCTCACTAATTGCGAATCTTTGTTTTAACAGCACAAAGAACACTCCCTTTCATTTTGGTAACTCATAAATAATCATTGCGTGTTTTACGCCGTCGAGTAGACGGATTTTAGAACATATTGAAGCAATGAATGCAAGGGAAACAATCCGTACCCTACTCTTTGAACTTACATAATTAGGGTGCAGTTCTTCCGCAGTGGTTTTACCACTTTGCATATTCTCGCCACAAAACAGCATAGATTTACCTTTCAAACATGTGCTGTTGAAAAGCCAACGAATTTATAGGCATCATCTTCATCTTCGACTCTTCCCATCTCTCTTTATTTGGATCACCAGCAGCCTTATTGCGTAAGTGAATTCGGCAAGGCAAAGGGCAAAGAGTATGAACAATCGACAATCACATAGACGGAAATCAACATCGCGTCTTTCATCTCGCCTGTGTTTGGTCGATTGTTCATACACTTTGCCCTTTGCCTTGCCGAATTCACTTACGCAATAAGGCTGCTGGTCCTCTCATCACCCCATCAACATAGATAACAAAACAAATATTTAAGTAAATAGACAAGCGTTTGACGGGTTCCGTACCCAAAGGGTAAAAACGGGACCCTATTACTAATATTAAAATCACCAGGCTGTATCTCATGAACCGTGATAGCTAGACAGTTGAAATTTTCACAGGTGACGTATTTCTGTTGCCGCTATAACAACAAATACTAAAAACAGAATAAAATCAATATTTAAGTGGGGCTCCCATACAACAAACATGATTTTGTTGCCGTTTTCTGCGATAATGGTACGGAACCCTTCGAACGCAAGTCCGACTCGCACTTGGCCGGTTTTCTTTTCATCAGAAAACCTAACTTATTCGTGGTGTGGTACTAAAATTTTGAAGCTCGCTTCGCTGTTGAATGTATTTGTTCTTATTGTAAACCCACCGTTAAATAACTTAATATTCATAATGTTGCAAATATTCTTAGGTGAAATTTTAGAGATCACTGCTTTTTCAATTTGCTCGAATTTTAAAAAAAAGCGGCTTCAACCGACCCGACGATTAAAAGCCACACAGCCCCTGAAACATTGACCTCCTTATAAGGCGTCATTATTTTTAAAGGGCGCCAAAGGCGGCAAACATTGTCTATGCCCGGAGCGACGAAATTGCTAGATCAGACACTGGATCATTTCGCTATTTTAATCGTGATTAAAACTTAAAGTTGATCATTGTTCAGTCTTAAACAAAGGCTTGGTGATAACCTTAGCTTTACTACGACACCCAGTTGGCGTATCATGGTTGGTATGCAAACCCATTTATGAATTATAATAGTAACCAATGATCAGGCACGTCTAGCTATCTCAAATTTGTATATTCTTTGTTGTTTCAATAACATCGGCGTGCGAACGTGTTACGTGTTATAATAACTATTGTTAAATTCTATCTAGTACGTTATATTATAAATGCTAAAGCACAGATAATATAATATTAGTATACAGATGCCTCATCCCATTCAAAGAAACCGTGCCGACGTAACTAGCGTTTTCATCTGATTAATCTTGTTATTTTTGTAAGTACATCAATCGCGTTCGATCCCGTTTCACGGCAATAGATGGTGTTAGCAGCGACTTGCAAGTAAAAGGGTTTACAAGGTTCGTGAATATTTTTTTCTTTAAATACAGTGACGGTTCGTTTTATAGCATTTTTTTGCACGTTTTTACAGTTTTTTGCACCAAAATTTAACAATCGAGTGGAACGCCTCAGAAATTAAAAAATACGCCATCTATTGGCATCAATTTTAGATGAACCGTTCAAATAATCAAATTTTGTACTTAGGAGAGTTGATTAAACAAGAACATACAAATTTTATGTTCATTTCCAGAAACTGCTAATTTTAAACACAATTCTACTGAATTGTGTGTACATGTCGCGCCGTCTAGTGAGATTTATTTGAACCAAATTTTCTTACTTAGCAATGAGACCCCGTGGCTAAAGTATGTATATTTTCACGTCCAAATATTGTTTTATTTATTATTTTTATAAACAACAGCAACATCGACAGTGGTTACTGTAACCATAAAATCGGACACATGCCTTGCTAAGGGGTATCGTGTTACCCAGTTACTGGGTTGTGGAGGTCAGATAGGCAGTCGCTCCATGTAAACACTGGTACAGCTGAATCCGGTAACACTAGAAGTTAACTCCCCTCCCCCCTACATAGTCGTAAAAGGCCAAGCAGATTAATATAGTAAACAGCGGAACCGTTTTGATGACATTAGACAAACGCATAGACCATGACCGGCAGGTTTATTACGTAAGAAACAGCACTCAGCAATCATCGCGCGATCAAACGCTTTATGTCATAAAAGTCGGCATTACCTACAGTGTAGATATGGTAGGTCCTACGCAATCGTTTGCTAATCGCTCGCTGTTTGTCACATGCACTTATTTAAAAAAGTTAATTAAATATATCAAAAAACCCGACTGTTTGCAAAGCGAACTAAAAAGACGTAAACAAGGAGAAAATCATGCTGTGCAGTCGGAGGATACATCTGGTTTTAGTCAGCCAGCTCGCGAATATGTATCCTCCGACTGCACAGCATGATTTTCTCCTTGTTTACGTCTTTTTAGTTCACTTTGCAAGCAGTCGGGTTTTTGATATTTTTAATTAACTTTTTTTATAACTTTTTAGTATTTTTTTTATACACATAAACATACATTATACATATGTTATACATTTTTGAAATCACCTCTTAAAACCCTTTATTTTGATACCCCACACGATAGGTTTGGAAGAAAAAAAATATTTGGGTCCCCACAATATGGCGCCCAAGAACCGCAATTTTACAATTTTAATGTAGCCAGTGACACTGGCGGGGTTAAGACGAATCGATTGACGTAAGAACCATCAAAATCGGCCCACGCGTTTGGTCTCTAGAACGCCACATAGGAACAAACATACATACATACCATACATAGACTGATATATACATTACCCTCCTTCGGCAGTCGGGTAAAAAACACCGCCAAAGACTCTAAAACTTCTGTATTGAAGAGCAATTATTGCGCAAAAATCGTTTTGCTCTTGCAAGATACGTAATATGCCTGCGAGATTGGGACATAAAACGCAGGTGAAGCCGCGGGTAAAAGCTAGTTCTATAATAATTATAATTAATAGTTATTTTAATATATTTCTTGTTTCATAGATTTTCTTAACGATAAAACCACCCATTGTATTTTTTTTCACAACAATGTTTAATAACTGTGTATGACTGCATTATAATTTGATTGCGTTTATAATTACGAATTTGTTACGATTTTGTTATTTCGTACCGCGTTCTAAAGTTATTATTTTGATTTCCATTTTGCCATTATCCGAGGTACTAGGCAGAGGGGCTCCTTACCATGTAAGTTCCTAGAATTCCTTATACAACGAAAGAGCACTAAGGAAGGATTTTTTAAAACCCCTAATTATCATCATGGCCATCCATATCCTGATTTCACTCACTGCTGAGCTGCTTTTTTAGGGTTCCGTACCCAAAGGGTAAAAACGGGACCCTATTACTAAGACTCCGCGATCCGTCTGTCTGTCTGTCTGTCCGTCTGTCACCAGGCTGTATCTCATGAACCGTGATAGCTGGACAGTTGAAATTTTTACAGATGATGTATTTCTGTTGCCACTATAACAACAAATACTAAAAACAAAATAATATAAATATTTAAGTGGGGCTCCCATACAACAAACGTGTTTTGTTTGCCATTTTTTTCGATAATGGTACGGAAACCTTCGTGCGCGAGTCCGACTCGCACTTGGCCAGTTTTTTTCATTAGCTGGCATAGGAACGTGGGAATTGGCTCAATAAAATAGAGACCTATGAAAATCCCTGATGGGGTTAATAGGAGATAAAAATTGTATAGAAGTTCATAAGTATGTTTTTGTCTTAAAAAGCCCAAACCCCGCCTGCATCATGATAGGACTCCGGGTTCACGGAAGCGCTCCGTTTGGGGTCTCTGTCCGCCTACCAAGGGACTTCAGGAGACGGTAGCATAGTGATCACGTGCACAGCGAGACTCAGGAGAGACGCTCTTTCAGTCTCCACAGGGATCCAGGCGCCTTTTGAAGACATGCCACCAGAAAACATAAAAAACAGGCTTTTGACTACCGTAACGACTGTCAAAGATATTCAAATGACAGATCAACGGCTTAAAGTGCTTGCACGGAGGAGCATCAGTATGAAAAGATGGTCACCCATCCACGGACCAACCTCGGCAAGCGTTGCTTAACCTTGAAGATCGACCTGTGCGGCTGTTATTGTTTAGCACGAGCCGCTTTACTGGATACTACGAGAAATGTAATATTGTGACGTCATCACGATTGCATTTACAAGAGGTCAACCAGTAACAATTGAGTGTTAACTATAAAGAAGTACATTACGGAAATCAATTTACTTTGCTGGCGTACAATCAGCCGTGTTGTGTTGCTACGGCCATATTTTAACGGCCCCGGTTCGACGAAACCTAATCTTTTGATGGAATTACTGCTCGGTTTTCCTTTAATACGCTCGATTTATTTTTCCTTTAGTGTATATAGAACGGTTTTAATGTTTTTACAGAGCTCAACTTTCCGTAGCTCAGCATCTGCTTACAGAAGTGGCTGGACATGCACGGCTTCTCCAACTGCTCGTCATTAGTATCGGTATAGTAGCTTCTGGCTGGTAGCAGCGGGATAAGAGTACCCTGCAAAGATCTCCGCTCCACCTAGCCTGAAGACGTCCTACCTTACGTTTACAAGGCCTCAAGGCTCAAAAAGGGCAAGATAAAAAGCGAGGCAACACCTAAATTAATCCATAATTAATAATATTATAAATGCGAAAGTAACTCTGTCTGTCTGTTACCTTTTTACGCTTAAACCGCTAAACCGATTTAGATGAAATTTGGTATGGACATAGTTTTTGACCCTGGGAAGGACATAGGACATTTTTTTTGTTTTCTTTCTTTGTTTCTTTCTTTATATTTTTTATCCCGGCAAATCATCCATAAAGGGTGGAAGTTTGCATGGTGAACTAATAATTTCTCAAGGAAGGCGGCCCACGCACCTACAATTTTATTGCGTGATTGTGATTCAGAAAGGTCAGTTGCGCAGTACTCGTAACCGGCGTGCCTGACTAAATGTATGAACGTGAGTGAAGCAAAAGAAGTATGTAAGGATCGTAGCAGGTGGCGTTCTGTAGTTTCTACCTACCCCAATAGGAAAAAGGCGTGAGTTTATGTATGTATAAAAATAGGCTATTCGAAATACTAATGTTACGCAGACAAAGTCGCGGGAAACAGCTAGTGCCTCAATAAAAGCTTGCTAATGGATTTTTAATCTTTGAGGGCCCGATCCCTTTGAGAGTAGTTTTCGAGTTCAAGAAGAGCTAAAATTAGATCAATAAGGTTAGACAGAAGTATAATAGTTATTGTATACTTATAGTTAGTGAACTAGTGAGTTAGGACAGGAAAACTAACTAATTATATCCGATGGGACCGCGCCCTAAGTGTGTTGACAATGCAATCGCGCTTTCAAATTATCATACATAGCTATCCCCCGTGTCTTCGCTCCAGTCAACTGGCTACCTATCTACCCACTTACCCTGCCTACCCACCTACCCTAACCGATCCTACCCTACATATCGACCTACCTACCTACTCTACCTACATGATTGTTGCGTTACTTAAACCGTTTACGCAGCGCACGCAACGGAAGCTCTCAAAAAGGATATTTTTTTCCCGTTTTTGCAACATTTTTCATTTATGCTCCGCTCCTATTGGTCGTAGCGTTTATGTTAAATAGCCTATAACCTTCCTCGATAAATGGACTATCCAACACAAAAATATTTTTTCAATTCCAACCAGTAGTTCCTGAGATTAGCGCGTACAAAGAAAACAAACTCTTCAGCTTTATAATCTATACATACAAATAATAAAATTGAAGTGTCTGTATGTAATATCAAAATAACAACGTTTTATTGAATGCACGTAAAAGTATATACGGTACTAACAAAAAACAAGCAATTTTTAAGATTTTTGTCTGTCTATCTGTCTGTTTGTTCCGGGTAATCCCCGAAACGGCTGGACCGATTTTGACGAGACTTTCACTGGTAGATAGCTGATGTAATAACGAGTAACATAGGCTACGTTTGATCACTAGAAAATTTATAGTTCCGGCGGGAAACTAAAAAAATAAAAATATATCTTTTACGAGTTTGTCGCGGACGAAGTCGCGGGCAACAGCTAGTATTATATATATAGTATAGATTTAGGTGCCACCCAGTGTTAGCGAAAACAAGCATTAGTCATTGCTGCCCACTGCTTTAAAATAACGAAACATCATGATTAATGAACAAATAACTCTGCTTGGTTTTCCCGAAACACATTTCATGCTAGTCAATTATAATTAATGACTATTACTGCCATCTCTGAGCGTGGCAGTGAATCTATCAAAACTAAAACGGTTGTGATTGGCTGACGGAATGAGCAACAGCCAATCGAATCGACCAACGTCGATCGTCCGACGACTTTAAAAAACGTGACCGACTGGATACGGATCGCGATGACCGAGTGTTGTAGTCTAGTCAACAAGTGCTTTTTAGTACAAAATTTTTTCGCCTTCTCCGAAAATTATGATTGTCTGATTGATGATGTGATTCGATTCGAAATGACATGTAGATAGTTTTTGAGAAAATGCTAAGACCGCTCGCAAAAAATGCAATAGTTATAAACAATCAAGTGAAAAAAAGGGGTTTGATTTTTCGTCAATATCTCAAAAACTATTCAAGATTATTCAAAGTGTAAAAATAATGGAGTGTAAAAATTTCAACTGCCTGTCGCAGTTGAAATTTTTACACTCCATTGTTACTGGTTGACCTCTAGTAAATGCGATCGTAACGTGATGACGTCACAATACTACATTGATCGTCAAGAAAAGCGGGATTGCTTTAGCCTTACGTGAACGGTTTTCTTAAACACAAGATAAATAAACCGTTAGCTCATAGGATTTCTCATAGACAAAAAATACCGGTATTTTTAGGATTCCGTACCCAAAGGGTAAAAACGGGACCCTATTACTAAGACTCAGCGGTCCGTCTGTCTGTCTGTCTGTCCGTCTGTCACCAGGCTGTATCTCATGAACCGTTATAGCTAGACAGTTCACAGATAATGTATTTCTGTTGCCGCTAAAACAACAAATACTAAAAACAGAATAAAATAAATATTTAAGTGGGGCTCCCATACAACAAACGAGTTTTTTGAGATAACGGTACGGAACCCTTCGTGCGCGAGTCCGATGAGCACTTGGCCGGTTTTTTAATCCCGAAGCCGCGGGAGACAGCTAGTACATTATATAATTATCATTACAGAAAAAAAAAAACTACAGAAAGGGTAAATGAAGAGTACAGTATTAGAAAAAGGAGTACCCTTTTTCGCAGATTTAATTTTTCAATAAAATGTTGCCGCTAAATGATTTTTACTGTATTATGGGTGCGTTACAAACATTTAAACTCACAAACAGCCATTTTACGATTACTAGACAATTTATACTTAAGTTCATGGTTTTCCAGGTTTTCTTTTCCCACCACTTTGCAATTTTGACCGAAAAAGATGGAGTTTTTCCTTTAGGGGAAAGGCTGAAATTGCATATTCAAAATAATAGAGTATTTTACCATACTCTATTGCTTATGTAGGTTATAGAGTAAGCTCACGCAAAATCAGAGATCACGAATAGGAGACTTTTTTTTAGCTTGCAAAATTGCTCATGCATACTGAGCTACCACGGGGAGATAGGTTAGCGCAGTTATGTGGGACTCCAACCCATTAAAACTCCACGGCGTCCTCCTGTGCCGCTTATGGCGGGAACACGGGCACGCGTTAACACTCACCGCGAACCCGCCGCGGTTGCCCGTCACCGGACCCTCCTCTGGGGGGTACCCCATCACCGGCGCAACACATTGCACGCCGTGACCACCCCAGGGACCAAACCAGCACATGGGTGCCAGAAGACTCCGTGTATGGCACCCTTGGTCCCCCTGTAACAGTTCTGGTCAGGAGACCTTCACTGCGGCCCCACCGCGACCCCATTAAGGCCGCGGAAGGCAGGGAGAGCGGCACACCGCAATACCAGCACTCCTCTTCCGCCGCGGCTTCCAAGCCCCAGCCACGATATCATATGTGAGGCCCTAGGATGCCCCATACGACCTCGCGGCCCGCCTAAATTGCGATGTCGCCTGTTACCAAACGGCACCGCAACCTACTTGTTGGCTTGTTGGCAAAAGCCCTGACGAGCGGCCCCTCCTGGGTTCCTCTTCGCTTCACCGTGGCTGACCAAGCCACGCCTACTGAGCCCCCTCGCTCAGTGCCCAGCAGTGGAGGCCGATAGGCTGAGTTGATTGATTGATTAAATAACAAATGACAATTAGACAAACAAGCATGATAATTAGATATGGCCAACTAATTAAAAATAAATAGGCATTCCAAAATCAGAAGTACATTACTTATCCCTAGCTTCAGTTATAGAGCTAACGGCTTACAAAATATCATTTTGTACGCAATCATGGTAACAAGTATCGTTTAGTTTGTAATCAGTACTTATCAATTATTTGATTAGCTGCCGCACTGACACAGATACCTGCGTTTTTATGATAATTTCAAGTGGTTTCACTCTTGTACATATGCTATCGCAGGTTTGAAGTTGCCCCACTATACAATTTCTCCCGTATTGCATATATCATCTATACTCTATACTTCCATACTATCTATCTTTATATATAAAAACCGGCCAAGTGCGAGTCGGACTCGCGCACGAAGGGTTCCTTACCATTATCGCAAAAACGGCATAAAAATCACGTTTGTTGTATGGGAGCCCCACTTAAATATTAATTTTACTCTGTTTTTAGTATTTGTTGTTATAGCGGCAACAGAAATACATCATCTGTAAACATTTCAACTGTCTAACTATAACGGTTCATGAGATACAGCCTGGTGACAGACAGACAGACAGACAGACGGACAGCGAAGTCTCTGTAATAGGGTCCCGTTTTTACCCTTTGGGTACGGAACCCTAAAAATGAGTAAAGAAAATTGGTAGGTAGGTAGGTAAGGTATGTAGGTAGGTAAGGTATGTAGGTAGGGTAGGTAGGTAGGGTAGTTAGCTAGTTAGGGGCACAGCTAGTAATATCATAAATTCGAAAGTAATTATGTCTTTCTGCTGCCTTTTCACGCTTAAACCGCTGAACCGATTTAGATGAAATTTGCTATGGAGATCGTTTAAGACCCTGAGAAGGATTTAGGACAGTAACAGCCCGGTAGTATGTTGCCTTGGGATAATAAAAATCTTTTTACGCAGGCGAAGCCGCGGGCTTCTGCTAGTTTAGAAATAATAGTCCCACAAGCATACAGGCATTCCTAAGACTAACTCAGACACCAGCTCCTCACATATTCTAGACAACAATCATATGTGTAAATCACCTGTATTTGGATAATTGATAAATAAAAATCAATTTATTATTATAAGCAGAAATAGCAAAACGGATGGGAAGTCGGAATAATCCTCAGGCTTCACAAATAATTTCGAAAGAGCGAGGATCGAATCCGCGACCTTTATTAATCAAATTAAAACTCGAACACAAGATAATGGTCTAGGTTTTATTATTTAAATTATATAATGACTAGCTTGAAGTAGTTACTAAAAAGTCCGATACCCATAAAAAATATGACCAACAGATTCTTGCATCTGATTTGTTGTAGCAATAGGTACGTCTAAGTGCCACAGAAACGTATTCAAACCTCACCCAACTTTACCGAAGCAGCGAATCTATACTAATATTATAAAAAACCTGCCAAGTGCGAGTCGGACTCGCGCACGAATTGTTCCATACCATTATCGCAAAAAACGGCAAAAAAAACACGTTTGTTGTATGGGAGCCCACTTAAATATTAATTTTATTATGTTTTTAGTATTTGTTGTTATAGCGGCAATAGAAATATATCATCTGTGAAAATTTCAACTGTCTAACTATCACGGTTCATGAGATACAGCCTGGTGACAGACGGACAGACAGATGGACCGCGGAGTCTTAGTACTATGGTCCCGTTTTTACCCTTTGGGTACGGAACCCTAAAAAAGCACGACCATTAACCACCACGCTTGGTCAAGGCAGTGGTGTCTCATCCCATTCAAAGAAACCGTGCCTAGTATTAATAATATTATCGGTGCTCAAGGTAACGCCATCTAATGACGAGAGGGAGAACTAGTAGTTGCTAGTAACGCCATCTAGCATCGAATAGCGGAACTAATCTTCTCGAAAGCTCGTGTCAAATCTCTTAAATTCAAAAGCTTCCCGTCGCTTCGGGAACAATGAGTTCGAAAGTCGAATATCCTGGACAGTTCTCGACGTAACTAGAACAGTATGGAACGTTCCAGAAATATATACCGTGCTATAAAACGAGCGGTCGGGTTCGTCTTGGGACAGTTTCGATTTGGAAGCGACACAGAGCGATTAAGAAGCGAACTCGTAACAATAGCAATAAGTTTGCTCCCTATTACATATATGGTACTTAAACATAACCGAAATGTACCCTAAAGGTCCACTTCTGCCCACCCTTCGGGGAATATTATGCGCGCACGGTTGGCGCAGTGGTTGAGCGATTGACTGCTGCGCTAAGTGTCGCGGGTTCGATTCCCGCACGGAACAAATATTTGTATGACCTACAGATAGTTGTTCCGGCTCTGGGTGTTGTTTATGTGAGTTTATATGTTTGCAAAAGCACCGACGATACAGGAAGAAATTCCTAGAGTGGGGCAAAAATTTTACAAAAATAAATGAGGGTTAAAGTAATGTGAAGAAACAAGCCTTCACTGAATTAAAAGTACGAAATGTAATATCGGTTGTCAATATATATCCAATGAGCACAAACACGATAGTGATGTCTTGTCTGCTTAGGGAGTTGCTATGGCCAGTGGTGCCTCATCCCATACAAAGAAATCGTGCCGACGTTCTATACTGATTATTTTTTGTACATCCATCGCGTTCGGTTCCGTTCCACGGATATAGATGGTGATCTATCTATCGCCGTGGAACGAAACAGAACGCGATCGATTTACAAAAAATAATCGTTATAATCAGATGAAAAACGCTAGTTACGTCGGCACGGTTTCTTTGTATGGGATGAGGCAACTGTATGCTAGTATTATATTATCTGTGCTATGGCTTCCGGATTCATAATGAGACCAGCTTATTAATACTATATCAATTCAATATTTCTTGTTTCAGCTTAATCGGATGCTAGGAAGTGCTTGAAATGTCGATTACGAGTTTTCGGGGGGACACACGAAAGCAAGGTAATAAAAGCTTGTAATAAAATAAATAATAGTTAAATAAACTAAAAACACGCTTTAATAGAAAACCAAAATAAAAAGAAGAAAATAATTTTCAATAAATTTTAATGATATATTTTATTGTAAAAAAGCGTGGACCTGCTTGATGTAAACTGTTATAATATTTTAAAGACAGATGTTGGTAAAAGTACAGTAATTTTGAAAATATCTTCAAAAGCACCCAACGCTTTATTAAAGTAAAATATTTTGTTAATCACACTACTCTTAATTAAAATTTGATGAAAATTATTTTCTTCTTTTTGGTTTTATTTTCTATTAAAGCGTGTTTTTTAGTTATTTTTTACTATTATTTATTTTTACTTTTTAGTTCAATCGCTAATCCTGAACATGCTGGTAAGGATAATGGGACAAACTATTTAAATTATTGCATTGTCATTGGTCCTTTATAAGTGTGTAAATTACCAAATTAATTCGACGTTTTGAAGAGGGTGAAAATCACGTTCAAAGATTCCGTTACATAGATACACATACATACCAAGCTAATAAAAGCGTGTTAATAATAAAAAAGCAATCTCCACTTACCTTATACTGAATACCAAGTTGAGCAAATATATAATTATCCTGAATGCTGTCGAGGAACTTGGAGAGGCACCAGAAGGAGTCCGCTTCAATAATATCCCTCTGTTCCTCAGTCAGCTTGTCCAGAGGGAAGTTGTCCAACTCCTGGCCGGGAGCGGCCTCCTGGAGGAAGACCATGAAGAACGGCGTCACCAGGTCGTTGATGCCTTGGACGTAGCCCGAAGCGGGGTGCCTGATCGCCCAGATGTACAGGATGCGTTCGAACATTACCTGAAATGAGGGTTGAATTGGTGACTTTTTTAAGTGTAGATGCAATCTAATTAATTATTTGAATAGTCAAGATAAGTGACTTCATTCTCCTTTTATTATTTTAGACATAGTGTTTAGTAATTTTTGCAGTAGGCCGAAGCATTTTATGAAGATGTTCAGGTGACTTAGGCTACTCAGTACTCACTCATATAAAAAAAACTAAGATCTGGCTTAAATCCCAGTTAAAAAATCTCACTTTGTCTTTTTACTTTTTAGGGTTCCGTACCCAAAGGGTAAAAACGGGACCCTATTACTGAGACTCCGCGGTCCGTCTGTCTGTCTGTCTGTCTGTCACCAGGCTGTATCTCATGAACCGCGATAGCTAGACAGTTGAAATTTTCACAGATGATGTATATCTGTTGCCGCTATAACAACAAATACTAAAAACAGAATAAAATATATATTTAAGTGGGGCTCCCATACAACAAAAGTGATTTTTGTGCCGTTTTTTGCGATTATGGTACGGAACCCTTAGTGCGCGAGTCCGACTCGCACTTGGCCGGTTTTTTAAATAATGATCACTAGAAAATATGAAGATTTTCATCGGATACCTACATTTTGGATAAGTATGGAAATGGCGAAATAACTTTATGATTGGCTTCAACGATTAACACAAAAGCAGTGGTGGCCCAGTGGTAACGGCCCCGACTTACGTGTTTCGAACCCAGGCAGGCACTTTACGTTGTGTAAATTATCTCATCACGGCTCTAAAAACGGTGAAGTTAAACATCGTGAGGAATTCTTAAAACCAATAATTCAAAAACACGATTATGTCACATCTGCCAACCAGCACTGGGCCCGCGTGGTGTATTAAGGCCCATTCCCTCTCATACAGCTGGGTCACAGAGTAGACCTGTATCCCAGCAGTGGGAACATTAAAATACTAATGATAATGATGATGAAAAACCCACCTGCACAGTAATCTGTTGGAACAGTGCCACAAGCGGGCTCATCCGCGGTATGTCTATATGGATCTGTCGATAAGTGTCGTCGTCTCTCTCCGCGTCATAGTACTGCCGTACTAAGTGCTTGTAGTCTGCTCTCTTTCGCTCCAGGGTCTCTACTCGCCGTTCGGCGTTCGGAGGCAGGTAGCCGGCGAGAAGACGCCATGTTATAGCTCTAGCCTGGGGGGAAGAAGTAAATATTTGGTGAAATTAATGGTGACGTTGATCTAGTGCTTGCAAGGCGTACTGCTGAACATGTGGTCCTGGGCACAGTACAAATATGGACAAACAGTACGGAAACTACCTACAAACGCTCGAAACGGCACACTCACACAAACATGCGCATCGACGAGACCCCTAAGCGGCACTCACTCCGTTTCGAGCGTTTATAGGTAGTTTCCATACTGGTTGTCCATATTTATACTGTGTCCTGGGTTCCATTCCTGGGCAGTGTTAGATTTGGGTTGTCTATCTGGAGTTGCCTAGTAGTAGCCCTCAGTCTAGTTTTGTCCTCGGTTAATAACTGGCAAACTGCGGGAGTATTAAAGGTAAAAGTAGACCTCAGCTTAAGAGAGCAGCGGTGGCCTAGTGGTAATGGCCGCGACTTACAAGTTGTTGGTCGTGGGTTCGAACCCAAACAGGCGCTTTACTTTGTGTAAATTATGTTATCACCACTGCTCTCAAAACGGTGAAGGAAGACATGAAACCGGCATGTCTTAGTACCAAAAATTCAAAGACTTGTGACATCCACCAACCCGCACTGCCGCTTGGTGGATTACGAGCCATTCCCTCTCACAGAGAGAAGGCCTGCACGCTCTACGGACCAAATGGGAGTCTAATTGCGGAAAAGAGGGTGTATCTGTCCTATCCTACCTCTGCTTAACCCTTCGGGGAACACCGTCGTGATATTTTTACCCAACTGCCGAAGTAGGGTAGTGTGTTTATCAGTCTTTGTATGTATGTAAGTATGTATGTATGTATGTTTGTTCCTATGTGGCGTTCTAGAGACCAAACGCGTGGGCCGATTTTGATGGTTCTTACGTCAATTGATTCGTCTTAACCCCGCGGGTGTCCTGAGCCCCTACATGAAAATTGGAAAATAGGAGTATAGCGGTTCTTGGGCGCCATATTGTGGGTGCACAATTTTTTATGTTTAAATGTACGTAATTAGAAAATAAAAATAACTATAAAGTTATAAATAAAAAAAGTTTTTTGATTTTTTTAGTTAACTTTTTTTATTATTTCACGTTACGTTAAGTGTGTTAGAACGTTTTTTCCGGTCGGGCGAAGCGTTATTTTGTATTTTCCTTATTGAATTTCTCAGAAGCTGCTTGGATATTGTTTCCTGGTTGATAGCAACACGCTTTTATATCATGGGACATGGGTTAAATATAACCGATCTATAATGTCTACTCGTCTGCCTACCCTCTTGGGAAATACAAGTGTATAGCTGTAAAATAATCAGGTCTCAAACATCTAACCATCTCAATCAACTTAAATAATATTAGTATTTAAATCAATCTCGCTAAATAATATTGAAACTGAATATTCTAATTAAAATAAAATTATTCATGCAAATCTTGTGTTGAATTTAATTAGAAATAAACCAGTATTACTATTGTTTTGTTTGTGTTTCTTATCACAGATAGAATTAAATTAAAAACCGCATTTGCAAGGCTAAACAGATTCTGTTACATGAATTATTAATTCTTCAAAGATGACTTTAGACATTGACTTTTCTTTATCTTTTGTTTGTTTTAAATAATATGAAAATCTTGTAATTTTGTTATTACATATGTCCTTTTAAAGTCTGAATTTTGTATAAAGTTTTGACTTGAGGCTTGCTTATGAAATGTGGTAATGTAAAACATTGCATCTTCTATCAGTCTATTCATACTGAAACAGCTGTTCATTGGCCATTTAATTACTTGACAAACACTGATCTAATATCCATTAACTATTGTTTTTAAATCAATAGACATGTTTGCTGGTTAGATAAGGCTTATTTATCGTGCTGATAGAATCTATTGGATACCTGCCGGGCGAGCATGACCTCTGTGATAGGCTTGAGTCACGCATTTTATCAGGATTTTTGCTCCCAAACTGTGATAAAAATGTGACAGGCTGTCACACATTTTTATTATTTATAATAAATAATAGAAATGTGTGAATCAAGGCTGTGCTCGCCCCGCTGGATTGATTTTGAACCAATATAGATATCCTTCAGTCTATTTCAGCATCCAGTATCCATCACTGGAACTGAATAGAACCGCCACTAATTGCTCAAATATCAATCCAGTGGTTTCAAATTAATGCTTGACTGAAATACTGATTCATTGTAAATCAGACTAAGGACCGATTTCACCAATGTCATGACATGTCACTAATCGTGATTCGTTCAACTAAACTCAGTTTAAGCAAATACAGCGTTCTGATTGGTAGTTTCGCAGCGGTCTCATCCAATCAGAATGCTGTATTTGCATAAACTGAATTTAGTTGAACTAATCGCGATTAGTTTCATTGGTGAAATCAGCCCTAAAACCACACAAGACAGAGCTGTAGGCTTAGCCAGTCACAATTAATTAACATACATAACATCATGCCAATTTTCCCTCTAGATGTAGGCAGAGGTGTACCTATTGGACATGCACATTTCGCCTGTTATGTTTAAGTCCTATTTAAAAGGGGACAAGCCTATTGCCATCAACGGGCACAAGTCTAGACTCCGTACAGTTAATGAGAAATAACAATAAATGAAATAAAAACACACTACCAATTTGTAACCTTGATAAGAAAAATGTGTTTACTGAAATTGTTTAAGTAGTTGTGACAAGACTTTTACTAAAAATAAGACCATGAGAAATAAAAAAATATTAAGTAAAACGCACAAGGTTGAGTAAACTCACACATCTTTCTCGAGTAGCTAGACAGAAACTACAGAAAGCCACCGGCTATGATCCTAATACACTTATTTTGCTACGCATACCAGGAAAAACATCTGAACACTTACTTAATGTCCTACTGTCCTATAAGTATAGACAACATAGTAAAAAAAAATTGATCATACATCTGATTGATCATACACTATTGTCAGTACTATGCACCTGGCCTTTCTGAAGAACATCACCAAGAAGTTCTGTTGTTGGTTTTATATTAGGTGGCATTAAGTGCAGTATTGTTACATCTGATGTAAATAAATAACAATAAATGTTTGTTTAATGTGTTTATTTGTTTACCCTCTCTATTTTCATTAAACTCTTT
This sequence comes from Anorthoa munda, assembly GCA_945859665.1. NCBI lineage: Eukaryota > Metazoa > Arthropoda > Insecta > Lepidoptera > Noctuidae > Anorthoa > Anorthoa munda. Next base: position 14,362,203 of record OX243904.1, read on the forward strand.
TGTTAAGAAGGGGTTCTATTTTTCAGCAGCAATCAATGCAATCTGCATTGATTTAAAATAGATGATATAAGTTTCAAGTAGTGAATTCCATAACCTTTTTTTTAATAAAATGGTCTTTATTTGAGCTTTTTATTTTCAAATTTCCACCCCCGGTTTCCTTGAATATTACAAAAACAAAGCTGTTATAATAACATGCAGATTATGTCTGAGACACCAGTCGTGATTCATGTCATGTCATGTCATCATGTCATGTTTCATGACCAGCTGATAAGAGATAAGATAAACAAATTAATTGTTTACTATTTAGTTTGTTATTGGTGTTTACTGCTTAAACCTCCTCGTTAATTAATTATATTTAATTGATACATTAGTAAATGAACAATGAGGAAACCGGCATATCTAAGAACCAAAAATACGAAGACATACATGTGACATCTACCAACATGCACTGGGCCCGCATGGTGTATTACTACATTAGTAAATGAACAATGAGGAAACCGGCATATCTAAGAACCAAAAATTCGAAGACATACATGTGACATCTACCAACATGCACTGGGTCCGCATGGTGTATTACGGCCCATTCCCTCTCACAGAGAGAAGGCCTGCATGCAAAACGGCCCAAATGCGAGTCTAAGTGCGGAAAAGGGGCTCATCTATCCTATCCTATATGAACAATGGTCTAAATAGTAGTACATTTTTGGCTACACAATAAATAAATATGTAAATAAATAAATGAGGTGGTATTGTATTCTGTAGTTTCTGCCTTCTGCCAAAGGTTTATAGGAAAAAGGCATGAGTTTACAGTATGTATGTACTCAATGGATGATTAATAAACAACAACAATAACTGAGTTGTTTAAGTAAGAAACCTTTTCGGTTGTATTAGGTACAGTAGTCACAGCGGATCTTTGTGTCTCTGAAGTTGGCTCTGCGAACCATTGCGCAAGAAACAGTTTGACATCGAGTATACAGTAAGCGAGATAGGATGATGCGACAAACGTAAGCAAGTGAAAGAGACGGTTTTAAAATGCTATCTTCACCTTCGACATTGACATAGAAATAGCCTCTGCACAGGGCCTTGCAGCCAACTTTAAAGACACAGAAATCCGCTGGAACTGGGATAGGATAGGATAGGATAGTTGGACCCCTTTTCCGTACTTAGACTCGCATTTGGTCCATTGTATGTGCAGGCCTCCTCTCTGTGGGAGGTAATAGGCCATAATCCATCACGCGGGTTCAGTGCATGTTGGTGGATGTCACATGTTCGAAGACATGTGACATCCACCAACATGCACTGAACAGACATTTTTGGTTCTAAGACATGCCGGTTTCCTCATGATGTTTTCCTTCACCGTTTTTAAGAGCAGTGGTTATATAATAATTTACCTATTATTATTTGTAATTAGACTGTAAGCCTTCTTAAAACTAATAAAATAAAATAAAAATAAATAAACAAAGTGAAGCGCCTGCCTGGGTTCGAACCCATGACCTACAACTTGTAAGTCGCGGCCGTTACCACTGGGCCACCACTGCTCTAACTCTGCTGTGACTATTGTACTAACAAGAGTCATGGATAAAAGCCTGCAGAAGTAGACCAAAAATATTTTTTTTTTTTTTTTTTTACCAGGTATGTTATGGTCTTATTTAAAGTGTGAGTGGCCTTAAAGTCATTATCCATATCATGATTCTGGGATACTACTAAGAAAATCCTATTTAGTTTGTGTTCTCAATATATTGTGTTATTCATTCAAGATTGTTTTGACTAATCTTTGCATCATCTCCACACTTAGATGATGCAAGTGCCTGTGTTTACTGGCTAATGATAACATACTAAAGTAAACTTCAGTCAGGCCACCCAAAATTACAATAACAATACATGTTTGTCAATGCCATACAATCTCCATACCAGTCATAATTACAGTTAGTGACTCATCTGAAACAGACACCATTTAAGACTTACTTTGACTGGGATGCCAGACCAACTGATCTGCTTCAGGTCATCTAGGTCTATTACAGTGCTATCGTGCATTTGTTGGAACCTCTCCAGCTTTGATTCACTGCTCTCTTCACGAGACGATAGTGCTGATAGCCGCACTGGCCGCGGCCGTCCAGGGTAGTGCCGCATCGGCCCCGAGCTCCCAGCACCCACCCTACGAACCTCATTCTTCTTCACCTCCACCGCCTCAGCCTTAGGCTTCACAATCTCACTCTCAACCTTTACGTCATTTTTGTTTACGTTTCTACTACTATTCCTATGCGAATTTATCACGTTCAAAGCAGCAGTTTGCGATATGGCCTTCGATATTTTAGTTTCAGCGATTCCAGATATGATGTCGTCGTCGCCCAGGTCCCAGGCGTCGTTCACAGACGCCTGGAACTGTTGATACGATGACCCAGACATAACCTCGGTCCGTTTGACCGTCTGAAAAGGTCTGCCCGGGATCGCGCGCTGTGGTGTCCTCCAGAATGTGTCAGACAATAATCCGTTCTTGTCATATTCGGGTTGGTAGCTTTCCATAATAAAATACAGCCGTGAACATTCTAAATAACTTTGTTGGACAACAAAAAATTACAGTGAAAATGTTGTTGATATGACATATCACTAGACTGACCAAAGACAATTTGCATTCCAACCTACATAATTATTCTACTTTTGCTTGTGACGTGCCCGGTATATCTTTCTTTTTCTGAACACATAAGAAAGAAAGAGATAAACTAAGAAACATTCCATTTTGTATGCCAAACATATGAGTTCAGACGTGTCATTATAATGAATCAAGAAGTTCTTGACTCTGGCAAATATACAACTAGAACTCCTCTGATGACGATTAAAAACATACTTTTTAATCATAAGTTTAATTTACAGATAAATCATCCGCAAAATACGAGTAGTTAATGCTCTAATCACTGTTTACGTATTCATTTTAAAGTTCTTCGCATTTCAAAAACCTGTGTCACGTGTGTTGCTAGTAGTAAATAATATTGAGGTCATTCATTCATTAGTTAGAGGTTAGAGATCAATGAGGTCAGTGAACTCAATAAACTCAAAATGTATTCTTTGGTTTTAATATTAGAAAGGATGATAAGCTGAATAATTGTTAAAGGATGCCTATACATCTCAACATCAGATTTTTTGTATTAAATGCAGGTCTTATCTACCTACCCGAAGACATGGACGGCAGGCCTTCCCGTAACTCGTAACTTACGAATTTATTTATTTTCGTGGCAAAACCCCGAAGATTTATTTATATTTGGGCAATATAAATCTCCATTTACAATTTTACTCTTAATTTCATACCTATACCTGTTCCCCGTAGGTTTCGGCAGGGGGCACACCATTTAGCCATATACAGGGGCCGGTCTCATTACCATCAAACAGACTCCAGACTAAGGGCTGCCGCCTGCCACCAATTTGAAATTCCTGATGAAAAACCCAATACCAGTTTGCCCGACCCAAACCTCAAACCCAAGACCTCGTTTACATTTTGTTATTTCAAATAAAACGGTAGTAACTTTGAGTTAGCCAGCAAAGACAATAATTATTATTTCATAAAAAAAATTGTCAAGGTGTCAAGTCATTTTATCCAATATTAGCAATACAATAGGTTATGCCGGTTTTTTTTTGGTTTTGTAAACACTGCAAATATTCCTTCTATTGGAGTTAGGTACAAGAAACAGTTTATTTTAAATTGCGTGAAGTCACTTCGAAGAAATAATTTATATAGTTTCTTATTTTACTTTTGCAACGATTTCTATTTTTGTGTTCATCGCCAACAAGTCAATCAATAATTTGATAGCAAACCGCCGTTTCCAGGTGGCTTATTAGATCGATGAACACTTCAAATTCTCAGTCAAATATAAATCGTGATACAAAATGTCTAACCAGCAGCGCAATGAATCCGATTCCATGTTTATGCAAAGGGGCGATGGACCGAGAAAAAGCCCCACAGGATCCGAGCCTCAATCACGAAGAAATTCGTCACCCAGGAAAGTCGACCCAAATGAATCGATTACCGTCAAAGACTTTTTCGATTTTATGAAAACTGCTTATCAAGTTTATGAGCAATTGGAGGGTGAAGCTGATGAAACAGCGAAGATAGATTGGGAAGAATTGACAAAATTAACAGTTATCAATCATGTTATCGAGCAGAAAGAGCGAGATCTCCTTTATGAGACCGCTTTTGCTGAGTGCAAGCCGTCGGCGAGCAAGAGCGAATGTGTCATTGAACCGAAGAACAGCGAAGATCGAATTGAAAAGAGATTGAGTTGCAGTCAACTTCAAGGTAACGTTGAAAGACTCGTAAGTCAGCCCGAAAATGCAAATTTTTAACCAACTTAAAAAAAGGAGGTTGTTCTTCTCTGAACTCTTGCCTTCGAGCCGTGTTCATCGCGATAGTTTCATGTGAAATTACTGATTCAGCTGCTCGTTTCCCGGCTGGTTATAGTCGGCTTAAATAACCTTTTCCCGAGTCCCGAAAATCTTCACACTCTTCCCTCCTGTGTTGGCAATATCCAAAATTGGCATCTAATAATACTACCAGCGCCATCTACTTGCCGTTGTGATAATTATTCACATATTACGATGTTACGGTTTTCAGTTCGACGGCGATCATTTCCTCCTGAAGCCAGAGTTGAAATGCTTGGTGTTTGGACCGAAGCCAACCTGAATTGCAAACTGAACGATGTAAGTTTGATGAAATCATAAAAAATATAGTAAAAAAATATATGTTTGATGAGAGACCAATAGATGGCGCTAAAACCAATTATTATTTTTCAGGTTGTAAACGAAGGGATTTTGGATTCTATTCTGCCTTATCTTGTTGGATACAAAAAACCTACTAAAACAACGAGTAGTTATGCTCCAATAATCAAGAAAGTAACATCAGGAACAGCTGTTGAAATTAAAAAGCTTGCTAGTTTTGGAGGTAGGTATTATATAACATCACAGTAAACATTTAAAATAAAATGGGCTTTGCTTGAATAATAAAATATTTAATGTTATAAGATAACATATCTTCGTTATAACCAACGATAAATATTTCAAGGATTTGTGGATGAAAAAGAATCGAGGGATCGGCTAGGGAGGCGCAAATCTTCAGTAATCATCGCTCAACAAGAACGTATTAACACAAAACAAGAGTGAGTAAAAAAAATGTTTTCAATCTTGGTTTTTCGTAGAATATTTTTGTACAAAATTAAAATGATAAGAACCGTCTATTGTGCTGTTAGAACAACAATTTCAACTTACTTCGTAATATCCGATATGGTCTAGTGGCTAGGATACCTGGCTCTCACCCAGGAGGCTCGGGTTCGATTCCCGGTATCGGAAAATCCTTTTTGTATTTTTTCACATTTATTAATTTACTATTTTTCAGCGGAGACGTTGAAATTCACGTTTGCGATGAAGTGAAAGGTTTAAAAAAAGACTTTAGGTGCCCTCAGAAGTTGTTAGTGTCCAAGATGGGATACTTTGCAGATGTCACAGCCGGTCAGCGGTTAGAAGATATGGATATATCTGTACATTGCGATATACAGGTAATTTACTATGAAATATCATTTTAGACCTGTGATACGGCCAAAATAAATCAGTTATTGGTCCTTCTAGTCACATAATGGATCTGGTCCTTTAGGCCGAGTTTCGCACCTCTAAATTATCGCAGAATTAATGTGAAAAATTATCAAGCACGCGTTATCTGCTGTGATTGGTTGAATGTATTTCCAACGCTCAGCTAAATAACGCTTCATACATAATTAGAGTATATAAAATCACGCCTTTTTATTAATTATAAAAAAATTCAAAATTAAATGCAGAAAAAAATTTAAACTTACAGGAATATTACAGCAATATTATGTACATTTTATACATTTATCTAGCAACAAGATATAATGGACTTTCAAATTAACTTGATACCTACAACCTTTGGGTCTTACTACTTACCTACCTTCTAGGCAAGCGTGCTTCACCGTCGACCACAAATCTTCGCTGACTATTGGATGAGATAGTAGTGAAACGCGAGCCAATATTTTTTTTTCTATATTATTTATGGTCTACATCTAATATCGTTAGATAAAATAATCCATTCTTTCAGATTTTCGACTGGTTAATGCGCTGGGTAAAACGGGACTCCATTTTGGTTGCCGACTGGCCTATGCTCGACGCTCACAATGTGGTGCCTATCCTCGTGTCTGCATCATTTCTACAGGTACAGCCGTCATCAAGAACTTACCAACACCAGATGTCTATCTTTTCCTGATATAAATATGAAAGTCTAGCTGTGTGCTTGTGTTAATCAAACGGATTTGGAAGAAATAAGAAGGATCACAGTCCATACAATTACTTTGAAAACACATTTAAAATATCTAAAAAATATATATTAAAAACCGGCCAAGTGCGAGTCGGAGTCGCGCACGAAGGGTTCCGTACAATTATCGCAAAGAACGGCAAAAAAAAATACGTTTGTTGTATGGGAGCCCCATTTAATATTTATTTTATTCTGTTTTTAGTATTTGTCGTTATAGTGGCAACAGAAAATGCATATTTTTAACCAACTTCAATAAAACCGGTCAAGTACGAGTAGGACTCGCGCACGAAGGGTTCCGTACCATTATCGCAAAACACGGCAAAAACGGATATTTATTCTGTTTTTAGAATTTTTTGTTATAGCGGCAACAGAAATATCTGTGAAAATTTCAGCTGTCTACCTATCACGGTTCATGAGATACAGCCTGGTGAAAGGCAGACAGACAGACAGATGGACCGCGGAGTCTTAGTAACGGGGTCCCGTTTTTATCCTTTGGGTACGGAACCCTAAAAATGTGTATATTAAGATGATATAGGTACCTACTTCCGAACGCCATCCATAGCAATCTAACATGTAAACAAATTGCTATGAAAATCCGCCCAGGGGCAGTCAAAGGCCATGACTTTGACTAGGACATAGGATAACTCATTATCCCGGATGTAGGTAACTTACCGGGGGATAATTTTTGACATTCACGCGGGCGGACTCGTAAGCAAAATCTAGTATGGGAATATAAACAAACCAGCTAATATCGCAAGAGTGTCAAAACACTAGTAAAATTAACATGTATTTCGTTGGTCCTCCGAGTCGGACCAAAGTAAATTAAATCACTGTACAGATGGAGCCACTGCTGCATGACTGCATGATCTACTGCCACGCTCACATGCATGACATCGTCAAGACTTCCACAAACCTGGCCTGCCTCAGCGACGCGTTGCTAACCAGGTAGGTGTTACTACACAATTTGACATCGTTATATCTTTGTACCACATAAAGTGCCCGGCACGTAGATTGACAAGGTTTTGGCATAGTGGGGGAAAGTTCGCGCATATTCTGCGAACTGACTAGAGGTGGTCGTTGAATCAATAAACTGCTGAATTTAACGACTTTTCATTCGTCAACGAGGTAACTGTTAATCGTCAATGAAAAAACAGGTTGAAAATATTAACTGTTAATTTACGTCAACACACAAAACGCATTATTTCAACACTCTTTATTTTAATCAGTTCCAAAAAAAACAGGTTGAAAATATAAACTATTAATTTACGTCAACGGCTCAATGTAATTTTATTAATTTCTGAGAATCAACTAGTTTGCGAAACGAATACTTCCGAACTTTGTCGCGTCGTTGCATCGAACGTGGTAGACCTCACTCGTATCTCGTACGTGTGAGCGAGACAAGAAAGGTCAATTGTGCTAATAAAGTTAAGATTTTTTTATTTAGTGTAATGTAACAACAAAAAAACCATGTACTCATAAAATTAATGTAAATATTAATTGTTTTGAATGTATATAAAATGAAATGATCTTTTAAGTACGCCTGGATACTATTTGTATCCAGCCAGTGCCAAGCCAGAAAAGAGTAAGAAGGAAATGTCATTATACTTTTTAATTCAGAAATGAATAAATTATTTGAAACAAGATTGACAATTATTGAAAACGTTGACATAAATTGACGCTACCGGTTGAACATTCAAAACCTAATTGAACAGCTTTTTTAACCTGTTAACCGTTGATGATTAACAGTTAAATTACATTAACCAAAAAACCGTCAATGACCCATGCCTAGAACTGACCATTTGACCAACCACTATATAGAGCGAACGGAAAGAAGACGCGACACGATTGGTCAGTCGATCCTTGTGTAGCCTAACCTACCAATCGCGCACTCGGAACGGTCCTAAACGCTCCCCGCGCCCCGCTTCACTACCAAAGATACCAAAAAAACGACTTCTGCGCATCAAACGACTCTTGACCATTAATACCTTGGTAGGTATAAATGGTCTACTTACATATCTGGTTTCAGGAACGAAACGATTTTTTGTGTAACTTGTGTGATTGAAAGGACAAGTTTAATTACATTGGTACGATCGAGCGATTGATCACATTATATCTCGGTAGCTCGGTTGGTTGCAGAGCAATGTTGCGCAATTTTCATGAAAGCTAGTTGCAATTTGCAATTCGATCACTTGACATGATAATCTAAGAATGTTCTCATTCGTTTGAGACGCTCAGGGTTAGGTATCCCACAATGAGACGCGAAGCTGTTTAAGATTTGCCTGAGTTTTGATCATTATTGCTTCAAACTCTTTCGCGTTGTTATAAAAAGCAACATATTAATCATTAAACCATATTCCCTCAGATTAGCAGCCATGTACACAAACGCTGAGCTGGAAGCGATCAGGGATCGCAAAGACAAGATCCAATCACGCTTGTACTGCAAAATGATCCTGTCGCTCGCGGAGCCGGTCCCCGAGACTCTCAGGGGCCACTACTCAAGTCTGGCCACGCTTTTTAAGTGTATCAAGTACGTACACCTCAAAAACATTTTTTTTTAACTTTGTCCCACCTAGGAATTACTCCTGTACCGGGTGTGCATTTACCAACATATAAACTCATATAAACTCACATAAACAAATCAGACCGGAACAACTGTCTATAGGCCATACAAATATGCGTTCCGTGCGGGAATCAACCCCGCAACACGCAGCACTGCAGCCGATCGCTCAACAACTGTGACACCCGTATCGTCAAAAACGTTTTTTGATAATTATGCTATTTAGGACTAGAGACCGTATTTACTTTACGAAAAAAGGATGGTGCTTTGGATCATATTTAGCGTCTTCTCTCGTGCTGGTGTCATGACAGCATTAAAACGTCATAACACGACATGAGAAGTGGAAAAATCAATGGCTATATTGAAGCAGACGCGTCAAAAGAAGAATCCGCTGATCTACAAGTGTAGCTTAACCCACACGAGAGATGGACAGACAAATTTAGATAGGATTTTTATGGAAATTATTCAAGAGAAGCCTGTGTCCAGCAGTGGATTGTCTTGAACGATTCTCAAGTGACTATGTGAGTAGCTAAGTGTTGCCTACGTAGAGTAAGAAAAATAAAAGTAGAATGTCTAAATGTTGGCAATTTTTGGTTCTGAACTAGATGCGGCAAGCTACTAGGACGTGCTATTGCGGAGCAGGTCGGATGCCAGGCAGGTTGCATGCGGATAGATCGACGAGGAAATTTTATCGCTTCTCACACCAAGTAAGAAACTTATTTACAATTAGAGCTTTAATTCTTACACGTAACCGCACAACCACGCCTGTAATTTCCGAAGTGTTAAGACGAGGCTGGTACAACCAATTCGTAGGCTATCCAACAGTAATATCCGAGAAGAGAGAAGAAATCCTTTTGAGAAGGTGCTGGCCGCCAGGCCGAAACTTCGATTTGGCTAATCTTTAAAGTCGTCAGATCCACCATATCTTCATCAAATTTGCCTGTTTATGTCATTTTGCGTCAAGCCGCATTCGAGCAAATGAAAACGAACGGCCCTGCACGTGTCCTTTTTAGAAATCTGAAAGCGGGTTTCTGACCATGGGCCACGTTTCTGAAACTTTTCAGATATATTCACGGTGTTCTCTCAACAAGACTTAATAACTATTCAGCTATACTTTTCACGCTGTTTGCTCAAAAACCCAACTCTCGCTCTAACTCCATCTCTATTTTCGTGTGTTGCGCTCACCAGGGACCACTCGTGGAACCTGAACGAGTACATAACGTGGCTGTACGGGGAGCTGCGCTCGTGGCGCCGCGTGTACTGGCGCCTGTGGGCCGACTGCCACTTCCTGCACTGCCAGCTCTGCGACAACTACTTCCCGGCCTATCAGGTGACTATGGAAGTCAAGACTAATGGTGAACTTCCGAGCAATGCGACTCCGGAGTCACTAATGCCGCGACATAATTTCGCGTAAAGAAGATCCTTAAGTGCCGTGTTGCTCTCGCGTTCGAGTCAAATCACTGTTACTATCATCATCATCATCATATCAGCCGAAAGACGTCCACTGCTGGACATAGACCTCCCCCAAGCGTCGCCATTTAGACTGGTCCCGTCCGACCGCAACCTTCAACCGGTCATCGGTCCACCTGGTGGGAGGCCTTCCAACGCAACGTCTTCCGGTTCGCGGTCGCCACTCCAGAATTTTCTGCCCCATCGGCCATCCGTTCTGCGAGCAATGTGTTACATTAATACTATCGCCGTAATTGTCGCGGTCGCTCTGCTCGAAAGCCTACAGTCCGTGCCACGGAGCGTAACACTGGAACAGCACGTGGAGGCTCCACCATGGACAGTCCTTCGGTGTCAATACTTCTCCACATTATGACAGCCGTATGTGAGGTCTCCGCTGTGATCAGAACACCCAAGCTTGCCTACAAAAATTCTGCTAATAAACGACGGTTGTTCAGATGGAATGGTGTCCTCATCACGAGCAGCCGCCACACATGTTCGCGCTGGAAGGGCGGCCTCCTCTGCCTACCGGGCGGTACCCCTGCTGCGGTGAGAGAGCCTACCGCTTCGAGATCATCACTCCGAACAATGTGAGTGAAATGTGGCTTTAGCGCGAGTTTTTATACTTAATTGATCGCGTTATCCGTCCGGCAAACGGTCAGCCCTCTGTCGGCTCGACGACGTGTTACGCGATGCATATTCTTTTTTTTTTTATGTATTCGCACAATGATTGCCTTATATTATGACGACGGCTCAGACTATCTAACATAGCACTGAAATGGGCCTTTTTAGCGCAACCGTGAGGCACACGTACATAGTTTTGTTTTTGAGCATGCTATTTATATTGAATTATTTCTTTCTTCACGAGTTGTTCTTTGGCCCCTGTATTTTATATTTCTATGTTTGGCCCCTACCTGAACTTCTTAGTACATCATCAGGGTTGCCAATTCCGAGAGCACGTGCCGGACGAGCGCTTGGCGATGGACTCCTCAGTGATGGAGCTGTACAACCAGTTCCGAGACATCATCGCCATGAAGCCTCCACAGCTTATGTTCCCCGAGAGGCTCACCAGACTTGTGGGCAGAGGTACGCACGAACGATGTACAACAAACTTCTTTAGCCCTGTTAATAAATTGACAGTTTTTCATATAATATTGTCAATTTAACCCCGTGTTAGCATCTAATTCTAAGTTTACATTTTCGTGCAAGTGGGTCTTAGTGTTTATCGGTTTTCTAATGTTGTATTTAAATTGATCTGAGGGGAATGTGTAAATTAAATTGATAAAGTTAAGCTATTAAGCTGTAGAAAATTACAATATGTAAATTTGAATATAATCAAATTATATGGATGGATGATGGGACAATGACTTTTGTGGTAACTCGGGACGCTTCGACTCCTAGTGGTCAATCTCGTGATGTATATTATGTCTAGCAGTAAAGTCGGATTATGTTTGTAAATAACACCAAAATTATTTAAAGTATTTATGAAGACAGCTTTCGGCAGAGGATAAATATCAGACTAAGTTTGTAAATAGCACAAAATTAATTGTAAGTTTGTAAATAACACCCATAAATCATTGTAAATTTGTAAATAGCACCAACATTATCCCAAGTGTTAGTAAAGAAGACTGCCGTCGGAAGATGACAATGCTCAACGTTCCCTAGGAGTTGAAACTCCCTTGATTTATTGCTTTACCAAGCAGATCTTGTTCCATCAACAAGTCTATCAAACACTATGATTAATTTCCACGGAATTGTACATAAGGCCAGCTCCTAAGTTTCGCTCTAGAACCAGGTGAGGACAGCAATGGGAGACTGCAGTGCAAGGAGGTGTTCTGGTGGGAGGGCATCCAGCTGATGCCTCCGCGCCCCCCTCTGGGCCTGCTCGGCAAGCTGTACACTAGCAACAGCAAGTTCAATCGTGAGACTCGCACTTTGTTTTTGTAGAAAGCGGAGGGTGGTGCGGTGACGTGTGGAACGTGGGACCATAATGTATGAGTGTGTTTCCACTGAAGCGAAGTCCAGTGGAGCGGAAACAACCGTTGCGATCACGGGTGGGATGAGAGACGCAATGTGGATTTTAAATAGGTCTTGTTCCCGTTCTGGAACTGGTCGCAACATGCCAGTATTAGGATTTTCTGGTAGTGGCGTGTCGAGCCTCTTATTTGAACCAATGCGATTGGTCGACTCCTGCATGGCTTCTTTTCGGTCCACTTGTCACCGCCTCAGTGGAAGATTGAACTCGTGGGTTGATCATACACTCGTAAAATCCGACTAAAAAGTAACTGGGTTTTTATTTCGTTTCTTCCTACTAATTTTTAACTTTTTGATTTAGGTTTTGAAGGGGACAATGGTTTACTATTGAATCTTCCATGATACACGTCACTGCATCATAGAATGGGAGAGAACCGCTGTAAATACGCTGAAACAATTGGCAATACATGTAGCGGCCATGGGGACACGCTTGCAAAATTATGTGCCTCCTGTGAAAACTGATACCGATAAATGTTTTCAAGTTCTATCAGTTTTCACAGAAGGCTCCGATTATAGGGCCCGCGTGCAATTGGCAACAGAAAATATAGTCCTGAACAGTAACTAATGTAAATACACAAAATTCCGTCACTCCGTGTTCTTTGGCTCAAAAGACTAGTATTTAAACCTGAGCAAAAAGCGCGCCCGCCATATTTGATTTGCTAACTTAAGTCTTTTCGACTGAAAAGAGCCAAAGAATCAATTAATATGTCTGCATAGTAGCATCGACATGTTGGTTTTGTCATTTTTGTTTGAAGGTCTGCAACGATGTGGTCAGCGATTAGACATCGTTTATTACATCGGTAACTTAATATCATAAGTACTAACACAATACTTTAGTTACCTCAGTACAATATTAACCCAATCATTTTTGCCTCATTATCGATGTTACACAGAAAACTTTGTAAAACCTACATTAATCGACACACTTGTTGGGAAAGTACGAGAGGGGGAAAATAGTATTAGAAATACATTTCAAAACGACGCACACACAGCCAACGTGAGACCTGGTACGCCCGCGTTGGGCACAAACCAAGCGTCTGCGCAGTCATTGGCCGCCAACTGCTCAGCCAGCACCGTGGTCTGCCCGGAGAAAGATGTCAAGACCCCGAAACCTATCCCCGTGAAAGAGTTCAAGGAAGAGACCCATAAAAGCAAGGTAAGCCTTGAAGGACCCGAGCCAATACGAGCGGGCAGCCACGAGACCTTCTGATACTGAAGGATCTGCTACTGTTTGTGCTGGTAATTGGCTAGTATAGATCGTGTAATGTATATAACATATAATAATTATTGTAGTATGTAGTACTAGGTAGGTACCTAGTGCTGTATTTTTTGTAGTTAGAGCATTGAAAATAAATAAATTCGATAAGGTATTTGAAATATTTCGTAATATGCAAATGATATAGAATGAGTGATGTAGTATAGAATATTCTAGATTAGTAAAATACTGTAGAGTAGACTTTTTTCTTAGTAGTTTAGTTTTTAGTGTAAGTAAATAATGTATCCGCCTTTCTTAAGAAATATTTCCTACTTTTTTACGTAATAGTATCTACTCACGTAGGTAGTGTTTACTTAATATAATTCACCTCATACTGATCTATTTCTCAATATCTAGTTTAGTTACTTTCCTCTGTCTTACTTACTTAAATAAAAACTTTATTATTTCAATAAAGCCTTCCTTTCACTTCTTAGTAATTGATTAACTATTTAGAATTTACAATACTTACAAAAATGGTTTCTGTTTTTTTAAAACATATACCAACAAACAAAATATTATGTTAAGATTTTATTAACCCCGAGTTTCCCAGCTCTAAATTATCGCAGAATTAATGTGACAAATTGTCTAGCTCGCGTTATCTGCTATGATTGGCTGTTTAAAATTCACAATTTGTCACATTAATTCTGCGATCATTTAGAGCTGAGAAACTCGGGGAAGTCAGTTTCAAAGTTCACTAATAAATTGCTCTAATATTCAGGATAACTTCACTAGTTAATTTTAAAGCTTTATCAAATTACCAGAGTCTATAATGCGAGTTTTTGACGTACTCGACAGCGATAAGGTTAACTTTATACCCGTTTCGCCTTCGTCTCACCAGACGGTGCTTATCTTTTCCAATACAAATTGACGTTTACTTTTACTCGAGCACGAGTAAAAATTCGCACTAAACCCACTGACGGTGTTGGTAAGTTTAAATAAATTATAGTAGCTAAATTGATCTGCATCTGTCTGTTATCAGAGAAAATTGCAGCAATCAGAGACGCAGGCTCTTAGGCCGCAAGCTGTGCGATTGTACGATCCGTCATACATAACGAAAGCTGTTGACGGAGTAGTAGGCACCCTGAATCGACATCAACCACGGCTACACAATTGCAATACAATCAACAAAATCTGCGTCGTGAAAGAGCACATCTTTCTCTAAGGCCACTTTGCCACCTGCAATAAAATCGCACGCAAGTTACGATCGAGCGAAAGATCACACTAACCCCGAGTTTCTCACCTCAAAATTATCGCAGAATTAATGTAACAAATTATCAAGCGCGTGTTATCTGCTGTGATTGGTTGAAAGTTTTCAACAGCCTCGATACCCCGCAATGTAATGCAAATTGCATGCGAGCCGGTTGCAGGTGGAGATGTAGCCTAAGTGTTAAGTCCTGCTAACACTCAATAAAACAGGGGATGCCTATTACCGCTCGGAAAATCGCACTGTTTACGGCCTTAACCAAGCGTAATGACAAATACTGCTGGTATACAAAGAAAGGCGCTCCGGGGGGCGGCGACTCGGCGGGCGATTCGGGTGGCGAGCAGTCGAGTTCTTCGGATGACAGCGAACAGAGTTCGGCCAGCGCGCCCAGTGGCGAAGAGTGCGCGCCCCGGGCGACCCACCGCGCCGTCAGAAAATATTCACATTCAACCACCAGCAATTCCATACAACGGTAAAAATCTAGCGAAGTCCACAATACGAGGACAACTCCTTAGGCCGAAATTCCGCCTGCAAGCTACTCGTATGCAAGTCAAGAGTGAATGGGTTTTTTTTAGGCAAGCGTGGTTCACCGTCGACCACATCATCTCTAACCATCAGGTGAGATAGTGGTTAAGCGCAAACCTATAGATTATAAAAAAAGGAAAAAAAGTATTATACAGGATGACTATGAAAACTCACTTTTAATAATGCATAAAAATATTACAATAGTAGTTTATGCAATGGCCATATAATAGGGGTTATTAAAACACGAGCGTAGGTTTATCAAATGAGGCGAAGCCGAATTTGATAATAATATTACGCGAGTGTTTTAATACCTAATTATATGCCGTTGCATACTTACTACTTACTTTATCTTCACTCATACAGTTGAAATAAAACAAAAGTGGAAAGGGAAAAATATTTGGTATGGCGGGCAATTTAGATTCTCATTGCGCAGCGCGCGCATCCACAGACAATGAAACTTCTTTGCTACAGCCCATACGCGCCAGAAAATTAAAAAGTAAAAGTGTGCTATAAAAATTAAAAAGTTATTTTATGATGCAGTTGTTTGAAAATCGAAGGAAAATGTTGAACTGTAATGGTTTTTTTTTTAATTTTACCTCTCCACGAATATAAAGTACGTGTTTATACAATATTTTTTGAATTCGTATTTGAAACATTACGTTGTGAGTGTAGATAATAGTAGTTTATGCAATGGTCATATAATAGGGGTTATTAAAACACGAGCGTAGGTTTATCAAATGAGGCGAAGCCGAATTTGATAATAATATTACGCGAGTGTTTTAATACCTAATTATATGCTATTGCATACACTACTTTATCTTCACTCATACAGTTGAAATAAAACAAACGTGGAAAGGGAAAAAATATGTGGTATGGTATGGCGGGCAATTTAGATTCTCATTGCGCAGCGCGCGCATCCACAGACAACTGACAATGACGTGAGCCCATACGCGCCAGAAAATTAAAAAGTAAAAGTGTGCTATAAAAATTAAAAAGTTATTTTATGATGCAGTTGTTTGAAAATCGAAGGAAAATGTTGAACTATAATGGTTTTTTTTTTAATTTTACCTATCCACGAATATAAAGTACGTGTTTATACTAGTAGTTTATGCAATGGTCATATAATAGGGGTTATTAAAACACGAGCGTAGGTTTATCAAATGAGGCGAAGCCGAATTTGATAATAATATTACGCGAGTGTTTTAATACCTAATTATATGCCGTTGCATACACTACTTTATCTTCACTCATACAGTTGAAATAAAACAAAAGTGCAAAGGGAAAAAATATGTGGTATGGCGGGCAATTTAGATTCTCATTGCGAAGCGCGCGCATCCACAGACAACTGACAATGACATGAGCCCATACGCGCCAGAAAATTAAAAAGTAAAAGTGTGCTATAAAAATTAAAAAGTTATTTTATGATGCAGTTGTTTGAAAATCGAAGGAAAATGTTGAACTATAATGGTTTTTTTTTTTAAATTTTACCTATCCACGAACATAAAGTACGTGTTTATACAATATTTTTCGAATTCGTATTTGGAATATTACGTTGTGAGTGTAGATAAATATTTTTTCAATACAGTTGTTAAACATGGCGTACTTTCAGAGGCTATAATTATGATTCGAAAATTAAATCTTATGCATAGGCATCTTTCTGTTACGCGGTCGTGACTTTTGTTTACGAGCTCGATCATTAGTTTTGCAATTTAGTTTTAAATTTATAAGTCAATTTAAAAACTTTAGTAGCAAAGAGTTTTCATACATAGAATAAAATGGGATAGATTTTATACGAGGAAATATGAATGATTCCGTACGTTTTAGCATTTAATTCTCAAAAGTCTTTTAAATGGTTGTAATATTTAATTACCAGTTTCAATTTAATTATTTTCACATCAACTTTTGTTAAATCGAATAGGCTGTGTAGGCTGTTTTCGTTGTAAAAAAAATACGTCCAGTTGCAAAAACGCGCGAAATTTTTATTTTTCTGTGAATTAACAAATCTAATTCTTTGATTTGTTTTTACTATTTCCCACAACTGTATTGAAAAATATCGTGTGATACACGGGCGTGTAGGTTATTGCAAACTCGTGTCATTAAAAACCCTCGCCTTCGGCTCGGGCTTGTTAATGATAGCTCGTTTGCAATAACCTACTTTCCACCCTTGTATCACAATGTACTATTATATACACACGTTAAATAACATAATCAGAAACTGAAGACATGGTAAAATAACATTTTGAAAATAAAACTATTCAAATGTCGTCCTTCGCGGCTCATGGCACTCTTCAAAGCGATCTCTAACATTCATGAAAACACGCTTTAGTAGTCGAGTTGCCCAGACCTGACACTGACACGATAATTATGGGCGCGGGTAAGTTTTTAGTGGGCATAATACGTACCTTTTTAACTACTTCATTAACGTCTTCAAAAAAAAAGAAAGAATGTTATCTATTCGACACGTATGTATGTAATATTGTTGGAATTGTCCAATATTCACTGTTACTGTAATTGTTTTTTTTTATTTATGATGGGTTTGCTCTTGACTCTAGTCTAGGTCAGAAGTGACAGAGACAAAGTCGACGATGGAGTGAGCTTACCCAGAAGAAGCCTGTTCACTCTAACTTTGAAAAGATTCGGGTTGTATGCGTTCGGAAACACAGACGCAGGCAGTGAGTTCCAATCTTTTGCTGTGCGCATTATGAAGGATGTTTGGAAGCGATTGGTGCGAATTGGTGGAATGGCAATTAGGTGAGGATGGTAACTTGCAGTGCGTTTAGATGTCCGATGGTAGAAGGGGGCCGGTGGGATGAGGTCGTGTAGTTCATGATCGCACTCGCCGAAGTACAGTCTGTGGAAGACTGACAAGCAGGCAACCTTAAGGCGATGAGCCAAGCTGTGAAGCGTGGCGTCCACCAGTTTGACGTCGCCAATTAGTCTCTTAGCTCTGCGTTCCACCGAGTCAAGCGCGGCAAGCTGATATTTAGCTGAGCCATCCCAGAGGTGGCTGCAATTCTCCATGGTGGGCTTCTAAACATGTGCGCCAAATTTTCATTAGTTTATGTATGTATTTATTTATTTATATATGCTTTATTGTAGGTACACCAAGTTAAAACATAGAACAGGAAACTTAAAACTAAAATACATACAATGGGCGGCCTTATCGCATACCGCGATCTCTTCCAGGCAACCTGGTGTATGTATGTATGTTTGTCCTCGCCTTACTCCGAAACTATGTATCGGATCGTGACCATTTGTTTTTACCCGACTGCCGAAGGAGGGTAATGTGTTTATCAGTCTATGTATGTATGTATGTATGTATGTATGTATGTATATATGTATGTATGTATGTATGTATGTATGTATGTATGTATGTTTGTTCCTATATGGCGTTCCAGAGACCAAACGCGTTGACCGATTTTGATGATTCATACGTCAATCCATTCGTCTTAACCTTGCGAGTGTCATAGGCTACATTAAAATTGGAAAATAGAAAAATGGCGGCTTTTGGGCGCCATATTGTGGGGGGCCAATTTTATTTTTTCTTCCAAACCCATCGTGTGGGGTATCAAAATAAAGGGTTTTTAGAGGCGATTTCAAAAATATATAACACTTATATATTTAAATGTACCTAATTCGAAAAAAATGTTAACTAAAAAGTTATAAATAAAAAAGTTAATTAAAAAAATCAAAATACCCGACTGCTTAAAAAGCGAACTAAAAAGACGTAAACAAGAAGAAAATCATGCTGTGCAGTCGGAGGATACATCTGGTTTTGGTCAGCCAGCTCGCGAATATGTATCCTCCGACTGCACAGCATGATTTTCTTCTTGTTTACGTCTTTTTAGTTCGCTTTTTAAGCAGTCGGGTATTTTGATTTTTTTAATTAACTTTTTTATTTGTTTAGGCTTCTCTCATTTTGGGCACAGATAATACTACAGACTTAGGGAATAGTGCAAGTTTCATGAAATCGGTCAACCAGTTTTCAAGGTATGGAGCATACAAACGAACTCTTTAGCAACAAACAGAACGAATGTGTAAATTGGTTTATATATCGGTGTCGAAAAAAGATAATAAAATAACTACCAAAGACACCGGCTTCCGAAACGAAAGTTATTTTTCACTTTTTAGTGTTTTACTTTTGAAGATGGTCAATTTTTTTGTGAAAATGTTTTTTTTAATTAATGATTATATTTATGTCCCAGGAGATCACGCGTGTTGGGTCGTCAATGGATCTCGTGCTTATCAGCGCGCAGCAACCAGGACGGACAGCGGCGCTTCGAAGAGCGCGCCGCGCGACAGATGCGCACCGCCCTCGCCAGGACTGCTGCGCTGCATCAGCATACCAAGTCCAAGATGCCACCAGGTTATTTCTGGCCTCCTACCATAACTTGTTATTGCTGTCATGAATCCGTTGTGAAAAAGGGAAAGTGCTATGTTTTCTGTGTAGCTCCATCTATCTCACAAAACGGAGAAACGGGAATATCGGAAAGTAGGCCGGACGTTTCGGCGATGCCTTGCGATATCAATGTCCTGCAGACGTGAGACGTCTTTTGGCTGAATTATGATATATTGCGCCAGGAGGAATTATCAGGATCTGCACTACATATGGTGGATCCAGCTATCAGCTCGCGGGGTGGTCAAGGCATTAGCAATAGGAATAGGGTCTAGCTCTGTCACTTTTTCACAACGGAATCATGACGGTAGTCGGTAATGGCACTTCGTAGTACGGCCCTAAGTCAGGGTTCATTTGTCATCACTGTCTTGGTTTGACCATACTTGATTCTGATGAAACTGTGTCTTTGGTAGGTGGTGTCTACGCCCGCCTGGAGTCGGAATGGCGCGAGCGTCACGGCCAGAGAACGCGAAACGTCGTGTCAGCTCGTCCGCGACCACACCAGCCTATCAACAAGTACAAGTGAAAACATATAAACATTTGCGTCCACAAGCCTTGTTTTATTTACTACTCTTAATATAGAGATACACATAGGTACATCCATATTTCGGCAGTTATGTTTAAATCCAATGTAGTAGTAGGGGTCAGCCTATTGCCTTCAACCGGACAGGTCCAAATCCGTGCTGCTACTGAGTTATTACACAGATGGCAAAACCCATTATCACTGACCGAGCCGGGAATCGAACCCATGAGCTCATACTAAACAATAGCAATTGTTGCGACCACCAGATCTACGAGGCAGTTGTTTTATTTTGCGCGAAGGTGTTAATATATTTAAGTTTATGAATGCATTCGTTCATTGAAGGCTTTGATTAAAAAACCGGCCAAGTGCGAGTCGGACTCGCGCACGAAGGGTTCCGTACCATTATCGCAAAAAACGGCAAAAAAAGCACGTTTGTTGTATGGGAGCCCTACTTAAATATTTATTTTATTCTGTTTTAGTATTTGTTGTTATAGCGGCAACAGAAATACATCATCTCTGAAAATTTCAACTGTGTAGCTATCACGGTTCATGAGATACAGCCTTGTGACAGACGGACAGCGAAGTCTCAGTAATAGGGTCCCGTTTTTACCCTTTGGGTACGGAACCCTAAAAAACGTGCAGTAGTTCAGTCCGTTATTATTATTTTTGTTTTACCCTCTCACTGGAACCGTAATGATCCACAAAATAGTCAAGCCGTGTATTGGCAAAATGACGCCAGGTAAAATAGACGCGCATTCCTCCTACGAATGCGATCGTCTTTTTACCCGACTAAGACCCAATTTTTGATCCGTAGTTCTCAATCAATGGTTTAACCGATGGTTTTTAATTGTCAGTCTTACAAATGAAGGAATCACGCATTTTACCGGCATTTGAAACCATAGGTTAGCATATTTAATCATTGGTTAACTTAACTATCAAAAAACTGGGCCTAAGGGCGGTTACGCAGCACATCCGATACGAGTCCGTGTTTTATCCGAATTGTAAATGTTCTAAATTATGACGGATAGAGTTCGGATTTAGTGTGTAAGCTTCTTCTGCTACTTCGAAACCGAAATTTCTTGGATTCGGATCGGATCGGATACAGTGCGTCGACTACTGCGCTGTGTGACGCGGGTTCGATTCCCGCACGGAACAAATATTTGTATGGCCTACAGATAGTTGTATATATACGATACAGGCGAAATTCATAGTATGGAGCAAAAATTAAAAAAAAAGTGTAGTGTATGAAGTGAAGGTTTGTGTTCATGTGTGAAGCACACGAAATTATTTACAAACGCAACATAGTCCCAAATCACTTCCGTTGTCATCAATGTTTAGGGAAAATATCCAAAAATAAAAGCCAGGTGTTAGTCACGATGTTTATTGTGTCTTATAAACTAGAACTGCATCCTGTGGGGGAACTGGCTGGAGCGGAGGCCGAACGACGACTTGAGGTATCCTCGGAGGACCTTCTTGTCGGCGCGCTTGCCTATCGCCTTGACCACAGCCTCATCCACTGACTTCTGGTCGGTCTTGCGCTGCTCAGATGGAACGTATTTCTGGAACGAGAGAAGAGAAATTGTTTATTACGTTCGCATTTATCCCTTATCCCTAGCAGCCAGTGTGGAGGCCCTTCGTAGAAGATGCCCCATCTCCTTATGTACCCTTTTTGGCAACCACATCATGCACCTTTCGAGGGATAGGATAGATGGACCTCTTTTCCGCACCTTTCAAGGGTGAATGTTGAGAATGAGAGAGCTGTCCAAGTACTACTACTGGTACTGATCATACAAAATTTGAAGTCATAGTAAATATGAGGCAATCGACACGAAAAGACTAAATAATAGAAATTCTGGACACAAAAGTCTACCACTCAAACCATTTCCCTGAGGTTCGTAAAATGGGGCAAGGCTTTTAGGTTATCTATAGTCAAAATCCCGTTTAACTAAAAGTATTGCATATTGGTTCACCAATCAGTGATTGCCATGCTTTAATTTTGAAACAGCCTATTTTACTTGCACATGGTGAAAACTGAGAATCATTTACTGAAATGGTGAAGATGCCTGAAGTTAGATACACAAATTTTATTAGTTATTTAGTTTTGCATTCAAAAAGTGCTGATCCTCAGTTTTATTTCAACAAAAGATTTATTTTGCTTTGAACATGGAACTAACTGCTGGTATTGCATTACATGCATTTTTTTATTCCTTTTTTCAAGTTCCTATCTAACTATATCAAAATTGGTTCAGCGGTTAAGGCATGAAAATTTTACTAAGAGACAAAGAGTTACTTTTACATTTATATAATTAGTATTGATCAACTACAAACCTCCTTCTTCGAGGCAAAGATGTCCTCGCCCGTCTTGCGCTTGACGCTGCGCTTGGCACTCTTCTTGTTTTTCTTGAAGTACTCGTCGTTCAAGTGCTCAGGCAGTTTGAAGTCTCCGAGGTCCAGCTTGGTGGACGTGCCGATGACGTAGCGTTGGGGAATACGCCTCAGGGGGCATGAGTTGAACTGGAAAGACACAGGTTATGATAAGTTTTAAGTTATTAATGGAACAGTGTTCCAACAGTGGTCAATGGACAATTTCTTACTGCTACAGGACCAATTACAAAACACACACTAAAACACTACAATTTCGAACAATGGAGAAAATGCTAAATTTCTTGCGACAGATTGTTGCGCTTAGCCGAATACAAAAAAAAAACCGCCAGTTTTTACCGAATTATAATAAAAGGAGGTTTATTTATTTTAACGACGCGTATAGTTGTTTTGTAAATATAAATAACTGCAACAAGGTACAATGGTGGACTGCTTCTTCATCCGTCGTAGGTACTGTATGTCAACAATGTGAACATGCCCTAGACAAAATACTTTCCGAACATGCTACTGCACTGAACTGAACGTGAACGTCAATAAACTTCGCAGTGGCGCGTGTCGTTTTTTCCACAGGTAATGTTACCATACATTTTGACGATAGACATCTGGCGTTAACAATATCATATAAGTTTTTTGTCTAGGCGTGCTGGTGGGTGACAATAAACACTTACAGCGAAGGGACCAGTGACGAGCAGGAGTCCGCTGGGCAGGACACCCACAAGCACGACGCGCTTGCCGGCATGACGACCAGCGAGCAGGATGCACACTGTACCAGGAGTAAGGGTGGGCCTTGTCCTGCGGATGTGCTTGCTGAAGGTCTTGTGGTGGGGACGAGTGACGATCCTGAGGAGGAAAAGTTGTTGATTAGCATGAATAAATAATTTAGGCTAAAAATCTAAATTATGAGATTTGATATTGAGCTTTGTAGTTGGCTACAATGCCTGTACAGTATAACAGTAGTAAATCTGATACTAACTAAGCAGCATGCCATGCCATGTGCAAGCCTATGTTCAGCCCGGCCAGAAAGAATGGGGACTACTGTACCCAATAGTTCATCAACAGGATAAACATAATTGGAGTAAGCTGACAAACATGAACATCGTCATAGATTGCATTGTTATATGCAAACTAACTCCTTGCTTAGAACCACGTTTTCAGTGAAGAGATGAGATTAGTTTATTGTTGTTTGACAAATAGGTGCAGAAAGTTATCCAATATTTTATTGAGCAGCAGAAGCTTTCTAAGCGGTAGTGGAATGATACTATATCCTTGGCAACACAAAGAGTCATAAATACAATGCAACTGAAACATTTTTCAGCAATGGATTTTATAATACTTTGTTTACTTGTATAGGACAATTTATTATTAGTTCTTCGCTAGTAGACAAGTCCTCATCCTTTTACTTATTCTAATTTTGTATTGCATGCATGTCTATGACTTCGTAAAGATTTAATTTTATTTTCCAGACATACAAACAGCATCTTTAAATGTTAAAACTAATCAAGAACTGGAATAACTATTTTTCAAGATACTGATGTTAACTGGGAAGGAGAATTCAAGAGTGTATCTTAGAAATATCATCACTTACTAGCTTCTGCCCGTGGTTTGGCCTGCATGAAAAGTGTTTTCTTATCCCAAGGAAATTGGATTATCATTCTAATAGAGCACTTACTTGTCCTGAGTGGGGTAGAAGGACTTCCTGCGGCGCAGAAGCACAGTACGGGTTCCTCCGTTCTTCTCACCACCAATCTGCTTAACGGCCACGGAGGGCTTCTTGGGCTTCTCTGGCTTGGGGTTCTTCTTGCCCACAAACCTGTACTTGGCCTGGAAATAGAGGAATGAGATTCAAGTAATTTAACAAAAGAAAATTTTGAATAGAATTAATTTGTTAAGAATAGAGTAAGTTTCTAGATAGTATTTAAAGTGCTTGAAATGTAAATATTTTCAATGGTAAACACAGCAAACTTTTAATACATGTTTTCATAGCTGCTAATATCTCTGATAAAAGAAATTCTCTAATTTTCTAAGAGGCAACCTACCACACTTTTAATGCTACCTAACCACAAAGAAAAACATTGCACAATAGTGAACAGTTAAGTTCCATGCCTGATAAGTTCAACAACGACTTGCCATTCATAAGATGACTCCATATATACCTGATAAGTTTTTGATGGCACTGCATCAGTTACACACCACATTTGCAATTATACACATGGGCAGTTACTTGTTGACACTGCATGTTACTTATTATCTCTTATTACCAGCAATTTGTTATTTACGAGTTGCTTAGATCAATGATGGTAAAGGAAACCAGCTTACCTTCTTGTGGAACATCTTTGACTTGGAGAAGCGAACTACTCCATTTCCCAGGTCGTAATTCCTTGGTTTGCCAACTTTGGCCTTGGTGACGCCTCCAGCGGGCGCCGCAGCGGGCTTGGCCGCCGCCTTGGGCTGTGGTGGAGCCATTTAGAATCTGCACAAACAGAAAAACAACCTTAACAACAAACTCACCACCTGACTTACAACTTTTAGGTTATAAATGTTTCAGCACTTCTCCGTACAAACAAGTGATTTAGACACGATTCTTTAGCAACTACACTGTGAAACTGATGCAATTACACATAAATATCTATCTTTCACTGATAAATCACAATCACTTGAGGAACGTCAAAACTTTCGATGCAAATTTTGAGGATGTTGAGTTTGACTAAAACAAAAATATAACGCACAATCACTTGTTTGCAGGATACTTTCCTTAATTCTTACATTGAATGGAGAAAATTAGTTAAATATAAATCTATTCCTTTGGATTTATTCTCATCGAAAACAACATCAACTCACATTCCAACCGGGATCAAGAAAAAAAGAAATTGTCATAGAACAAATTGTCGATGGCTGCTTGTAGAGTATAAAACTGGAGTTTAGCTATCGGTCTTTTGGCCAAAGGAGTTTTTACATGATTGTCACGTATGTCAACTGTTATGGTGGATTTTTGTGGTTAACAATTTAATTATAATTTAAAGGCAGTTGTATGGTGATTGAAATCAAATACTTAAATGATTATTTTGCAATTAAATTTTTGGAAAACTCAACAATCAAGTGTTCGATTGTGTTGCTGTCTGCATTCCTGGGTTCGTAAGGTGGCTTACTGTAAAATAAATTAATACGCATACCTAATATTTTCAAAATTTTATAAATATTTCAATACAGTAGAATGTAATACTGTCTATGGTTATTAATAATTAAATGAACAGGATCACTGAGAACGCACCAATAATTTAATGTCAAACTGAGTAAATGTCAAAAAAATTCAGTATTGAAAAATGGCTTCTTTGAGGAGCCCGTCCTCGCCATCCGACGGTTATAAAAGGTTCAGTGATGATTTCGCAAACACCAGCATCAACAATTACGGCTCGAACGTCACAAGTAAACGAGAAGCTATGATTTTTATATGCACAGTAGCCGCAAGATTATGTGTACGCTTTTGTTTTATTAACAATACATTTTGTGTTTCATTTAACATTTTGTTTTAATTTATTTCACCTTGTTTTGAGCATTAACTGTTATATATCTATCCATATGTGATCCAGTGAGATCGATTAACTGTTATGCTGATGCCAAATCTGATATATGACGCATTAGAATGACTCATAAAGCTACCTAAGCACTAACAAGCATAAAATAAACAGTAAGATGCTATAAGCTTGCCCCAAATACGTAGATTTTAAAGCTTTTGTCTTCCGTTTCTATTCTAAACACTTTTGCACTTAGTATGTAAGAAGTAGTTGCTTGTTTTGCATGGCAATAATTTTTCTATAGCTCAATTTTGTATTGTAGGTATTTAAATAAAATAGAGATTATTTTTAGTCAATATTTAGCTGATGTTTACATGCATGATTGTCTACCAATTATATTACGCGAATAGGTATATAAGATCATCTATTCTGAAAGAAGGAAGCTGCTTGTACAAAGTATGTGGCCGGGCCTGTTTGCTATAATGATGACCCCAAGCAAATTTATCTAGATACTCTATCCAGTTCCATCCAGTTGCAAAGCTTCTGATTGGCTAACTGGACTGATCCTATTTGTACCACTATCAATACAATAAACATTTGCTTCTGTGATAACAGGCTAGAGCTAAAAATCTAATACTAGGAATTTATTATGCTAACAAATCTATTTGATTTAGATGTTTACATTTCAATGAAACTGTTACTTGTTATGTTCCACACAATGGTGTAAAAGATTTTTCTGTTTTTTAGAAGCACCAAAGAGTTAATGTGTGATATTCAACCTTTCACTCTGTGGAGTTCTTTTTTTAAGATCTTGACTTTATTTTAAGTCTAGATTAATAACCTGTATGTTTAAAAATAGAACTGTTGCTCTGTTGTAGAAGCTGACACAGTTCACTGCTTAGACATCTAATCGACACTATCAAATACATGAGGTGTTCCACACAATAGATATTTTATCACCTTTATCATTATTGACAGCTTTATATCAGCCAGTGGTGTTCAACACTTGGTTAAATTGAGAGAATGCTGTGAGCAGTGAACTGGCTAGTTAAAAAATAATTTTACTTATCTATGATTTTAAAACAATCTATTGACCATCTGTGGTTATTTTCTGTTCAATTTAAAATAGTTATTTACCTATTTGATTAACCAAGTTGGAAAGTTTCAATGTATAATTTCTAATTTAAAATGAAAAAATACCGGCCAATTGCGAGTCGGACTCGCACACGAAGGGTTCCGCCATATTGTAGCGTTATAAAATAAAAATAAACTTCTTTTAAGGGTACACTAGTCGAAAATTCTTCCATACAAACGTAGTCTGGCTTTTACTCCACTGTTTGACGATGTTCGTTCAAAATAAAAAATTATATCAATTTGTCTCATCATTATATAGCCCTGTATGGAAGCAAAAAAGTAAAAATAAAATTTACTTGAAAGTTATGAGCTTCGAAAGTTCCTTATTTTAACACTATTTTTTACGCATCTTTGGGCGCAAATAAATACCATAAGATGAAGGAAAATTGAAAACGGCCTCCATACAGGGATAGATTAGTAGTTCAAAAATGCAAATAATTTTATTTTGAACAAATACATTCAGTCGTTTTTTCATGATATCCAGACTCCCAAAGGGCTGTTTATAAAATTTCGCGCTCTCGTTTTCGTTCTAAATCATCATCAAAAAAATTGCAAAAGTGTGTATTCGTACGCGTACTAGCTTCTTGCTGCTCATAACAGCATCTATCTGAACTGCACGTGTTGTCAGTTGATATAGAACGCATTTTAACCCCGCGCACAAAATAGTTCGTGCCGTCGACTAGTGTACCCTTAACGCAACGTTAACGTATAATTTTGAATTAAAAAGAAATACAGCGAAAATATAAAAAACAGAAAAAAAGTAAAACATTATTTGGTAAATTGTGGTTTACGATTTATGACGTATTAAAAAATAAATACTTACTAGATCTCGTTCAAGCAATTTTCGGTGGAAGTTTACATAGTAGTGTACATTATATAGTTTTTTTAGTTTTATCATTCTCTTATTTTAGAAGTTACAGGGGGGGGGGGGACACACATTTTACCACTTTGGAAGTATCTCTCGCGCAAACTATTCAGTTTAGAAAAAAAATATATTAGAAACCTCAATATCATTTTTGAAGACCTATCCATAAATACCCCACACGTATTGGTTCGATGAAAATAAAAAAAAATGAGTTTTAGTTCTAAGTATGGGGAACCCCCAAAATTTATTGTTTCTTTTTCTATGTTTGTGTGAAAATCTTAATGCGGTTCACAGAATACATCTAACTACTTACCAAGTTTCAACAGCATAGTTCTTATAGTTTCAGAAAAAAGTGGCTGTGACAAACGGACGGACAGACAGACAAACAGAGAGACATGACGAATCCATAAGGGTTCCGTATTTTTTTTTATAAAAAGCTTTGATATTCCAAAAGGCATAAAAGTTTATAACCCCTGGCTTCATTATCAGTCTGTATTTCATTCACTTGATTCAGTTGAAAATCGCGGATGAAAAATGACTGTTTTATAGTTTAATTAGAGAAATAAGTAACAAATTATTTGCAAATCAGTATAGTGTTATAAAAATGTCGAAAGCAGTGAAAAATGTGGCGGACTCAGTGTATGATAGCATCAGATACCAGTGGTATAGATTAAAGTCATGTGAGTTCTATTTCATTGTCCTACTTTTACTTTGTAATAACAAACGCAAAAGTTTGTGAGGATGGATGGATGTTTGACACCCTTTACTTAAAAACTACTGAACAGATTTTGATGAAACTCTGCATTAATACAGCTTATACAACAGAATAACACAGGCTATAATTTATAAATAAAGAAGGAAGTGCTTCTTCCAAACGGGCGTCTGCTAGAAAATGAAATAAATTATTATAGACTTCCTGCGCTCTACTTTTAGATTTGTCGGAATTCGTCCTGTATTTGAGGTCAAAGACTAGATAACGATAAAGTACATAATATCCAATTGAATAAGCAACATTTTTACGAGAAGAGATAATCTAATATTTTTTTACGTGCCGAAAGTTAGCGTTCGCTTTTGAGTCACGGATCCAATATTCTCCGTACGTAAGGTGTTTGAGAAAAGGAAGGAATAACAACAGTATTATATCAGGCATGTACATAAATAGAAATAAATAAGAATTATCGAAAAGGTAGGTACCTATAGAAGCGTCTTATACATGTCTTTTCGGCGGCCACCCAGCAAGGGGTCGGAGACTAGTCGAGAAAGGATATCAGACTGTCTGTCTACGACATTTAAATACTTAGCAACCCATGTCGGGCTCAAAAAATCGATGCTACAGGAAATAGTGTGAAGGACAATACGTCTTGAAGTTGATAGTAAAGTTGAGTAAGACTGGCAGAGGTTGGCCCAAGGCTTGTTGCCCGTGATTGGCCATAAATAATCGCTTTAAGACCAAGGCTTTTTGCCCATTGGCCGCAAAGAATCGTGTTAGGATAGCGACTGTGACAATATTTTTTTTTACAAAGCTTAACCATAGCACATTTTCAGCTTAGCGTAAATAAATTAGTCAGTCAAGCCTCTGGTTACTGACCCATCGCCCTTCCGGAGTTCCGGATCAATTCTCTACGCTAAATTCGTTTTTCGGCAACTTCTATAGCCAGACCATTGACCCACACTGCTCGCTAAACATGCCAATTCATTTCAAAGGCGAATACATCATTCCATAAAATTTAACACGGTTTCGGACTAACAAATCAGTTTTTTGCATTCATTAAATTGACGCATGATGATTTGCGCGCTTTTGGTCCGGCATAATTTTGTATTTCGATCCAGCTTTATGTTTTCTGGTAAATATTGCTATCGGCGACAATACTGCAATTTGATTTAAGCTGTACCTTACAAGTAGAACTTACTGTAAGCTGATAGCTGGTTTACTGTACTTTATAGCAATGTTATAATATTCTATACATATATCCATTTTTATAGGTACTATCTACTTATTTCGTTTTAAATGATTGAATTAGCTGCAAGCGCGACGACTGCTAAGCATCGGGTTCAGGGTTTATTTATCGCGTATGGCAGTGTTTTTGAGGGCCACTTTCAAGCCTCCGCCTTACCTTTTATGAATGAATGAATAAATGTAGGTATATCTTTCGATTACAGAGGATCTAAATTTACCGCGAAACTGTGTTAAGTGCAGCTCAATCAATATAGGTACCTACTTAGGTAGAGGTGTGTTACGAAATCCTTTGTTTGCAATGAACACCCGCATTGAACAAGAAATGTGCTGGCAAGGTCTCGCGGACAGTCTTAGAAAGCGATTGCATACATACACAATAAAATTATCTAGGTACTCTGTCTTGTGGCTTCTAAATAACACGGCCCATGATTGCCATATTGATAGGTTTCTAACTGCCTTGACCTTGATTAACGCCCGTCTGGGGAGAAATGAAACAGCCCGATAAATTAAAAGTTTCATGTTCCATTCAAGACGTCACATTCTATTTTCGACGCCCAAGTTTACTTTTTGACGGGACATTTGCAATGATTTCCATTAGGAAACGGGAGAAGTGTTCAGTCTTAATAATTCAAGCGTTGACTAATAGGACACTATTAATATTTGTTACGAGACTCGGGAGCTTGTTTATTACCAAATATAGTTCTAGCCAAACTTCTAGGCCGCCCTGAAGTTGGCTTTCCAATACGCAAGGCACGGATCGGTGCTGTTTTTGTATGAGATTTACTACTGCGCAGCCATTGTAGCCAACTTCAAGGCGGCCAAGAAGTTTGGCGAGAACTATACCATACCAACTGAAAAGCCCGAAATTATTTACTAGCCTTATAAAATACTTCCCACTACAATGGGTTTTCATTTAATTTTCAATACTTTAGTGTTTCATTCACCGGATATTCTGCAGTGCGTAATCAGAAGCACAGTCATTGCACCAAGAAATAAGAGATGCCCACCTTATCTACTAACAATTATAATTAGGTATCACTTAAACACCTACGTGACATGACTCATATTCATTCTAAATAAATTATATTATTCCATTTCTACGTCCCCTGCAAAACCACTCAAGGCTCTGCATACGAAGGTTATAAAATATTCGGCAGTATTTTATGACGTAGAATTTCGTTACCTACCCTGAGTATTTGCAAAGTGGGTCTGTTACCTACTCTGTTTTTATATGAATTTCGTACGATTTTTTTTTACTGATAATTCTTCATAGTGTGCCTGTAGTCTACGTAAGGAAGGGATAGGAAGAGTTTTACGAGTCTGACGCTCGCCTAATTAGGGCTAGATTAAAGAAGACTTATATGTATAAAATTATTATTTAAAAAATCTTTATTTAAAACAAGCATTTTTCGCATTCTTCTCAACAAACCCTTTCATTTGATACCCATACTATGGCAGTGCACAATAAATTACTAGTCCGCCATATTGGATTTAGAATGACGTCACTTAGCTACCCATGCATTGTCATCCAAACTAAACGTGTATGCAAAATTTCTTCTTAATCGGTGGAAGATTGATAGATTGCAGTTGCAAGATTTGACTCGAACACACTTACATACATACATACATTGCAAGTTAAATAAAAGCTTGTAATAAACATATTACCCTCCTTCGGCAGTCGGGTAAAAAGAGCGCTAGCATGTGTAATATTTGCGATTTATTTGTGACAGAATACTAATCCGTCTCTTACAAATGCAAAACCATAAAGTTCTTTGTTTTCTAGTTTATCTATCTTTTATCATTGCTCCACAAATCACAAAACAACAAGTTGTATCTAATTAAAACTATTTGGAAAGCGTAGATGACGAAATCTCCATCTCCGACCGATGACCGATACAATATGTCATACATGATGTCATCAACGTTCAGGCGGATATTACTGCATTTGATATTATACCTGAACTTAGGTACTTTTAGTCAGTGGACCTCTCCAAAAATGTTTGTGAAGTGACTCAATCACGCACGAAGATCTGTATGAATTTTGGATGTTTGTCTCACAACTCATTACCTCGTTTATATCCGAGTACTTCCCTACTTGATGCGATGCTCAGTTTTTTTAATACAATAACCCAGACCTAGTATGCTAGAATTATATTATCTGTGCCCAGACGTAATTTGGGCCCATTTCTGGACAAGGTTAACGGCGGGTGAGTGGATTAAAAATGTAATAAAACATTTAAAATCCATAAAAGCGAATGCTTCATAAACTTTTAAATCAAATTAGTGTATTAAGTAGGTACAACACAGACCATAATTGAAATCAATTAGCGTACAGCAAGTCTGCAACGTACTTAATTAACCAGAGTTACCCGAGTGAAAGAATTAGCCGACATTGCGCGGAGTCTTAGCAAGTTCGCGATATTAAATCGGCTCGAGGCTGAATAGGTCTGACCTCGGCGTCACCCCACGCCATACAATGGCTTTAATAGTTTCTGCTAAGCCCCGCTTAGACAGAACTGGTGAATAAATTCGTATATAGCTGCTCAATGTGATAGTATCTACTTAGACCTAGCTAATCTAATTTACTTCAATTAACTTATTTTTTAACCCCCGACGAAAAAAAGAGGGATGTTATAAGTTTGACGTGTGTTGCTGTGTATTTGTGTGTCTGTCTGTGGCATCGTAGCGCTTTCACGGATGAACCGATTTTGATTTAGTTTTTTTTTGTTTGTAAGGTGACTTTGTCGAGTGTGTTCTTAGCTATGTATGAATAAAATCGGTTTAGCCGTTCAAAAGTTATTCGCTTTTTACTCTTTGAATCTGGATTTTTTCGTGTCATTATTACGTGTTTCGAAAGATTGTCGATTTGAAGCGTGTCTGCTACTAGGTATATTATATGTAGTTTAAAAAAAGCATGAAATAGAAATTAAAATCGGCGGTTTTTTAAATTTGTTATTTGATCTTGTGTCTTGACGAATTTTCTGTCATTATTGCTCATTTCAATTCGATTTTGGACCGATTCTAAATTCAAATACGTATCATAATTAGATATTATGTTGTTTAGTGATAGTCGACCTCATGAGACTACTCTCTTTAAAATGAAGAACGGCTAACTACCACACCACATCTCTCTGAGAGAAGAGAGACTGGTACAAAATCATGACTGCACTATTTTTCATTTAAAAATAAAATCGAACTTATCGGTGTTCAGACCTTCATCAATCAAAACTCTATCGCTTAAACTAGAATTATCTAACTTAATCAACTGCATAGCCGTTGCATCGATTTTGCAGACAATTTTTTTATTTTACCGGCTTCAAAAATTGGAGGCGCTTTTCAATTCGTCGGGAGTCTTTTTACCCGGCTGCAAGGAAAGGGTTATGTTTTTCGTGCGTATCTTGTATGTTTGTATGTATGTAATATTCTTTATTACCTCATATCTTTCAAACTATTTGGCGGATTTTTATAATTAAGACATCGTTAGATAGGTCTTGACCGCCCAAGTGTTCTTAGCTAAGTGCCTTTAAAAAAAAGGAACATGGCGGATTTTGGGTTCCAATTTTTTTTTCTTCCATACCCATCGAGTGGGGTATCAAAATGAAGGGTTTTTAGAGGAGATTTCAAAAATATAACACTTGTATGTTTAAATGTTCCTAATTCGAAAAAATATGTTAACTAAAAAACAAAAGTTAAAAAAAAAAAAAAACAAAAACCCGACTGCTTAGAAAGCAAACTAAAAAGACGTAAACAAGAAGAAAATCATGTTGTGCAGTCCGAGGATACATATTCGCGAGCTGGCTGACTAATAAGAGATGTATCCTCCGACTGCACAACATGATTTTCTTCTTGTTTACGTCTTTTTAGTTCGCTTTTTAAGCAGGCGGCTTTTTTCGATTTTTTGAATAAACTTTTTTTATTTTAGTAGTCTGCTATGCTCGTAACTGTCGACATTGACCTTCACTCAGAATAGCCTGCCTGCTAATTATGCCACATTAATATTTATCATCCTATCTCTGATTAGTCATACTGTACTGTATTGATTTCCATTTTCTTAACTTGTTTACCTACTTGGTTTTGTTGACGCTTTTCCTGTTCTAGATGTGTAAATAAGAGACTTGTTTTAAAATGTGCATGCGTTTTGTGCAAGGTTGCTTATAATCAATCAATCAATACATAATAAATCTGTGGAAAAGTTGTTTTTGTATGTACATCGAACATACTCGTATTTCCAAAAACAATTGCCTGGGGTTTAAAGGATAAGCAACAGAACCCATTACTAGCATTTTTGAATTTTTGTCTGTTTAGTTGTGCACGCATACGAATTCAATGTAGATAGCTTTTATACATAAAAAATATGCGTAACTTGAAGTACTTAGTTTTTGTTTCATCGCTATCGGTCCACTCTATCAAAAGATATATGAATTTAAAGTGTCCATGAATTAAAATATCACAACATACGCAATTCAGATACTCGGAGTCTCGGACGGTTGAACCGTGGTTGAACTCCATATTCGATATATGGCGTTGTGCTTTTGACGTCATTTTCTGCATGGCGGTGTTAAAATTTCCCGCGGAAGAATGACTCTAGAAAAAAATTGGTTGGTGGGTAGGGTAGAGTAGCGTTTAGGTAGTTCACGGGAGCGGAGCCGCGGCCACAACTAGCAAAACATATTTAAATATACTCATGAAATGCTTAATTAAATTGGTTTAATTTAGCACTTACAGCCTTTTACAGTTACAGAACTTACAGATGCAACCCCGATTTCTGAATTAAGTATTTGTCAAATTCTATTTTACCCTGAAAATCTGTCAAATGGAATTAAATTATCTGGGGTTTGCTTGACACGTTCAACTCCAAAACCTCAATTCAGAAATTGCCTCACATTCTAGCTGTATTAAATTTTCCTGTTTGAATTATGAGTATAAGTTAATATGGTGAGTACTGGGACTGCCTGGGAGTCTCCTTGTAGTACACCAATTTTATTAGCACTGTAGCCTTCCTTTCTACAGCCTAGTTGTGACGTTATTTCTAAGACCGTTGAACTATAAAACTCTCTACACAATAAACATTTATATCCCTAAGGAGTTAAACAAAGATAGCCTAGATTCAATACACCGAAGTACGCTAGTGAAAGTTCTCACTGGAAACTTTCGGAATCTGTCAGAGTTTTAAAGCATTGTTGCAATTTCTATCGAAGTTTTATGGCATGAATGCCACTAACACTTTCGAAAGATGTATCGGTGAATCTTCGTGGAAAATATTGAGGTGCATTTTACGTTCTTCAAGTGGAATGGTAGGTAGGTATACCTACCCAAAGACAGAGATTCAATGATCGATGTATTGAGGGAACTGAAGGAAACCAAATCTATCTTAACTATGACGAAAATTACATGTTGGGTTTTGCGGTTTACGGTGGAACAACCGTTATTATACCGTTTAGAGCAGCAGTGGTGGGCAAACTTTCTTAATGGGGGGCCAGAAAGTTTAAGAAATTTCAGAGGAGGGCCAGAATAATAGGAAAAATGTATTTTGTGTTGAAAGTTTTAATCATATAAAAACATTACAGCATTACACACTTGCACAAATGTTTAAAAAATACAATTTAACTTTTATTCGAAGGCCCTGCCATGGTAGGCGTGTGAGACATATGAAATTGCTTTTGATTAGCCATAATATTTTCAAATGCAGGTTCGAGCTGTGACGAAGTCTTTACCAATGCGTCTATTATTCTACTAAGTAGAATCTAATTTATACTTATGGAACGTCAAAATATCGCGGGCCATTATGTACTATTCATGTCGAAGGACCGTCGGCGGGCCGGATTAAATGCTTTCGCGGCCGCTGGCCCGCAGGCCGTACTTTGCCCATCACTGGTTTAGAGTGTAAAGCGTTTTGTTTATGACATGGGCTTTCGTATCAGCCCGTCTGATCTGTTTAGAATCTTGGGATTGTCAGATCACTTCACCATGTGATATTTACATAAATAAAGTTAATTCAAAAATCAAAAACCCGACTGCTTAAGAAGCGAACTAAAAAGACGTAGCTAAACAAGAAGAAAATCATGCTGTGCAGTCGGAGGATACATTTATATTCGCGAGCTGGCTGACCAAAATCAGATGTATCGTCCGACTGCACAGCATGATTTTCTTCTTGTTTACGTATTTCTAGTTCAATTCTTAAGCAGTCAAGTTTTATGGTTAATTTTTTTTGAATTAGGTAGTTATAACTATTTAGTTTACTTTTTTTTCGGATAATGTAGATATATTTAAACATGTAAGTGTTATTATTTTTGAAATCACCTTTTAGAACCCTTTAATTTGATACCCCAAAAGAGGGGGAGGAAGAAAAAAAATTGGGGTCCCACATTATGGCGCCCAAAATCCGCCAATTTTATATTTTACAATTTTAATGTAGCCAGCCAGCACTCGCAAGGTTAAAAGGAATCGATTGACGTAAGAAACAACAAAATCGGCTAACGCGTTTGGTCTCTACAACGCCACTTATGAACAAACATACATAGACAGATAAACACATTACCCTCCTTCGGCAGTCGGGAAAAATAGAATGGTAAAGATGGAACTCCTCCATGCCCTTCCTGTTATTGTGCTGAGTAGTGACTTATGGCTATAGTCTATCGCTTAATAAACAACCATAATATCTATCCATTGAAAATATCGCTAAAGTACTGTAGTATTATATTATCTGTGGCTAAAGTAAAAGTATTACTCGCCAAAAATATCAAGTCCTTGACCTTGTAACATGAACTGTCTTTTATAAGGTTTCGCCGAAATATCTTTTTATTCAGAAACGATTTACTTAGTGTGGATTCATCTTGTCTAGGTAAGATATGATGTGTAAGAATATATCGGAAGCACATGAGTCATATTGAATTAGGCTGAGTTGAGAGGTCATTGTACTGCACGGTTTTTTGCAAGATAATGCTAATGCAGGCATAACACGTCACATGGCATTACGCCGCACGTTTTTACCCGACTGCCGAAGGAGGGTAATGTGTTTATCAGTCTATGTATGTATGTATGTTTGTTCCTATGTGGCGTTCTAGAGACCAAACGCGTTGGCCGATTTTGATTATTATTACGTCAATCGATTCGTCTTAATCTTGCGAGTGTCACTGGCTACATTAAAATTGGAAAATACAAAAATGGCGGATTTTGGGCGCCATTTTGTGGGGGAAAAAAAAAATCTTCCATACCCATCGTGTGGGGTATCAAAATAAAGGATTTTAAGAGGCAATTTCAAAAATATAAAACACTTATATGTTTAAACGTACCTAATTCTAAAAAAAAATAACTAAAAAGTTGTAAATAAAAAAAAAACAAATAAAAAAATCAAACATCTGGTTTTGGTCCGCCAGCTCGCGAATATGTATCCTCCCGACTGCACAGCATGATTTTCTTCTTGTTTACGTCTTTTTAGTTTGCTTTTTAAGCAGTCGGGTATTTTGTTTTTTTTTCTTCAAGTCAAGTCAAATATATTTATTTCAATTAGGCCAATAAGCGGCACTTTTGAACGTCAAAAATTAAATGTAAATAAAAAATGTACAAGTAATAAAAATTGACTCTACCGTGCATTCGGAAAGTAGCTTGTTATGGAGAAGAACGCACAAGAAACTCCATACTTACTCTTTTTAAAAAAAAAATATGTTTTACAATGTTTACTTATGTACATACATTAATAAATTCATATATGTGAGGACGATGCACCCAAAAATAGCGCTACCCACTATACAACGTACAGGTATAAAGTAATAAAAGCACTAACAGGTAAATTCATTAGTTTTATAAATAGGAACATGGTTCTCACATACTTACAAATATTGCAAACATAGGTAAAATACCTAATTCAACAACAACGGAACCTTGTGTGAGTCAAATTCTGTAAAAATATAATAAATAACCTAAGAATACAAAAACTATGAATAGGAATACAAATTAGCAAATTTGATTTTGTCCACACCAAAGATTGCCCTACGGAGCGGGACCAACATGATGCCAAGCATTCTTATCTTGAATATAATCATCTAATTTGTAATATGCTTGTTTACAAAGTGTGCTTTTAACTAAAGTTTTAAATTTACTTTCATTTAGTTTTAATATATCACAAGGTATTTTGTTATAAAATTTAACACAGTACCCCATAAAAGATGAGTGTACTTTTGCTAGTCTATAAGATGGTTGATCTAACTTATCTTTATTTCTCGTATTACAATTGTGTCTATCACTGACCTTACTAAAGAGATGTATATTTTTCCTTACATACATGATATTTTCATAAATGAATTGGCAAGAAACTGTCATAATATTAATATTTTTAAATAGCTCCCTAAGAGATTCTCTGTGACTTAAATTATATATGGCTCTGATAGCTCTCTTTTGCAATATAAATATGGATTCAATGTCAGCCGCTCGGCCCCACAATAAAATACCGTATGACATAATGCTGTGAAAGTAACTAAAATAACGTCTTTACGTTTAAACAGCGGGATCTTACCAATACAAAGTGCAGTTCAATGCCGATTAAAAAGACTTACGTTTCATGTTTTCCTTTAAAATGCTTATCTAAGAATGCATCTATAATGTTATCGATTAAATGCATTACTCCATATTAACGTTCTACGGTTGCTTGATCTAGACACGAGATAAAATAAATCCATCAAGTGGTACTCCTACTCAGTACCGTTGTATAGTGCCTGGTACAATGAAACCAACTCATCTTGTCTCATTTCTCCCACGGGTATTATAAGTACTTTGCTATTGCGACAGTACAAACGGGACTGGGAGTTTCTAAAGCCGTTAGAAGATCTGATGATATTCTTTAAATGTGGATGTGCCTACTATAGGAACAACTCTGTCTCTGCCGTTACCTTCGAGGAATATTGGCGTGTTGTTTATGTCATCATAACATAAACTTTCTTCTTCTTCCTATGAATTTATTTCACTGGCAACACAATTTACCAAGGACATTAAAAGAAAACAAAAAAAAAAAAAAATAAGAGAAAGAAGAATAAGAATATCTGTAAGCAGGCGCCATTGCTTTGCATGGGTTTTACATGTGGAATTGCCGGGAGACCATGGTTGAACGCTTTGAACCTGTCCTTGAAGGCGGTCTCCGAATGGCGTGATGCCAATCTGGTCAGTTTCAATGCTGCTAAGAACCAGGCGTGTCTTTTTCCGCTAAAAAGATATAATGCTACCTGGCTCCATCTTTCCGAGGTGTCAACGTTAACGGACTATCTCGAATTTTTTGGATATACGTTGACATCCACCCCACCCTCAATTTCGGTCCATTAATTGAGGCGAAAGCTCAGTTGACTGCAAAGGTGAGACGGCACTTCACGCCTGAACAGCTTCTCAACTTGTATAAAGCGCAAGTTCGGTCATGCATGGAGTACTTGCTCTCACCTCTGGGACGGATCTGCCAAATACCAGCTGGATGCACTTGAGTCGATTGACAGACGGACCAAGAGGCTTATTGGCAACGATGCACTGGTCGCCTCAAAGCTCCAGAGCCTCGAACATCGACGCCGAGTTAGTTGAGCCTGTCGGTTTTTTATCGGTTACATTTCAAGGAGTGTGCGATGGAACTGCACAATTTGATTCCGCCTAGACCTTTCCATCATCAGACTACCAGACGTACGGCAATGCGCCATCAGTACTTGGTGGACATCCCACCCATACGCACAAAGCGCTTTGCTAATACTTTCATTGTGCGCACAGCTAAGGAGTGGAATTCCCTGCCGGAGTCTTTGTTTCCTGATAGCTACAACCTCGGGGTCTTTAAGTCAAGAGTGAATAGGTTATAATATTAAATGATGCTCTGGAGCTCATAACTGAGATAAACATGTTTAGTATTGTTACTCTGCCACAGTCTGAGTCTGTACTGACTACGAATGAAGATGGTTGTCATAGTTTTGGTTTGGGAAACCAGGATAGTAACAAACATTTTTTTCGTTTATAATAATCTAACTGTCATGCATCAAAATCTCAACGGATTGATAAGCAAATCTGATTTATTATGTGTAACTATGGAAAACCTAGAAAAATCCGGGAAGGAAGTTGATATTTTATGTATTACAGAACATAATATGGTTGACTCAGACCTTATGTATCTGACCATCCCAAATTTCACTTTAGCGGCAAGTTGTAATAGACATAACAGAAATGGAGGATCGTGTGTACTTGTAAAAAATATTCATAAATATAAAGTTCTTCAAGACTTAGTTAGCCTTAGTGTTCCTAATCTAGTGGAATGTTCCGCCATTGAACTTCTGAATCATAATGTGGTGATTATATGTATATACCGACCTCCAAAAACTATACAAAATGACCTTAATACGTTTTTTAACATACTTCATACAATCCATTACAAATTACGCAATCGAAAATTAACTAAAACTATTATTTGTGGTGATTTTAACATTGATTTGTTAAAAAGAACCTCCAGTTCTTTGAAACTTAAACATACTATTTCCAGCTTTGATATGAAAATTGGCACACACAATCCAACAAGGCCAAAGAGTAACTCTTGCATTGACAACATTTTCCATAATATTAGAGGTAGCAAATGTGACGTCATTGACTTAGGCATGTCAGATCACACGGCACAATTATTAAAATTCCCCGTTAAAAAAACTTGTACTGTCAACTTTTGGTATACAAAAAGGCGAGACTTTAGTAAAGAAAACCTAACTAAATTTAAAGAATGTTTAATGAACTTAAATTTTGATGATGTCTACACAACTAATGATCCAGAGGTAGCATTCAACATATTTTTCGAACATTATAAACTTTTTTATGACCTCTGTTTTCCAATTATAAAAATTAAAAACACCATTATTAAAAAACCGAAATGGCTTTCTAAGGGAATAAGCCAATGTTGTCGGCAAAAAAGAAAACAACTATGGAAGTATAGACTCAGTCCTAGTGTAGACAAGAAAATTGCTCTCAAACAATATAGTAATCGTCTCAAAAAAATTGTTAAACTTACCCAAAAGTCTCAAAATAATTACTTAATATCCAATGCAGAGAACAAATCGAAAGCCATATGGAAAATTATAAACTCAAACAAAACCCAACTTCCGAAAGAAAATATTAATAAAATAAAAGTAAACAATAATTTAATATCAGACCCACGAGCAATTGCTGAAGAATTTAATAATTATTATATTAATTTAATAAAACCAATAAATGTACTCAATAATAATAATTCATCAATTGCGGACAATTTTAATGACAATAATCCTAATATAAATTTGACATCTAGTAATAACAAATTGACATTACCCAGTAGCTCGTATAAATCTCTGTATTTAAATCCTGTAATACCTTATGACATTAATATTATAATTAAATCACTTAAAAATACCAGAAGTACTGGTTATGATGACATAACAACATCCTCAATAAAGGAAGTGGCTCTAATCATCAGCCCAGTACTCAGTCATATATTTAATTTATGTATTGAACATGGTGTGTTTCCGACTAAACTTAAAAAATCCGTAGTTAAGCCACTTTTTAAGAAAAATAACAAGGAAGACATGGCATGTTACAGACCAATAGCACTTATCCCTATTTTTTCAAAAATATTTGAAAAAATTATATATAATGCAATTAATACTCACTTTGAGAAGTTCAACCTATTTGCTAAGGAACAAAAAGGTTTTAGGAAAAATAAGTCGATTAATTTAGCAATTTATGACCTTTTAAAAACAGTGTATACTAATATTGATAAACATGTTCCTGTCTCTGCAATGTTTATGGATATGACAAAAGCGTTCGATTGTGTGCACCATGGAACACTTTTAAACAAACTGTACAGTTATGGAATAAGGGGCAACGTCCATAAACTTCTAGAATCTTATCTAAATGACAGATATCAAGTAGTAGAAATAAATAATATTAATCTTTTAAATAATACCGAACAAAAAAATGAGTCCATGCCCAAAAAAGTACTATATGGAGTGCCTCAAGGTAGCGTGTTAGGTCCACCGCTATTCTTGATCTACATTAATGATCTGCCCAAAGTTTCACAGCATCCCTTGATCCTTTTTGCTGATGACAGCACAGCCATCTTTACAGGTCAAAATATTGAAAATGACATAAATTCCACTCTTCGAAATATAATTAAGTGGCTGACGATTAATAACTTAACTATCAATCTAGGAAAAACTAACTTAGTCAATTTCGGGCGAAACAATAAAAATAATAAAATCAATGTTCATTATAATGGGACGAAAATTGAACAAGTCAGCTGCGTTAAATTTCTGGGGCTGTGGATAGATACTGATCTGACTTGGCAAACACACATTGACACAATATGCAACAAACTTAATCAGTACTCATATGCTTTATATAAATTATCCAAAATTGTTGACCAATCAGTTCTTTTGACCGCATACCATGCTTATGTTTCGTCGACACTGAGGTATGCAGTCATATACTGGGGCAATGC
Source organism: Anorthoa munda (assembly GCA_945859665.1). Classification (NCBI taxonomy): domain Eukaryota; kingdom Metazoa; phylum Arthropoda; class Insecta; order Lepidoptera; family Noctuidae; genus Anorthoa; species Anorthoa munda. The sequence continues at coordinate 14,404,769 of OX243904.1, forward strand.
CACTAATAGAGATTTAGTGTTTAAAGCGCAAAAAAGGTGTATACGTGCGATTGCTGGTATCCGTGTTCCTGACTCATGTGAACCACATTTCAGAGAACTAAAAATATTGACCTTTCCTGCAATCTATATATATGAAGTAGCCGTATTTATAAAGACAAATGAAAATCTATTTGGTAAACTCAAATCGAAAAGACACATGTTTAAAATTTCTAATCTACCACATAAGACGGCTCTGTTTAACAAAAGCTTCTTTGGCATGGCATCAAAAATATTCAACAAAATACCTATTGACATTCTGAGCACTAGGGAAGTTCCACTATTTAAAAAGAAACTTCGTAACTTTTTAATTGATAAAGCATACTACACGATCCAAGATTTCTTGAATTATTGATTGTATTTTTTGACCATGTATTAATTTGACTGTATATTGATATTTTGACATTTATAATAACAAAATTTGACATGTAAAACAATTTCAAATGTAATTCCACTAGGTACATAATTATTGTATGCCTATTAGGCAGGACATATTGGAACTCTAATTTATTCTTAAGACCTGTAATTACTAACATATGCCCACAATAAAATATTTTGAATTTGAATTTGAATTTGAATTTGTTACTTCAAGTGTGCTTCACCGTCGACCACATCATCCCTTACCATCAGACGATATAGTGGTCAAACGAGAGCATAAAATAAAAATAAAAATTGCACAGTAGCAGCCCGAAATCAGGCCTTGTGCCCCGATGATGGCTCCCTCTTTAAGGACTTGAACATAACTAATGAAAGGTGGGTATATCAGGAGGGGCCGAGAAATATCTCGGACACTTCGACTCGTTGGGATCTATTGTGGTCTAAAGGTGGGTTTACTACCTCAGCTTAATTCTTCGGGGAATACAGACTTTTTTTTTTTTTTCTTCACACTATTCCCCGCCAACGATATTGGCGCCTTATGTGCTTAACCTCAGTCGTTCCGGTCAATATTTTATGCCTCTCGTACATTCATTCCTCATAACAGTTCTTTCTTGCATTCATCTTCTTGCATTCTGTGGGTAAGGGTCCCACTTTTATTAGTCTAATCTATGGGCATGATTTATTTCTTAAAAAAATAGTTAATAATACAAAAATACAATGTGCTATAATTACAACTGAGCAAAAAGGTGCCACTAAAAACAATTAGAGCAAAAGGTGCTATTACATCATATTGAGCAAAGGTGCTGTTTATCACAGAATATACAGTAGTAGTTTATCACAGAAAATAGGGTAAAAACCATATAACAGCTAGGGATAGAAACACAACAGTGCAACTATCACAGGAATACAGACGTTGTGTTATGAATGTTATGTATGATATATTAAAATCTTTTGCCATCCTTCCAAAATGAGATGAATTAAAGCTATATAAGCCTGGAAACCCAAAATTAAGCACTCCCTATTGGTTCTGTCGCTTAAATTCCCTCAACCCAACCCAGGTACCTACAGTAAGTTTTCTCGCTTACTGTTATAGTTATAAGATATATGTTGCATTTCATAAAGCCTTGACACCAACCGTACCTTGACCGCGTCAGAATCTCAACTATCCGCGCAGCAATTTCCAATTTATAGACCATTTGGTCGCACCGGACCTTATCTCACGTAATATTTGCGCCTTCTCAATGGCTTCCCATTGCTTTGTCTCCCTCACACCCGTTATAAAGTGGACTCCTATTGTCTTATCTCTCCCTCCCGCGTTAGACAGTGGAAGGTATGACGTAGCGGAGTCATGGTCACACACCATTCAATGCTTACGAGAAACCGCATTGTTTAGTAACATGAAGGTGTACGAGTAATAAGTATGCGTTTATGTGCATAACCAAGAATCTTCTGAGTGCTATTCAAATACCTAGGTTGCTCCCACAGATTACCGCACTCCAAAAGATATATACATAATGCTAGGTCATGTTGTTATCATTGACAATTTAACTAGGTTCAATTTGAACCGATACTATCTTTTGACCTATATGTAATCATGGATCATAGAATCAAATTCATGATATTACATAAAAGATGCGCTTGCGAATATCCAGTTTCACTATTCGACACCTAAATGGATGGCTAGATATACCGAGAAACGGGGTGAATAAAAACAAAACTCTGAAGGGAATTTAAACTGTGATACCACTAGTGTCTACCACTGGTGTAAATTGGTGTCAAACAAAGCATCGTTTTTTTAAATTATTATTTAATATACTAGCTGACCGCAAACTTTGCTTTGCCATAAAAACATCAAACATTCATCTACCTTACCTACCTACCCTACCCTGCCTACCCTACCCTACCTACCCTACCTACCTTAACCTACCTACATACCTACCCTACCTGTGTAGGTAACGTACCAATTTTTTTTTTCTTATTTTTTTTTCATAAGAACCTCCTAACAATAACAAACACAACAAAAAAAATGAGCGAAATCGGTCCAGCAGTTCACGCGTGATGCCGTGACCAAGGGAAATAGGGATTTATTTTTATATATATAGATTACAGTACCTACTAAAATGCGACTAATAATTTTTAAATCACTTGAAAATTCCCTTCAAAGTTTTGTTTCTATTCACTCCTGCGTTCCTATTCACCCCGTGTGACTGCTAGCGCCTATTTAAATTCCCAACGCTCAGCTCAGTGCCCAGGGTTGTAAATCCAACAGTGTCAAAGCACTCATTTAGGGGCCCATCGTGCCAGTACTAAAAACGGGCAAAAGAGAAACTAGAGTACCATAAAGACGCAACATCGTATTGAAAATCTCCAGCTCTAGGATCAAAAGTAACTACTTTGATAGTTTATTCAGTCCTACCGAACAAAAACTTACCTTTTCTTTACCGGCAGTACATAAAATTACCACAAGTTTTCATTCAGTTCAGCCTCAGCGACATCGCAATCCACTTCTGACGCGCGGTTGTGGTTGTCACGTAGTCTACGTGGTGTAGACAGTCGCTTGTCCTACCTACCCACCACGGCACTGTCGTCATAGTAACATAATCCTTTCAGTTATAGTGGTGAATTTATAAAATTACTTTTTCTGCAAGCGGCTTCGACCGCGTGATAGTCGAAAATCATACCGAGAAAACATATTCCTGGGATCAAAACCTATGTGCTATTCCTGACTATAATCTATCTCTGTGCCAAATTTCATCCAGATCCGTCCAGCCGTTTGAGCGTGAAGAAGTAACAAATGTATAAACACACTCACAAACTTTCGCATTTATAATATTACTAGCTTTTGCCAGCGGCTTCGCCCGCGTGAATCTCGAAAATTATACTGAGGGAACATATTCCCGGGATAAGATAATAAAACCGGCCACGTGCGAGTCGGACTCGCACACGAAGGGTTCCGTACCATTATCGCAAAACACTGCAAAAAAATCACGTTTGTTGTATGGGCCCCCCTTAATTTATTTTATTTTAATTTAATAATTATTATTTTTTGAAGAGAATATACAACTAAATATTCTGTGAATATTTCAAGCGTCTACCTGTTGCCGTTATTAATATCGAGCAAAAACGGCAAAAATATCACGTTTGTTGTATGGGAGCCCCCTTAAACATTAAGTTTATACTGTTTTTAGTATTTGTTGTTATAGCGGCAACAGGAATACATCATCTGTGAAAATTTCAACTGTCTTACTATCACGGTTCATGAGATACAGCCTGGTGACAGACAGACAGACGGACAGCGAAGTCTCAGTAATAGGGTCCCGTTTTTACCATTTGGGTACGGAACCCTAAAAAGTGCCTATCCTATGTGCTATTCCAGACTATAATCTATCCCTGTGCCAAATTTCATCCAGATCCGTCTAGTAGTTTGAGCGTGAAGAAGTAACAAACATACACACTCACAGACTTTCGCCTTTATAATATTAGTGTGATATGATAGTGTGAAGTGTGATTAGTATAGATTCGCGGAAAAACCTGCAACTCCATCACAAATACAATCTGCTTTTTTATTGGCCTATAAAATGTTGTTGCACGTTAAAGTTATTATAAGTCACTGCCTACGAGTAGTTTCATCTGCTCCTTATCGTTATTATAAATTATCTTGCAACACTAAGATAACACTACAAAGTAGACATTAGGTAAACTGCACCTCTGAATTATTGTTGCCATTTTGGATGTACGGATAGAAAAAAAAAGTTATTTAAAAAATCAAAAAACCCGACTGCTTGAAAAGCGAATTAAAAAGACGTAAATAAGGAGAAAATCATGCTGTGCGGTCGGAGGATATATTATGTTCGCGAGCTGATGTATCCTCCGACTGTTGTTTGTTGTATGTTGTTTACGGCTTTTTAGTTCGCTTTTTAAGCAGTCGAGTTTCTTGATTTTAAGAATTAACCTTTTTTATTTATAAGTTTTTAGTTATTTTTTTTAAGATTTAGGTGCATTTATACGTGCGTTTTGCATTGATATTTTGTCAGAATGTGTCATTGTCGGTATGGTGTCATCATAACCTTCTAAATGATTGATTAAGGGATTCTCTTCTAAATGGGATATAGGCTGGATGCTTTGGGTACCTTTAAACAAATGCATACCTGCCATTGTGTTTTGTGTTTTACAAATCGGAACAAGAGTTACGGTTACGGTCACTGAACCGTCGCCGTCGCTTCAACGTTGAATTGAATATCGCACGCAACCTTCAATTGTATCAAAATATAAGATTTTGTCATGCATGTTCATATTTCGTTAGGTGATTAGAAAATGAAAGCGGTATTTAATGTAGATGAAACATAACATTACGCTTGTTATAACCGAAGGGTTTTGCAGAGATGTACCAAGTCCCATGTACATTACACTACTTATTAATGGAAACAAATATAGCAGCCTACAATGTTAGGACCCATTAATATTAATGCTAATTTTTATCCGTGGTGCTAGGCAACTGGGCTTATCCCATTTGTAAACGACCCTTTGTGCCTATTGGCCTTGTTTGTTCTGTCTCTTGTACTCTTTCCAAATTAGTTTCACAATACCGAAAAAGTCGGAAGAAATTATTCTAATTCTTTGAAGGAATCGACTTGTTTGCTTTGCAGAATTCACTACGTAATTAGGCTACCGGGTACCTGTCTCATGGTACCGTAACACAACCATCTATTTTTTCCATACATAGAGTACCTACCTATCGATGAGGGCTACTCCGCAAAAAAGGCACCTAATTCTCTGACATTTAAATATCAAAAGCTTTAACCAAGAAAGTGTTTACCTATATACATACATAAATACTACGAAAGGCTTGAAAGTAAACGAGGCATCGTACCTAACGTACGCGGGCTATACGAGCACTTTTCTGTCGTCACTCGTCAAAGAATGAGTGTGAAGCCTGTTATGGCTGTGAGCCACCTAATGACATCAGTCAGGATCGATAGCGTCACCTTTTCACGATGCTCCACTGTCGGGGACATACGTTATTCAGATTTGGCATTTGTAAATTATTGTTCATTTTGGGGTTATACTATAGGTGCGTACCTACCTGCTTAATGTGGCGGAGGGGACATCATAATGTACCTATAGTAGATGTTGGGTACGGCCTAGTGGAAAACTCCTCGACTGGCTGAAAATGCCATCAAAATATCGTGAAGAAACCGGCCAATGTCGTAGAACCAAAAATTCGAAGACATGTGACATCCACCAACCCGCACTGGGCCCGCGTGGTGGATTAAGGCCCATTACCTCTCTCACAGAGAGGATGCCTGTGTCCCAGCAGTGGGAACATTATAAGGCTCATGATGAGGTAGAAAATGCCTGAGGCATTAAGTCCGCCTCTGTACTTTTGTGTGCATGAAGTAATAAATACCTTGTGTAATTTATTTCATCACCACTGCTCTCAAAGCGGTGAAGGAAAACATCGTGAGGAAACCGGCATGTAATAGAACCAAAAATTCAAAGACATGTGACATCTACCAATCCGCACTGGGCCCGCGTGGTGGATTATAGCCCGCTCCCTCTATGAGAGGAGGCCTGTGTCCCAGCAGTGGGAACATCAAAAGGCTGATGATGTGATGTGATAGTGTGATAATAAATACCATCTAAGATTTTTTCAAATTGCCAGCTGTCCCAGCCGCTGTCGAAGCATATTTTAAAGGCTAGTAATGAATACAAATAAATAAATGATAATTTGAGTAATTAATCACTTTTGGATGACGTAGCTTTAAAATGAGGGCAGTTACAAAAAACCTCATGCTTAGGCTAGGAACTTTTCACTCCTCTCGGACCGGTATTTTTAACCGAGCGACGTGCGCACCCGAGGCAACGTCACAACACTGTTAAAGGTTTGTAGCGCGATCTATTAATATCTACATACACTACACACAGGACTATCCTTTTTAACCGACTACCAAAAAAGGAGGGGGTTCTATGTTCGACATTATGTATGTTTTTTTTTTTTTTTTTATGTTTGTTCACCGATATCTCCGTCAATTGTGGACCGATTTTGAACATTCAATTATTGCGCAAAAATTGCTATGGTTTTGCTCTTAGATAAAGTACCTATAGATTAAGCCTTAAAATGAGCTTGATTGATAGAGCGAGATGGCTAATTGGCAGCTCCATGTAAATAATAAGGACAAAAGATTATTTTTTGTCTTTGTCACCATGGCCGGTTTCTGTTGTTTGTCAAACTGGCAGGTTTGACAAACAAACTCGGTTTTGTTTGATTTTCTGTGATTTCGTGGTATTATGTTTTAATTGCGACAAGGAATTTGGGTTATTTATAGATAATAAGTGTCAGTGCGATGGTGGGTTGTAGTGTTCTTGTTGTAACACCAGAACTAACTATTGTTGTCTCATGTGCGGCCACGCCAGGGCTTCATCTATAGGTACTTTATCTAAGTATTTTGCTCTTGCAAGATACGCAATAAGCCTGCTGGATTGGTTACCTATACTACATAATGCATTATTCCAAAATAACCCTTATCAATTTCCACTTAGAGCCTATCTTGTCATCAAATCTTCAGAATACTTGAATGTCTCTCACTTGAGACTCGACTCAAACGACACAAAGCGAGCTTTAACTTAGAACTAACTTGGTGCAAAGGGAATAAGTTAACCCTATTTCAAGATAAGGATGTAGTTTGCGAGTTGACGAGAAGTAATCAGAACGTTTAAGACCCTTTTTGTTTGACCTTCGAGAGAGAACCTCACTTAAGACGACGACAATCGCCAACGAACTTGAGGGAACAAAACGCGCATTCGTTTCACACCCGCGGTGACCCGCGCAACCCAAAATTCAGTAGATTTTTTGTACTTTACTTATTATTCTATGACTTTAAAAAAAACCTTAGGACTAAATGTAGATAATTGAATTGTCTTTGGGATAATGAAAATTTCATTAAAATACGCCAGGCGGTTTTGGTGCAATTATCGATTTTAAGTCCGTGTTAGACATAACTTTATAAATTAATTTCACTATGTTATACGAGTAAAATTCATAATTTCCATAGATCATAACATTTATTTTCCAAAAAAAATGGTCTAGCTGTTTAGACACGATTCCCATTTTAAAATCAGCTACTGAGGGGTATCTCCCGCCTAATCGTGCGTCGCCTCTGGTCGCCTCGTGCACCAAAAGGACATTGACAGCTCTAAGCACAGTTTTTTTAGGGTTCCGTACCCAAAGGTTAAAAACAGGACCCTATTACTAAGACTCCGCGGTCCGTCTGTCTGACTGTCTGTCTCTCTGTCTGTCTGTCTGTCACCAGGCTGTATCTCATGAACCGTGATAGCTATACAGTTTAAATTTTCACAGATGATGTATTTCTGTTGCCGCTATACCAACAAATACTAAAATATAATAAAATAAATATTTAACTGGGGCTTCTATACAACAAACGTGATTTTATGCCGTTTTTTAGGGTTCCGTACCCAAAGGGTAAAAACGGGACCCTATTACTGAGACTTCGCTGTCCGTCTGTCTGTCTGTCTGTCTGTCTGTCACCAGGCTGTATCTCATGAACCGTGATAGTTAGACAGTTGAAATTTTCACAGATGATGTATTTCTGTTGCCGCTATAACAACAAATACTAAAAACAGAATAAAATAAATATTTAAGTGGGGCTCCCATACAACAAAAGTGTTTTTCTGCCGTTTTTTGGGATAATGGTACGGAACCCTTCAACGCGAGTCCGACTCGCACTTAGCCGGTTTTGCTATAATGGTACGGATACTTTCGTGAGCGAGTCCGACTCGTACTTGACCGGTTTTTTAAAATACCCACATTTTGGAAAATAAGTTATAGGCATACCCTCACAGAGGTGATATCGATACGACTATAACGGTATTGTCTACACCTATCCGTTATTTTAATAATTATAATAATGCTAAGTTTGTTTTGCTAACCGTACAGAGCACCTACATTTCACTTTTATCTTGTGACAGTTCGCAAACACTACTGCTTCTAATGTCCCCATTATTTTCAGTTCATATCAAGCATGATTTGCGTCCGGTGACTTTCATATTAATTATATGAATATTAATTCATATTAAATGTTATAATGAAGATCGATAGATTTGTGAACAGTGTTCGAAGTGTTTCTCGTAGTGTTTATTTGACTGTTAATGATTTTATAGGTAAGTTATTACATTTGGTAGTAACCAGACTATCATTATGTGTATAGGGTTGCCAGGTTTTAAAACCGAAAAGCCGGACAGACCAGTCAGTATAGCCGGACATTGGGGTAAAAAGGCCGGACACCTTTAATTTTTTAGTCTTAGTATAACACGACAATAAAAAATGTAAAACATGGTCTTTTTAGGGTTCCGTACCCAAAGGGTAAAAACTACGACTATTATATTACTAAGACTCCGCGGTACGTCTGTCACCAGGCTGTATCTCATGAACCGTGATAGCTAGGCAGTTGAAATATTCACAGATGATGTATTTCTGTTGCCGCTATAACAACAAATACTAAAAACCGAACTCACCGGTCTCCCATACAACAAATGTTTTTTTACGTTTTTTGCGGTTATGGTACGGAACCATTCGTGCGCGAGTCCGACTCGCACTTGGCCGGTTTTTCTTTAAAATCGAGAAGTTTAAAAACAAATAAGTTAAAGATCGGCGAGGGCGCGGGGAGGACAGTGCTAGTGGTGCTAGTGCTGGTCCGCTCGCTTGCGCTTCTTCTTCTTTTCGTGTGAGGTGTGGCCACCTCTGGTGTCAGAGTTAATTAAGCCGCCTCTGGGAACCCCACAGGCCTCTGACTTGGCTATTTCAGACTTACATTAACTATATAAGTCTAGGTTTTTTCGCTTGCGCTAGCGATACAAGGTGGGGCGGGCGGAGCGGTAACTAATACAGGACTAATAAAAAAAAAACATTAAAAAAAATCAAAAAACCCGACAAGTTCGCGAGCTGACTGACCAAAACTAGATGTATCCTTCGACTGCACAGCATGATTTTCTTCTTGTTTACATCTTTTTAGTTCGCTTTTTAAGCAGTCGGGTTTTTGATTTTTTTAATTAAGTTTTTTTATTTATAACTTTTTAGTTATCTTTTTTTAGAATTAGGTACATTTAAACAATAAGTATTATATATTTTTGAAATCACCTCTTAAAGCCCTTTATTGATACCCCACACGATAGGTTAGGGAGAAAAATTTTGGGTCCCCGCAATATGGCGCCCAAAATCCGCCATTTTTCAATTTTAATGTAGCCAGTAACACTCGCAGGGTTAAGACGAATCGATTGACCTTATAAGAACCATCAAAATCGGCCAACGCGTTTGGTCTCTAGAACGCCACATAGGAACAAACATACATACATAGATTGATAAACACATTACCCTCCTTCAGCAGTCGGGTAAAAATTAAAAGCCGGACAGGATGGAACGCAAACAAAACGCCTAACTGTGTCCGGCTTTTTCCGGACGCCTGGCAATGTTATATCTCTAGATTGTAAAATATTAGTACGGTCACTACATGTAGGTATATACCTAATGAATCTATGATATTTAGGAAAGGCAGTAATTAAAGAGTTAGACAGACTTTTTGTCTACCACACGACTCCAACGTTGAAACAGTAAAGGGCAATGTCTAAGCAAAAAATACGAATATAACCTGTAGTATTATATTATCTGTGACGTAACTGTAAGCGTTTTTACAGCACATTGAGTACCCTTTAGGAATTTAGGGTCCTTGGATTACTCCGAGAGAAACCGAAGGCATAAAACATATTATCTTTTTGTGAGGGTTTAAGGCCTCCGTTTGTAATTCCCTCGAGGACCATTCGTTTCGGTCAGCTTTTAAAAATATTAATTCGCTAAAAGATAAGAATTTTCCTGTAAAGCTGCAGGCTGGTTTCACACCCTTGTTTTTTTTTTAAATTAACGTTTTAATTTAAAAAGAAATTGGATCTTCTTTTAAAAATTGAAGGAGCCGTAAGTTTATCTCTTTCTACCCTCATTTATTACGCTAGCAATGTTTTTAATTTGCTAATGAATAAAGTACCACTTTTCATACGTCTCTTAGGAATGTCGGTAAAGATGTCTTTGTGTCTAAATAGGTAAGTTATAGTCTCTGCCACGGTACAGAAGGCGCTTACGTCACAGCTTTAAGGACTCGCAATTAATTGGGTCTCTTCTTCATTTCATAAAACAAGCTTCATAGACGCGTATTCCTCATTATACGCTTGGTGTACGCCAGCTTGCAGCTTGCATACAAATCTGTGAAAGTGTGAAACTCCGTCGACGGAGCGTCAACGTCTCGTTCGCGTCACTGCATGCTGGCTTCTTGACGCCTGTCGTACCGTATGTCATACGCCGGGGCCACGCCGGCGCGTACATCGCGTGGACGCACGTGTTATAAAAATGGTGGGAACGGCAGCGGAATTTGTTGAAATGATTGAAATATCTTTTGAGGAGCTCGTGGCTAAGTAATAACTGCCGCACGGGTCGATCAGCAAAGTTATGCAACGCTTGACGAGGTCGGTCCGTGGATGGGTGACCATTTCAACAAACCGAGTTTCCTCCGTGTCTCGGAAAGCACGTTAAGCCGTTGGTCCCGGCTGACATTTGAAGATCTTTGACAGTCGATACGAGTAGTCAGAAGCTTGAGATCTGACACCAGTCTTGCCAAGGGGTACCGTGTTACCCAGTTACTGGGTTGTGGAGGTCAGATAGGCAGTCGCTCCATGTAAAACACTGGTACTCAGCTGAATCCGGTAGGACTGGAAGCCGAACTCAATATAGTTGGGAAAAGGCTAGGCAGATGATGATGACTGAAAAAAATCTTTTGTACCGTGGAATTTTATCAAAGATACCTTTAACACGATCGGCTAATGTATTGTTACCATTTAGTACAGTGATGGGCAAAATACGGCCCGCGAAAGCATTTAATCCGGCCCACTGACGGTCCTTCGACATAAATAGTATATGGCCCGCGATAATTATATTTTGACGGACCAGAAGTATAAAGTAGATTCTACTTAGTAGAATGCGGTGAAATAGCGGAAAAACTCAATCAGAAACCGACTGATGAACACCTTTTCGCGCTGCTGAAAGTTACTTTGTCCGCAGCTCGAACCTGCATTCGAAAATATTATGGCTAATCAAAAGCAATTTCATATGTCTCACACGCCTACCATGGCAGGGCCTTCGAATAAAAGTTAAATTGTATTTTTTTACATTTGTGCAAGTGTGTAATGCTGTATTGTTTTTATATGATTAAAAGTTTCAACACAAAATACATTTTTTCCTATTTTGGCCCTCCCCTGAAATTTCTAAAACATTCTGGCCCCCCATTAAGCAAGTTTGCCCACCACTGATTTAGTACGTAGGTAAAGGTAACTAATGAAAGCTTTTGCGCCAATGCTAAAATATGCAAGTTTCGGTATCTACAGCGTGTAAAGACAAGGTGCGAACATATTTTATGTTATATTTTAAAGACTGCTTCTGTCCATGTATATAAACAATTCTCTCCAAGAAATCCATAGCCAATTCTCAAAAATATTTTTTTTCTCTCATACCAATTTTGGTTACGTGACGATCACATTGTATGGAGAATAAATTTTTTTATGGTTCCGTACCCTAAGGGTAAAAACGGGACCCTATTACTAAGACTCCGCGATCCGTCTGTCTGTCTGTCTGTCACCAGGCTGTATCTCATGAACCGTGATAGCTAGGCAGTTGAAATTTTCACAGATGATGTATTTCTGTTGCCGCTATAACAACAAATGCTAAAAATAGAATAAAATAAATATTTCAGTGGGGCTCCCATACAACAAACGTGATTTTTTTGCCGTTTTTTGCGATGATGGCACAGAACCCATCGTGCGTGAGTCCGACTCGCACTTGGCCGGTATTTTTTAGGTATTGCCTATGAATTATTTGGAGAAAGTGGTAATATAATGTACTTCGATTCAACCATATCTAATAATTTAAATCGGTATTGACTTTACGCCCATCCATTTTGTTAGTGATTATAATAATGCCTACATTTAAAATTTATTTTGTGACACGTTTGCTACCACTATTGCCCCGGTCTATAAATTACAGAAAACAAAATATTCCTTAAGATGTTTCCTTTCAAACCGTATCTTGTTTGCAAAAAATAAAGGAAAAATAAGTAAAAGCCGCGACGCTCTGCCAAGATTCCAATAGAAGGAAGAATTCCTCATATCGCTAAACTGGGGAAATTTTATAACGAAGGCATGAAGAGTATTCCGGATAGTTCTGAAACTCGTTCGTTTATATCAAACAGCGAACTTACTGGATATCTTTGAGTACCTACATACTGAATCGTATTATACAATTAAATTCAATCATAGTTTCTGAATTGACTATACATATTTTGTAGTTATAGAACGTTTCAAAGTCTACTTAAGTGCCAAAAAGAAATATTAATAGATTGAACGACGACTTTAGTTGTATAGGCGATATTATGTTGTACGTAATCTTGTGTAACATTTTTGCAGACATCTTAATTTGCGATTCTAAAGTTATATGTAGAGCCCTGGTTCTATCCGGCTCGAAGGACCAAAATGTAGGCGCAATGTCGTCCTTCCATGTTTTTTTCTTTTACATTAGTCTTTGCTGTCCCACATCTAGACAAAAAGCCTTCTCCAAATTCTTCCAAGTTTACTTTTCCTGAGCCACCTCAAACCAGTCCTTGCAGTAGACGTCTAAGTCATTTGTTTATTAAAAGTCGACAAAAGTGTCTCTCTTTGAGTTTTTATTGCACTAAATAATTATATGAGAAAGAACTGTATAGCACGTTGCGTATTGTAACACGTCAAATAAACTAAAGCTTGCTCGTACATACTTATTTTGAACATTCGGATTCACAATTGCCGGAAACGTAATAATTATTAATCATACAGCTAGTTCAAACATTATCATTGCATTATTACAGTTGCCATAACGTAGTGTAATGGATAATGATGAACTGTAAATTGGCTATTGTGATATTTTTGATTTACTGTTGCGTGTGCTGTGTGTTGCGCATACTTTCCCTTATTTGTAATTATTTTTTCTTTAAGTTCTTTTTTTTTTTGGTATACGTCATACCTGGCTTCTTATTTACATCTTTTTAATTCACTTCTTATGCTGGATTTTAGATTTTTAAATTTAAAATTTTTCTTATTGGACTAAAATATAGCCCATCTGTGTCTACCCTTAGGGCAATAGTGCAGCTGAAGTTACGTTGTGTTATATGATCCACGCAAAAAAAAAAAACTAAAAAAAAACTGAAAACATCGTGCGAAATGCATTGCATAAAGCCAAGTTAAAAACCCTGTGAAATGTAAAAATTATAAGCTGTGAATTAGGGGTGAATTCACTTCGGTAGTGCAGTTTCATTCAGTGTTCGTTCCCGCCCCGCCACCATTACCTACTGTATTATTAGCTGATAAAAGAGAGCCGTAGATAAATTACCCTATCGTATTCATAGTCTATCAGACCATGGTCGATTGAATCGGTCCTCGAAGCGTGATATTTATGACAATTGACAATATCGCCAGTGTATTATTTGTCTTTAAGATATATAAGTACCGTTTGATAGCTGTTTATCATTTAATATCTAAAGTCCTCGTCATGAGAAGCTATAAAATTTGTAACGACGCGAAGCGACCATTCATCCATTCAATCAACAACAAATAATCCCAAATCCAATCAACGTAACAGTATAGTTCTCGCCAAACATCTTGACCGCCCTGAAGTTGGCTACAATGGCTGCGCAGTAGTAAATCTCATACAAAAACAGCACCTTTTCGTGCCTCGCGCATCCGGTAAACCACGTTATACCACAAAACATTAGACGACAGCGCTTTATATCGCTAAAATATAACCCGACCAGGTGAAATTGCTTGTTATTTTTGTATTACAAGTAGGGTTACATTGAGTTGATTGAATTTGGGATTATTTGTTGATGATTGAATTATCGCTACGTAACTTACTAGAAGTTCTTTATTTACAAAATTTATAGCTTCTCGTGACGGGGACTTTACTTTTGATTTGACTGTTTACTCAGTGATTAAAGAACATGTGTCTTTGTATACCTACGTATGTTTTGTATAACATGGTGTAGACTTCATGACCTCTCAAAGTTATGGGTCATTGCCCTTGAGTTCGTCCGCGTGAATTTAGTATTTTGCCATAAAAAGCCCACACTCAATTTCGAGCCCTTTGGGTAGATTCCATCACAGATATACTAACAGATATAATACTAACAGATGCTTCATCCGATACAAAGAAACCGTGCCGACGTAACTAGCGTTTTTCGTCTGATTAAACTTATTATTTTTTGAATACATCGATAGCGTGCGATTTCGTTACACGGCGATAGATAGATGGTGTTAGCAGCGACTTGCAAGAAACAGGGTTTAATCGGTTCGTGTTTTTTTTTTTCCAATAATACATTAACGATTTGTTTTATAGTATTTTATGCACGTTTTTAGTTTCATTCCAACAAAATGTGTTACGATATGAATTTAAACAATCGAGTGGCATGATTCAGAAATTTAAAACCGCTCCATCTATTGGCATCAATTTTAAATGATCCGTTCAAATATAAATATTCCAGATACCAATTCCAGAAAAATTTAATTTTACACACAATTCAATAATAAATCAATGCATATCGCGCCATCTAGTGATATTTATTTGAACCAAATTTTCTTTTTTAGCGCTGGCACTCCGTGATTCCATTATTCTTCCGCAGGGCGAAACTATCTCTCTCAGGAATTTAACTGAGGAAACGTAAAAAGACAAAGACACTTTCCCATTTGATACTTTCAGCTACCTTAAGGAAGTAAACATAAATATACTATTAGAAATTAATTGTAGAAAACAATGCTTATAAGTATTATAATGAATAGGTAACGAACTAACGATTCCTCCGATCACGTTCAAGGAAGCTAGGCTCTGCATGTTCTATCATAATTACTTACATTTAATTGCGAGAACCTTGTGTCTTAAGCTTAACGTTACCTAACTATAAATTAATTGAACTCATTCATTGCGGTTTCCTGTTTTAAAATAATATTTTCACTGACATAAGGCCAACGTAACTTACATATTCAACTTGATAGTAGGGCTGTCTAACTTGAATATTTTTTATCAGACTTGCTAAGAGAAACTTTGTGTTTTGGACAGAGCGAGCATGAAATGGTTGTCGTAAGGAGATTTTCAGCAATGCTAGCAATGGCATTGTTGAAAATCGCCTTACGACCTAAGAGGTCCTTGAAATTATTTTCAATGGCTGGTCATTGAAAATCAACTTGAGCCTTATTGCGTAACGGAATTCGGCAAGGCAAAGGGTTTGGACGCCATCAATCGACCAATCACATGTGAGATGAATGACCCGCAGGCTTATTACGTATCTTTTGCAATGGCAAAACGATATCGAGTTTTGCGCAATAATTGCTCTTCAATACAAAAGTTTTAGAGTTGCTGGCGGTTTTTTTTTAAATAAGTGCAATTGACAAACAGTGAGCGATTAGCAAACGATTGTGTAGGACCTATCATACCTACACTGCAGGTAATTCCGAGTTTTATGACATAAAGCGTTTGATCGCTATCGTTTTGATCATGTAAAAGATACGTAATAAGCCTACCTATGTAGATTTCCGTCTATGTGATTGGTCGATTGATGGCGGTCAAACCACTTGCCTTGCCGAATTCACTTACGCAATCAGGCTGCAGCTTGTATTTATGCACGACGGTTTTTTAGCAATGCTCATTTCCCGGCAGACTTTGTTTGGCCTTTTGTTTTCTAATAAACATCCGGGACTTAACACGTTATTTCTGGGCTGTCTTTTCGACCCCAACATAGATGGGAAACAAATAGGTAGCTACTAGGTAGGCTATGCTTTCTCCCTAAAGGTAAGCAAGGATGCCCAATTTTTACAAATAATTTATTTAAAGACAAAAATAGAAGCTAAAGAGATGTTGTTTAACTTGCTGTTTTTCGCGTGTCTGCTCAAAATAAATAAGCTCTTGCTTAATTAAAAAAAACCGGCCAAGTGCGAGTCGGATTCGCGCATGAAGGGTTCCGTACCATTACCGCAAAAAACGGCAAAATAATCACGATTTTTGTATGGGAGCCCCACTTAAATATTTATTTTATTCTGTTTGACCGCAGAGTCTTAGTAATAGGGTTCCGTTTTTACCCTTTGGGTACGGGACCCTAAAAAGTACGTTCCTCAGTACAATACAGGCTTGTTTATATTCTTGTTGGTCGTAAAACCATGGCAGACAACGGGGTTACGACCACGCTTGTTGACCGTGCGCTAATATTGAGTTTGCGCGCGCAATTCGGGCATAGACAACCTAAATATTTAACGTGGCCCACGCTGTTTGTTTGCTTTTTAAAAGTTTGAATTTATGCT
Organism: Anorthoa munda; assembly: GCA_945859665.1. NCBI lineage: Eukaryota > Metazoa > Arthropoda > Insecta > Lepidoptera > Noctuidae > Anorthoa > Anorthoa munda. Next base: position 14,421,611 of record OX243904.1, read on the forward strand.
AGAAGGAACAATGTTTTAGTTTTAAGGGTTGGCAGGAAAACTGAATAGGCCTTTATTTAATTGAGACTTACTTAACAAGCTTTCTTTAGTGACGTCATAACTTACCTAAGTACTTAATTAGGTAGGTAGTAGGAGGCTCCAGTAGGGGGTAGGTTCCTATCAGTAGGGAAAACTAGAGTGATTATCCCAGCTTACTATAGGTAAACGATGCAACGCGTAAATTCAAGGCTTTTTGAACTGACCTTAAAATTAGGAAGTTGCTTAAAGGTGCGTGAGTTCTTTCAGATGACTCACAGTACTTACTCACCAAGATTAATATCTTTTAGATGAAGTCATTGGCAATCGCTATTTTTAGAAAGGACTTTGATGGAAAACTTTTAATCAAATTATGTAAATAGTGTACTTTTATGTCCAGGAAACCAAATTACTATAGGTCATTTGCGTTAAGAAAATAGTGAGTCATCGCTGTCAGTCGGCCTCTCGACTAATCGGGTCGCAACAAATTATAAAGCTTGCGATCCGATTGGTCGAGGGGCCGGCTGACAACGATGACTCACTATTTTCATAACGCTAATGAACTATAGAACCAAACCAAAAAGCAAAATAATATGACCGTTTCGCAAAAAGCCGGTTTAGAAGTAGCATTGGAAACAGCTCCATTGTATACAGACGCCTGGCATAAAAAATTTAAGCTTCAACGGTAGACAAGTTATGCGGCCCGTAGCATCTCCCTTCCTCATAATTAGCAGTAATCATAATTCAAACAAAAAAACGTGAAACGTCACGCGCCATCATACATTGCCGCCATGACAGCTTGTATTACTGTTGTATCGTGACAGCCCTGACTCTGTAAGTCGGTTAGTAGGTTCAGTGGTGCGATGCATTCCGTTTCCATGCCAGCTGAGTGCCGCGAGTGATACGTATAGCACTCATGGATAAACAAATCGAGGAAGGTACGATTTAATTTGTTAATAGTGACAGTGTTGTAGAACAACAGTGAGTGCAAGAAAGTTTTTTTGTTCTTATTCAGCGTTTATGTTACCTACCATTAATAAAAAAAATATCGTCACTGTTTAGCGATTGCTAAGCAAATTCTATGTTCAAAATTTCTATAGACAATTTGAATACAGAATCTGATTTTTTTATAAATTAAACCTTATTAAATTGATCAGTGTTTAGGAAGCTCGTGATGATCTTTAGTGGCTCAGATGAAAAAAATACTCACTAGGTATCCATTTTAAAACGGTAAAGCGATAATTTCTAACTGATCCACCTAAAGTAGGTCGTTCATCAACTTATTAATACTTTAGTGCAGCTAACAAAGTTGTTATTACTCAGTTTCGAAAGTTCCTAAGCCGTTGAGCCGGGTCTGAACGACTAAATTTTTAACCCGATTGAAACCAGTACGCCTCCCACCTCTTCCGTTCACACGGAGTTTCATGCAACAATCAGTGAAGTCAGCTTCAAGTTTACACTGCATTTGGCTACATTATTTCATTCTGTGTGCTAAGGACCGCGTTAGTGCTTTTAAAACTCCATATAAAATCGGCACGCTCTGTAGTCTCTGGTTCTAATGATTTAAAAAGTGTGTGTGACTCATCGGTTACCAACCTTTGCGGTGTTGTGACTGGCATAAATCCTTTTTAGAGAAACCCTGACTTTGCGTGTTGTCTGATCCGGTTCGAAGGACCAGTTTTTTTACTCTGAATGTTTAATTAACGGGGTGTTATCATGTGCCGTGCAGATACTCGGACGGGTACAGATGGCGCTGGCGACTCCGGGACCCTGGACATGGGGAGCCGGTCCTCACTGCACACTGGACTCAACATGTCTGAGGATGAGCATTGGGAGATGAACTACCATGAGGCTGCTATATATTTAGAGGTAAGTGTATTACAAGATAGGCTGACGACATTGTTGCCATCGCGGGTAGAACAAGGGTGGTACAAAAGCATTGTGATTGGCACAAGAAAAGAGAGGCCAATGCCCAACTAACATAATTCAAATACTACTAATACAATAGTTAAGGGTTTATTATGTATTGTCATGTCAGTTTCTGTGATAAAACACACTTTTTCTTTTTTTAAGTGAGGCAGTGGATCATGATGCAGTTTATTATTAATCCAACCGCTTTGAATCATTCATTATTAGAGGCATTTGTTAATTATACCTGAAACGTTGAATTGTTTACGGGCTGTTGTTTACAGTGATTGTTGTAGGTAATTAAGCCTTGTTTTGTTTCGTAATTCGCCAAACTAAACTATGCCGCAGTAGTGATGTAATGCCAATTGCCAGTATTTTTGAGAATTTGGATATGACATATTTTTGTGAGAAGATTTGAATTAAGAAACTTTTTAAAATCATCTTTATTATTGTCGATTTGTATCTCAAGATTCTATTCCTTCTCGTTCTACCAATAACCTGCAGCCTTATTGTGTAATGAATTTGGCAAGGCAAAGGACAAAGAGTGAGACAGTGAAAAATCGACCAACCACATGGTGTAGCGTTACGTATAGTTCAAATGAACTATACGTAAGCCACGTTAATAGAATTAAAGGTAACTATAAATTAAAATTAATTAAAAGGATATTGAGTATAAAACTATGGGCCGGCTTCGCACGACGTGGGCAGGTTTTTCATAGCAGGCAGGAAGGCTGGGCAGCTGGACGGGCAGGGTAGGCAGCTGGACGGACACGAAGGCGTGGAATGCCCGAGGTAGGCAGATGAGCACGCAGATGGTCAAGGCTTGAACCAATTGTCAGGATAACAGGCAGGTAGCAGTAGCAGAAGCACTGGTGCAGGAACAGGCAGCTAGGAGTGTGGAGGTCAGGCTGTGGCTTAATATGCTGATCAATCAAGCCCTTTTGATATGAAGCGGTGACCGTCGAAGTTAAAGAACCAGTAACACACTCAATAGATAATATTTATTACATTAGTTGTAAAGAGAAATTTTAAATACAATTGTAAACTTCATAGTATCAAACAGAAAAATGGACTACTAGCGTTCAGTCCAGATTCAAGACTCAATTCAAGACTGCCAAGCCCTCGGCCTTTCCGTCTTTTATATCCACCGCTTGACAGAATCAGAACCAGAATTTAAGTTAGTGACATCTTGTTGTCAAAAAAAAAGTGCAACCTGCCAGTATTCAAAACAGCCAGTAATATTCAATCCAAAACCTTTTCGATGAATTCTGAGAGCGTGTAAATTAATTTTCAATTTATAAAATACATTATTTGAGCTAACCATATTGATAAAAAGAATTTAAATTATATAAATCAAAAGTAATCTTCATAGACTAAGCTAGTAAGAAGCTCTATGACAGAAAATTTAAAAGGAAAAGTATTGACAGCTTGACAACCTGACGTAGGTGTCATAACATTGAAAAATATGATTATTTTATAAGAAAACGAATCGTTTTAGACCGATTCGCAGAATAATAATATAAACGTATAAAGGATGCGAAGTATAAGTATATGATGTAAAATGTATTGGCATGGAATAATATGAAGTAAGTATTAAGAGACCTAAGTGTGAATTAGGTGAGAAGACCAGCTCACTCAGTGAAATAACTAAAATATGTGGTTTAAAATAGCGAAATACCACATTTCCCCAACAACCCCGGAAAATTTTCAACTCCATTGAAAATTTTGAAGGTTAAAATAAGTCCTTGCTCCAACACACAACATCTTTCATACTTTCGTCAAACACTCTCATTCATACGTAGGGGATATGGTTCACATTCAATGACGCATACTCCAACAAAGAAATATTTATATTATAATTACGAAGGCTTTTTTTTTTAATTAGGTGTCGTAACCCGCACCTGTTTGAAAACCCAATTTAGAAGAGAGCATTAGGGCTTATTTAACGAGTTGCTTATCCGCTCAAGAGCATTAGGGCTTATTTAACGAGTTGCTTATCCGCTCGAAAAGTTTAAAGTTTAAGAAAAACCCCAAGTTTAAGAGACACTCGAGTTTAAGAGAGCCCAAGAGGAACTTGAGTTTAAGAGAGCTCAAGAGTAACTTGAGTTTAAGAGAGCTCAAGAGTAACTTGAGTTTAAGAGAGCTCAAGAGTAACTTGAGTTTAAGAGAGCTCGAGAGTAACTTGAGTTTAAGGTTTAGAGGGTTTTAAGAATACCTCTAAGAAAAGATAATGCATTAGGGGCTTATTTAATGAGTTGCTACCGCTCAAAAAAAAAGAATAATGCATTATAGCCAAATGAGGGTGAGGGTGAGGGTTAATGAGTGCTAAAGGCGACTCAAGAGAGTAGAGTTGAGGTCAAGAGTTACAGAAAACTCAAGTATAAGAGGACTTTAAGAGGTGAGTGTAGGGTAGTGAAGTATTAGAGAGTTATGTGTTATGAAACGTTATGGTAACGACTATAGGATATTCTCCTACAGTACGTCGTAGAGTAAACCAAACCCCAGCTTGTGAGTGACCACGAATGGTTTTAAAAACACTTCCAAGTGAAGAATGGGTGCCAATTACCAGAGGGTAAAAGGGATGTGTGTGGGGTGTAGTGTAAGTAGGTATGAATATGTGTTGAGTAGAAGAAAGAAGAAGAAGAGAAAAAGTGAATAAGGTAAATAAATAAATAAATGAATATGAGTAGACTAAGCCAAATAAGAGTCCAAAAGAAAGTACTAGTGGTAGTTTTTTTAGAATTTTGAAAAAGATAACGCTGATTTTACGTTGGGCGCCAAACTGTAGCGTTACGTATAGTTCAAATGAACTATACGTAAGCCACGTTAATAGAATTAAAGGTAACTATAAATTAAAATTAATTAAAAGGATATTGAGTATAAAACTATGGGCCGGCTTCGCACGACGTGGGCAGGTTTTTCATAGCAGGCAGGAAGGCTGGGCAGCTGGACGGGCAGGGTAGGCAGCTGGACGGACACGAAGGCGTGGAATGCCCGAGGTAGGCAGATGAGCACGCAGATGGTCAAGGCTTGAACCAATTGTCAGGATAACAGGCAGGTAGCAGTAGCAGAAGCACTGGTGCAGGAACAGGCAGCTAGGAGTGTGGAGGTCAGGCTGTGGCTTAATATGCTGATCAATCAAGCCCTTTTGATATGAAGCGGTGACCGTCGAAGTTAAAGAACCAGTAACACACTCAATAGATAATATTTATTACATTAGTTGTAAAGAGAAATTTTAAATACAATTGTAAACTTCATAGTATCAAACAGAAAAATGGACTACTAGCGTTCAGTCCAGATTCAAGACTCAATTCAAGACTGCCAAGCCCTCGGCCTTTCCGTCTTTTATATCCACCGCTTGACAGAATCAGAACCAGAATTTAAGTTAGTGACATCTTGTTGTCAAAAAAAAAGTGCAACCTGCCAGTATTCAAAACAGCCAGTAATATTCAATCCAAAACCTTTTCGATGAATTCTGAGAGCGTGTAAATTAATTTTCAATTTATAAAATACATTATTTGAGCTAACCATATTGATAAAAAGAATTTAAATTATATAAATCAAAAGTAATCTTCATAGACTAAGCTAGTAAGAAGCTCTATGACAGAAAATTTAAAAGGAAAAGTATTGACAGCTTGACAACCTGACGTAGGTGTCATAACATTGAAAAATATGATTATTTTATAAGAAAACGAATCGTTTTAGACCGATTCGCAGAATAATAATATAAACGTATAAAGGATGCGAAGTATAAGTATATGATGTAAAATGTATTGGCATGGAATAATATGAAGTAAGTATTAAGAGACCTAAGTGTGAATTAGGTGAGAAGACCAGCTCACTCAGTGAAATAACTAAAATATGTGGTTTAAAATAGCGAAATACCACAATGGGAGACGCGATGTGGTTGGTCGACTATGTGATTGGTTGATTTTTCATACTCTTTGTCCATTGCCTTGCTGAATACATTACACAATAAGGCTGCTGGTACTTACTTAAAGTTTACACAGAAACCAAAACGCGGAATTCGGTTCATTGAACCGAATATTCTACAGATTGGTTAAACCATAAGTCATAGACAATTCGAATTTTCGGAACAAAGCACTCGAAAGTCGAAACTCATAAATTCAGCCGACACTGATAAATTGGCAAGCTAATGATGAGCCATTAATTTAGCAGTAGACGAAGTAGCTTTAGCCACGCATTTTGTGGGAGCCATGAGCCGTTTACCTATAAAATGACTTTGAATTCAATGGGAATATAAATGGATGGAGACAAAAGAACAACTGCGTAAGTAAGGACAAGTGAATAATGGGCTTATTTCACACTATTGTTTGAAATGGTAATAAGTAATAACCTACTTTGTCGTAGGATGTATTTTTGTTTGGATTTAATTTTGCAAAATGCGGTTGCTGACCAAGATGAGGTGAGGGCAGTTTTCTGGCGAAGAACGTGTCAAAGCCTACATTAATGCCACAGTTTGACAGTTTTTCGGGTTAAGTAGAGTCTGACAAAATTAAATGTTCAACTTCAAATGATTAATGCAGAAATTGGGCGAGTATGACCTAGCAAAGTATGTAGTTGGCGTTTCCATAGTAAGGCCGTTTTCACACTACGCTATCCAAAATACACCAGTTAGATACCAGCTCGGACTGTTCTGGTCTATGTTTAAAATTGTACGTGATAAATCGCGATAGTGCCCCTATTCAATGAGTTATATCTTCTCCGAGTCGAGATCGAGGACACGCCTTTGAACATGTTGTTACAATACCTAAAGTAATAAATTAGTTATTGCAGTATTTGCAATCCATTGCCGTTCATAATGTTGAAGGAAAACATCGTGAAGAAACCGGTATTAACCTATACGCCATTTCAAATAACATTAGAAATTTTTACAATCACTTTTTACAGTCCGTTCAACCGATTTTGAGTTCTATCCCGTAAACATAAGGATGGCATAAAACGCACAAACCTGTTACCAAAACTAACTGTTTAATACTGCTGCCTTTTGTCATATCACCAACGCAATATAAGTGAAAATCGGTTGAACGGGCAGTAAAATGGGATTATTTAAATGTCTAATGTTATCTCAGGAGTATAGAGTCAATATTCGAAGACATGTGTCATTCACCAACACGCATTTGGCCCGCATGTTGGATTACGGTCCACTCCTCTCCCGAGAGGTGGCCTTCTGGGACACAGCCACCTGGCCACTGATTATGCAGTTTTTGGTAAAACACCTAGTCCACTCTACAAACCACATCTACCATCAACACCAAAGACAAGCAGAGCTAGAACGTAATATTATGTCTACTCTTCTCTTTCTAGGAAGGTTTAAACAATGAGAAGTTCGACTCGCATCCGTCGAGTCCCGAAGAGTTGCCAGCCTACCTAAGAGTCCATAACCCTTGGTACCATGGACTGGACCTGCTGGCTTCCCTATTGCTCATCCTCTTAGCTTTTACGGAAGACCCCGCTGTGCCTACATTTGAGGTAAGTTAAGCATTAAACATTTCTTAGAAGTAAGGCCAAGGTAGGTTTTTGACGGATTGACCGGAGAGGGCAAAATTCAAAGAACGTTGGAATGCTATGGGACGACCTGTGCCCAGCTGGGGAACAACATGGGATAAATTAAAAAGAAAACTTTTTACAAAAAAATAAAACGAACTTCCAAATGAAAGTGGAAAATAACTTCAATTTCGGAAATCGTTGTTCGTGTTTTTATTTCTTCGTTTTCTGAGACAGCAGCAATCCCGAGTGATTTGTTGAAGAGATTGTAAAGTTTTGTTGTATATCACCGAAGTTCTTCATCAGATCTTCACCAAATTGGACCATCAATGGGACTAGCTTTCAAATAAAAAAGAATCATCAAAATCGGATCAAATAGTACAAAGTACGAACATAAAAAAAAAACAGTCGCATTAATAACGTCCCCCTTTATGAAGTCGGTTAAAAAGGTCAAGGGTAAATCTAAAAACCAGGTGGATGAAGAAGATCAACGAGCTATGCATGCTAATTCAAACGAGAAAACCATGCACAGCACCTCAGCATACATACTCTTATTATGTCATCACATGTATGACACATCACGCTCTAGAAACATGCAGTGACGACGAAATTCTATAAAGACGAAACTGAATGTGCAGTGACACCTGACTTGACGAGCATTCGTCTTCGTAACATTTCCATTTTGTAATGTTCGCTTTTCTTCCCTCACCAATGTAATGCTCGAATCTGTAACATTACACGTTGTGCACTGTAAATGCTCTGTTCTCCTCCCTCACTGATGTAATGCTCGACTCTGTATCGTTACATGACCGGCGTGATCACGTGATCACTAAAGATGCTCCATTTGAGGGAGCATCTTTAGTGATTGATCACGTGACATTTCGATAGCGTTTGACATATCCATACATTATGATATTGACCAATCGCTATCGCGTTGCGTCGCGTCGCTTCCGTCGATTAGACTTAGCACGCACTGCGATTTTCAGCCGCGCGGATTTTATTCAATACAATAAAAACCACAGTGCGTGCTAAGCCTAAATGCCATTTATCTAGGGCCTCAGGTACCGGAGGTTTAGTTCCTCGCGGTTATTGTGTGAACATTGTATTAATAAATGTCTTCTTATACTTATTCCAGTTACCAGTATGGGCACACGGCACGATAGAGTTACTGGCGCTGACTGTGATCGGCGTGGAACTGCACTTGAAGCTCAAGTGGATCGGATGGGGCACCATACTCAAACACAAGAGGACGATGATAAAGGTACGTGTCTTTGTCGATGGCTAATAAGCATCATAAGACAAACCGAAACACCATCCAATCTCCATCTTATTTATAGCGCGTGAAGGGTGATACCGTCAACGAAGTTACGGGCCCAGTCCGAAACTTCGGAGTGAGAAGAACAAGTGTTTAGTTAAATTTTTCGGACGGGTAAAAACACATCGGGAAAAGGTACAACTGTCAAATTGTGTTGTCATTCATTAGAAGTTAGGGCCCCGAACGAATCATGCGTCCATATGTGATAGTAGGCAAGGGCGTCGCTAGCCGATGGCCCAGGGGGGGGCAAGTTGATATGGAAAGAAAGAAAGAAAGAAAGAAAACATTTTTATTTGTGACCCGCACAGGAGACACGAGATAAGAAAAACACAAACAATATGGAGACTGAGAAAAGTATGAATTGTGGGTAAATTCGAGAGCACATGAAGCTTTCCACTTGTAGTACGACCCTTACATCTACAGCGATTGTAATAATATCGGTACAGAGTCTAACGTGTAAAGATACGCAACTCTACCGTACACGTTGTGCACGGAAGAGCGAACAAAATTTTCAACGCTTTACCGTGTCGGGAAAGAAGTTTTTTTGCCTCTTTTAGGATATCAACAATGGTTCGATCTGTGGGGTTTAGTTTATTTAAATTCATTCGAGTTTCGACGTACGGGAATGATCAATAAAGTAAGTCAAGTCAAAGACTTAGAACTTTGGTTGCTTTACATTTAGCAACTTTTTTATAATCTCTAGGGGGGGGGCAGCTGCCCCTCCCTGAATCCCCTCCCCTTGGCGACGCCCTTGATAGTAGGAAACGTCCGTAACGAAGGCCCAAACGGACGGACTTCGTGCTTAGGACTTCCTGGCTGGTGCGAAGACAATTTACTACGGTATGTTACCAGTTTAACTGCTAAGTGTAATAGAAAATACTTGTTTTTGAAAATAAAATGGATAAACTTTGATCCTTAATAGCCCAGAATTGGTGCTGCTGCAGGGACAGGGAGTCTAGGCAGTACCATAAAGGATATGGTAGGACTATATAAACTACATCAATACTGGAATGAATAAGCACGATCGCGAATTCGCAACAGATACGACAAGTAGAGGGAGGCCTATATACTTAGATTAGAAGTATTTCAATAAAAATAAAAAAGTTGCTAACGGTGACTGTGCTAGTTACAGTAGACTACAACATAAGTCAACCGCTGTTCAATTTGTTCATGAGTCTATCTTCATGTAAGCTCTCTGTTAATTTATTTCCAGGGTATAACCCTCCTAATAATGGTGCTGGAAGCCGTGGTGGTACTGTGCCGGCAGTCATCTCACTTCCGCGTCACCAGAGCGCTGCGACCCATCTTCTTGGTGGACACCAGGCACTGTGGAGGCGTCAGGAGGTTCATCAGACAGATCCTGCAGTCACTGCCACCTATTATTGATATGTTAGGTAAGCAGATAGAGGAAGACCTACATTACAGAATGCAAATAATTAAACACTTAGTTAATTTGCAGAGTATTTTCTCTCAGAAGTCTGCCATAATATCGTTTACGTATTTTTTCTGAAAAGCGTTCTTTAAACAATGATTTTTGGCATTTGTTGAATATTGTGCCAGATTAGACAGTAAACTTGATAAAATCTCTGTCGAACAAGAACTTTGGTTTGATAGCAGAAATCTCCTGCACCTCAAACTGGCAAAGCTCTCGGTCTTTTAGAAAAACGCTGATCAGAAATATCCATATTTAAATGGTTCCTTCCATTTCCAGGTTTACTGATGTTCTTCGTGGCAACATACTCGCTGCTTGGCTACTATTTATTCTCAGAACACGTGGACAATGGACACTTCCAGACCATCAGTGACTCCTTCGTCAGTATGTTCGTCTTGCTCACAACCGCCAAGTGAGTGTACAATGTTATTTGGGCAGTTAATGGACTGTGGACGAAATGTCTAAAAGACTATTAGATTTTATCTGTATCGATCTAATGTATTTGATGATCGTTTGTTGTTATTTTAGTAAACCAAGCTCAAACCATTTTCTTCATCAGAATCATCTTCGGACCGATTCCTGAAGTAAGAATTTGGATTTAAGAAAGTGTCCCTACTTCAATACCAAAAGTTTGTCAGGTTTTCAGGCTAAAGTATTGTTTGACATACCTACTTAACTTCATATTCCTAATTCAGAAATCGGGGGTTCTGTGACGTTTAGCTGAGGTAAATCTGAAAATAAAACTCATCTAAAGATCACTGGTTGATAAAATAAAATTGTGATGTGTGTTTTCAGTTTCCCCGATGTGATGATGCCATCTTACGCCAAGTCCAAATGGTATGCCGTCTTCTTCATACTGTACATCATCACAGTTCTCTACGTGCTTATGAATTTGGTAAGTTTATCTGCACCTAAAAATTACTCGAACCAAGTAAATCTAACAAAAAGTTTAAATAAAAGTTTCACCTTTCCGGCTCGAAGGACCAAACAGTTTTTCGGTCCTTCTTACTGTGCCCTGTTCCCTCTGCTCCAACCAAGGGTCATAGGATATTAAGTCAACTAAGTCAAGTCCATTGGGACCCTAATTTTTACGTAAAACTTATTGATAGGCATTGAAACGGGATAAGATTTTCCATGCTACAATGATCATACTTATCAGCCAGTGGATTAATGCCACAAAATATCACTTACCTATTCCAGATGTTAGCCGTGGTATATGAGACGTTTACTCGCATCGAGCGTGAGAAGTGTCGCGCGCTCCTACTGCACAGAAGACGCGCCGCGCGACACGCCTTCAGACTGCTTGTGTCGAGGCGGGCTCCTCATGCTGTGAGGTTGAGGCACTTTGCTGGGCTCATGAGGCATTATGCACCACATTATAGTAAGTATCAAGTGATTTTAAGCACAAAATTGGATCGTCAAAATCTAGTCCAGGCTTCCAGAAGTTGTAAACCAAGCTCTAGAAAACCCTGACTGTAAATGGCTTCTGGACACTGAACAGTTCTGCATTCGATATTTAAAAAATAAATAGTACTGGACTAGTATATAACTTACCTGAAATGTGAAAGTAACTGTGTTTGTCTGTCTGTTTGTTACTTTTTCACATCTAAACGGACTTGGATGAAACTTAATTGGCACGCGGGTATACCATGTCCTCAATACTTTTTATTCCAGAAGTAAGTTTCCTTAGGATAAATTTCTCGCAGGTGACATCGCTGGCAGAAGCTAGTTCTTAATATTTCCTTTTTTCATTCCCAGGTGGTCTCGACGTATACCTGATGTTCAAGCAGCTCAACCAGTCGTCCTCCGGCGGCCTCTCCCGCAGCGAGTTCGCGAACCTGTACGAAGTGTTCGCGCTGCGCTGGGCAGGCCAGCAGTCCAGGGCTCCGTGGTACTCGCAGTCGCCGCTGGAGCCCATCGGCAGGGCTGCTGCAGCGGCCGTGCGGTGGCCTTACTTTGAATATCTTATCTGTAAGTTTTAAAGGCCTTAGTACTTGATACTATTTGTGTACCGCTGGGTTAGGCCTTCGGGCAATACAGCCGGGCGAGCACGGCTTACTGTGACAGGCTTGAGTCACACATTTTATCACAGTTTGGGAGCAAAAACCGTGATAAAATGCGTGACTCAAGCCTATCACAGAGGCCGTGCTCGCCCAGCTGATGTGATGTCTTCTTCCTTTTATTCTGATGCTCTTGCAGCTATGGACATTAGTCAACGATGGATGTCCACTCTGGTTTTGGGGATCATGGTCGCCATAAGTGTCTTAAGGCGCTATATACGCCCCAATGTTAACGCAGTAGTGGCCGTGCGCCCGCTCGATGCCAAAATATAAATATTGAACCTCCTTTTGAAGTTTTGTTGAACTCCTTAGTAACGGCTAGGTTATAAGGTTTGAAAAAATATATATTTATTATTAATTCATGTACATAATTTTGAACACAAGGTTTTTTCATGTAACTAATATTTTTGCTTTAAAAACATAATTAACAACACGATATTTTTTGCAACTTTTGTAAACTCCTCCAAAACGAATCCAAGGATGTTTAAAAATATTTTTACACAGAAAAATTTATGGCTGGAATTTCTTCATAACTAACCTATGTTTACTACATACTCGTATGCTATCATACGTAAATCAAATAATATTTTGCAAACAAAACTGTTCAAAAGGAGGTTTAATATTGATATTTAGGCATCGAGCGGGCGCACGACCAGTACTGCGTTAACATTGGGGCGTATATATCGCCTTAAGAGGAAATGCGGTCGCAGACATCGCGACTGAACTTCCTAAGTAAAATTTGAGGTTTGGCTCTCGTCTATTTTCTCCTCCTATATTTGACCAATTTAAAACATATTCAATAAAGTGAAAACAAAGATATATACTGTGCCCCTATGTTTTCCTTTGTCCTGGTATGGTCATGTGATGAGGAGGGATGAAACGCATGTTACGAATATAATAGTGGACGGCCAAAGAAAAGATGGATGGACTGTGTGAGGACTGATGTGACAGAAAAGGAAGTCAGTGAGAGCTGACTTCAAATATCATGGGATAAGGGCAGGAAGATGATGATGACTTCTGTAGCACTTTAATAGTTTTGTAGTTTTAGTAGACTTAATCAAAAGTTCGATACCTAGGAGCAGCAGTGGATGATTGTATGATGATTGATGATAATAACTCACGGAGTATTAATGATACGGCTACAAATGTTTGCTCTCTTGAGTTTGCTATTTGTTATCGGTTACAAAAATCCGAATCGATATGCTCTGTTTCAGATGCTTTAATCATTGGCAATGGAGTGGCGATGGTACTCCGTGTGTGTGAGGCGGCTGGTGATCTGCAGGACAGTGCTCGTCTTCTCTGCGCATCCTGGGACACCTGGCTATTCCTGACATGTAAGTTAAATCAAGCCTTATCAAGATTTGATAGTTCGTTGTCCAAAATACGGTGAAGGAAAACATCTTGAGGAAACCGGCATGTCCTAGAACTAAAAATTCGAAGACTTGTGACATCCACCAACCAGCACTGGGCCCGCGTGGTGGATTACGACCCATTCCCTCTCACAGAGAGGAGGCCTGTGTCCCAGCAGTGGGAACATTAATAGGCTGATGATGTGATGATGTGTCCAAGATAAATACTTCCGATATTTCGTAAAGAAGCTAGATTCTCGCCTCTCTTATCGTACGGGCGCCTTTTGCTTATCGTAGGTTGCACTAAGATTTTGGATATGCATCATAGACTATGGTGGATTGCTTCAGTCATTGAACGAAATATAAACTTAAAAAAAAGATTTTTCGTTTTCAAAGACTCAATAAACTTAATATTACTTAAAAATAACTCCGATACCATTTTTTGTCGCCCTGCTGCGGATACAAGCAATACCAAAGTCTTTCGCCTCGCCACTAAACATGATGCTTGTCCCCAGTGTTCCTGCTGGAAGCAGCCCTCCGCATGATGGCGTCGGGGCTGCAGGCGTACCTGGAGAGCGGCTGGAACGTGTTCGACCTGAGCGTGACGCTGCTGGCGCTGATGGGCGCTGTGCTGCTCAGCATCGCGCCTAAGCTCTTCATCGTTGTTATATTTAGACCGCTGAGGTATGCGCTCACTTTTTAAACATAAGCACCGAATCAGGTCCTTTGCGTTACTTGGTCTTCTTGGTAGTTCTAAATCAGCGCTAATTTAAATTTAAAATTAACCCATGCAGATACCTTGGTTTGTAAGCCTTATTGTTCTATTTTTTAAATTTTAAGACCTAAAAATAGAACAATAATTCTATTTTTAGGTCTTAAAATTTTAAGATCGTATTTATTTTCACAAAAATACTTAAAATCACTTGACTTTTGCTTGACCTCTATATAACGTCATAAAGTATCCTTTAAAGCAAACTTTCAGTGCCTCTTGTAATGAAATAATTAAGGCCTACTTGTACGAAAAACCCAATTCGCCAACACGAGGTTAAATTGACAGATCGTCATACAATATTTTCAATTTGACCTCGCGCTAGCAACCGACTCCGAGTTACGTCTTTCGTCCAAGTGGGCTAGTGGTGGGCGTTGAATGAACGAACTGTTTTTTAGACTGTTTACCTGGCGTCAACTGTTGGACTAGTTTACAGTTCACGGATAAACCAGTTTACTCATGAACTACATTTTATGCATTGACTTGATTTTCGCGTAGTCGACGCACGACGGAACGAAACGAGTGATTACGAAGACTGGTGGGCCGTTGTTTTGTACGTCTCAAGCGTCAATGTCAACTTCAAGTCCTATGTCATTCAAACTACTCTGAAAAAATACATATTATAAAACTTCAGCTTGGAAAAACGAAATATTGAAATTAGTTGCTTAAATAACTAAATCTATAAATTAAAAATACTTTACATACTGAATTATGGGCAAAAACCATGTACCTGTTTCTTTCTTTTCGATTTTAAAGATGACTTGCTCCATTTATACTTATTGGTAATATAACTACTTAATAATAACGAACCAAACTACCAAGTCTACAATAAAGCATTATATAGAAAATAGTTATAGACCTAATGGGCACCCAGAATTAAAAAAAAAACAGCATACTTGTCGAACATCGATTTCGGGGAATTAGGACCAATTAATTAATTTGATTAATCAAATCAAATAATTAATTTGCGAAATATGGTTAGTTTTCGGGGTGACATTTTTGTAAAAGTTCTTTAGACCATATCCTACTATGGCAGGTGTGCAAAATATTGTAATATTGGATAAAATGAGTAAAATATTATTTTTTATATTATAAATTAACAATTGCATCATCAATTACTCAACTTAGTTATTACATTATTTTCTCATTTAAAAATCATTACCAGAATAATAAGCTTTTTGACTTTTAAATAAACTGAAATTATTAGATTCTTTTATGTACTTAGGTTAGGTAGTTTATTATATATTCTCGGACCCATAAAAATCAGTAGTGTCTAAGCTACTGGTCCATTAAGACTGAAAGGGCCTTTTGTAACCTACAAATTTCCTAAGTTGTTTCTGCAACCTCACCAATCTTCATCAACTTCTTCTCTTCTAGATTGATGCGTCTCTACAAGTTAAAGAAGCGTTACCGCGACGTGTTCGGCACGCTGGTCCTGCTGTCTCCGCTCATGTCTTCAGCTGGGTGCGTGATGCTGGTCATGTACTACTTCTTCGCTATCGTCGGGATGGAGCTGTTTGCTGGTTATGATCTTAAGAACTGCTGTGTGTAAGTACACCTAGACCTTTTCGTTTACCATCATGTTACGCTTTTTAATATTCTTCATCGAAGGGGATCAAGTTTTCTGAACAAGACTTCAGACCCTTTTTTTGTGAGGAAATCTGTTTCTGTAGGGATATCTGGGCAGAACGGATGGTTATGTTGTACTCCTACCGACTAAAACCTCACAATTCCTACCGCTACCACGACTAGCGGGCACCATAACCTAGTGCTACCATGACTAGCGGGCACCATAACCTAGTGCTACCATGACTAGCGGGCCCCATAACCTAGTACTACCATGACTAGCGGGTCCCATAACCTAATGCTACCATGACTAGCGGGTCCCATAACCTAGTGCTACCATGACTAGCGGGCACCATAACCTAGTGCTACCATGACTAGCGGGCCCCATAACCTAGTACTACCATGACTAGCGGGCCCCATAAACTAGTGCTACCATGACTAGCGGGTCCCATAACCTAATGCTACCACGACTAGCGGGCACCATAACCTAGTGCTACCATGACTAGCGGGCCCCATAACCTAGTACTACCATGACTAGCGGGCCCCATAAACTAGTGCTACCATGACTAGCGGGTCCCATAACCTAATGCTACCATGACTAGCGGGCCCCATAACCTATTACTACCATGACTAGCGGGCCCCATAACCTAGTGCTACCATGACTAGCGGGCCCCATAACCTAGTGCTACCATGACTAGCGGGCCCCATAATTTAGTGCTACCATGACTATAGCGGTCCCCATAAACTAGTACTACCATGACTAGCGGGCCCCATAACCTAGTGCTACCATGACTAGCGGGCCCCATAATTTAGTGCTACCATGACTAGCGGGCCCCATAACTTGCATGACTAGCGGGCCCCATAACCTAGTACTACCATGACTAGCGGGCCCCATAACCTAGTACTACCATGACTAGCGGGCCCCATAACCTAGTGCTACCATGACTAGCGGGCTCCATAATCTAGTGCTACCATGACTAGCGGGCCCCATAACCTAGTGCTGCCATGACTAGCGGGCCCCATAACTTAGTGCTACCATGACTAGCGGGCCCCATAACTTAGTGCTACCATGACTAGCGGGCCCCATAACTTAGTGCGGCCGATCCCGGCTGCACATCACCAAAGGCGCGAATGGAGCAAATACACTGCGCTTAAGACTTCACCCCTGGCAGTTTAGAGTCTCTAGACTTTGCTGAGCTGATTTTCCACACGCTGCAAAGCTATTTTCTAGAATTACCAACTGACGGTATAAATATGTTTTTAAATTATCAGCAAAAGGCTTAAGTATCCTTTATCAGCAAAGGACTAGTAAGTTAAGTACAAGTTTTCAATAAGACCTTGGCCACCAATATTTGATGGTATATTTCAGATCACTACAGCATTTTCCGCTGGCCTTTAAAGACTTCTAGATTATTTCTCTTTCGTGTGTCTAACCTTCTTTATTCCTCTTCTTCCAGCAACACGACCGTAGAAGACTTCTACAAGTACTCCCTGAACAGCTCCACAGCCCTCGGCTACTATTACCTGAATAACTTCGAGAACATCGTCACCAGCGGCGTGACCCTCTTCGAGCTGACCGTCGTCAACAACTGGTTCATACTCATGAACGCTTATGCCACTGTAGCCGGACAGTTTAGCAGGATTTATTTTATGGTGAGACTAGGAAAAGGCATTTTTGCGTTACTTACCCAAAGGGTAACAACGGGACCCTATTAATAAGACTCCGCGGTCCGTCTGTCTGTCTTTCCGTCTGTCACCAGGCTGTATCTCATGATCCGTGATAGCTAGACAGTTTAAATTTTCACAGATAATGTATTTCTGTTGCCGCTATAACATCACATACTAAAAACAGAATAAAATAAATATTTAAGTGGGGCTCCCATACAACAACCCGTGGGGAACCATTCGTGCGCGAGTCCGACTCGCACTTGGCCGGTTTTTTTTAATGTGTTATTAATCTAAAGGCCTCCCTTTCTTCTTGCATTCCCTCCTGGCTTTCGGCAAGTGTAGACCAGCAGCCTTATTGCGTAATGAATTTGGTAAAAAAAAAAAGAGGGCAAAATGTATCAAAAATCAACCAATCACATAGACGGAAATCCACATCGCGTCTTTCATCTCTTTGTCCTTTGCCTTGCCGTATTCATTACGCAATAAGGCTGCAGTTCTGTCTATAGGTGTAAAATTCTTATAAGATAAGACTACAAAAAGAAAAATCGCTTATGGTCGGCTTATGTGAGACATATCTACGTCTATCATGAAAGATGCCTATCTTTTGATCGAAACTAAATGCGGGGGATGAAGGGGATGCGATACCATATTGGTGGGTCTTCAACTATCAATTTTAAAGCACCAATATTAAACTGTTTTAGTTTGCTGCTGTAGGCTGAGAGAGCTTTGAATGATCAATAAATGATTGATTTCAAGTAAAGCAGCAGCCTAATTGCGTAAGTGAATTCTGCAAAGGAAACAAGTCGATTCTTTCAAAGAATCAGAATCATTTCTTTCAACTTTTTCGGTATTGCGAAACTAATTTGGAAAGCTAGCGTTATTTTTCCAAATCCTCCTTTGAGTTGAACACAAGATACTACGGAGTTGAAGATATATGAAATTTGCATTACACAATACCAATAGTGAAGTTTTATCTCGATTCTTCCGCTTTCATTCATTCTTTTACAATCAATTCTACGTCAAAATATTGGTAATGAAAGGAGTATAACCTTTCCGTTTCAGAGTGTAATATGCAATACGAAAAGTCGTTTTTGGGAAGGTTCCAACTTATTTGCTTTGCAGAATTCACTTACGCAATTAGGATGCAGGTGTACTTAGTAAAACGATTCAGTTATAAACATAATTCAACTGGTTTATTTTCTAGGTATTCTATCTATTCACGATGGTGGTACTGACGATCGTGGTGGCGAGCGTGCTGGAGGCCTTCAGATTCAGGATACAGTACAAACGCAGCACCAGCAAAAGAGACGGTGAGATTCACTCCAATTATTTTAGCCATATTAGACATTCATGTAGTCCATTGATATTTTCGGATTCAGCTGAAAACATAATAAACTGCCGAGCAATGAAAAAGTTCCACCCACAAAATGCCGACAAACACCTTAATATAATTTTTTCACATTTAATTTAAAATTTGAACACAATATTTACGTTTTTAGTTGGTAATATTCTGATGCGCTGTTAAATGTACTTCAATATTGCAGACGGCGTCATTAAGCTAGCCTTTCCCGTTTAGGAGTAATTTGGTGCTATGTCACTGGAACTTTTTCATTGCTCGTTAGTGTATATCCCATAAAGAAAATAATTTCTAGGATGCTAACTGTTGACCAAAATCTAGAAGGCGCATTTTTTACAGGCAAGGTATACAGACTTATTTGCAAACTTATTATATGGCAATGCTATACTAATGAAAATTTGATTTGTTAGTCTTGATAGTAGCATTTATTAAGTGAAAAATTAATAAAACAATTAAAAGTAGATTACGGTAGATGTTGTTTTGCATGATGTCTAAATATCAAGAAAAAGAACAGGAGAAAGACGCCGAATTAAAAAAAAAACAAGATTATTTACGTGTGGTGTGAATAAACCAAAATTATTATAGAATACTGTTATTTTTTTATTCAGATTGATACATAATAACTAGAGTACTCGTATTACCTACCTAAAGTACCTATACTATTTTTATTTAGACGAAGTAAAATAAATAATTCTAAAGTATCAAATTAGTTTATTCCAGGTATATCATACTAGTTTTAGGGTTGCCAAACTGATATTTTTTTAATTTGCCGCGCTTTTTCAGTCTCTACTTTCGTTTGCCAGACACTACAATCTAATATGCATTTTTATATAGTAAAGTAGCCATTGTAAGGGGATGTAATTCGAATATTATTCATCCGCAGAGGAGAAGTTACTGCACGAAGAAGTGCACACAAGCTGGGAAGAAGCACAGAGATTGGGTGCCGGTGGAGACCTGGCTGATGAGCTGAGGCCAAATCTACCGCCTGGGGTAAGAGAATTTATAATGGCAATTATAATTAATTTGTTTATGATCACCCTGTATTGGGACAACAGATGGGAGAATGTCTTCAAATGTTTTGATACTCTGGTAAATGTGTGTGATGGGGTGTATGTGTGTGTGTGGAAAGAAATGTGTCTCTGCACTAATATAATATTGTAACATCTCTTAGTCCTACCCCATTTTACGCAAATAAATGATTTTGATTTGATTTGATCAATTAAGACAACAAGTGCAAAGTCGATCTTGATAGGTCTTTTTGATATTATGCCGTAATGCCTAAGACGAGTTTTAAGGCTCATGTCGTGGATCCAAATTAATCCCACCAAACTTAAATGCAAAATGTATTTGGGCCGAATGTGTGAAGGATAATGGGTATTTAAACTTTACAGGTGGAGGTAACGTTCATCGGCTCTCGTCCGCGTACGAAGGAGGTGCTACAGAGGAGAATGTACCAGACTGACATTCAGAAATGGCTCGCAGAGGAAGATGAGAATGAAGGTTTGTATACCAAATTCCTGCAGTGCCTTTCCGTGCGAATCGAACAGACCAAGAGCTCAACACGGGATGGGGCTATTCGTGCTGTATCGCTCCATCTTTCTCTTTCACTAGAACAATCATAGTTCTAGATATCAATTCTATCCCCCCGGTGGGTACCCGCATTGTCGTGGCGTGGGGCTCACTAGCCGTGGCGTGGTTGGTCGTGGGGGTCACCCACGGTGAACCGAAGAAGAACCCGAGGAGGGGCCGCTCGTCAGGGCTGGGGCCGCAGGGGAGGAGGAGTGCCGGTATAGCGTTGGCCGCTCTCCGGTGGCGGGGCCATTTTTTTTTTTATATGTCTTGGCCCCACACTAGGAATTTCTTCCTGTATCGTGGGTGCGTTTACAAACATATAAACTCACAGACACAAACACCCAGAGCCGGAACAACTATCTGTAGGTCATACAAATATTTGTTCCGTGTGGGAATCGAACCCGCGCCACGCAGCGCAGCAGTCAATCGCTCAACAACTGCGCCAACCGTGCGCCCATTGACCTTGACCCGTCGCAAGGGGACCAAGGGTGCCATACACGGGGTCGTCTGGCGCCCATGTACTGGTTTGGTCCCTGGGGTGGTCGCGGCTACATTGTGTTCTGGTGCGTCGGTGATGGGGGGTACCCCCCAGAGGCGGGTCCGGTGACGGACAGCCGTGGCGGGTTCGCGGCGAGTTTTAACGCGTGCCCGTGTTCCCGCCATAAGCGGTACTGGAGGACCCCGTGAAGTTTGTCTGGGTTGGAGTTCCACATAATCTCCCCGTGGTGGCGCAGTATGCATGAGCATTTCTCCACGACAAAAAAATAAATAAAAAGAGTTCAATTCTAACTGTAACATGTCACACGGCCTTAAGTAGATGATTCTGTAAGAATTTCTTTAATCGTTTCAGGAGTACCTCCATCAACGACAATAACTTCAAGCGAGGATCCCCTAGCCCCGCCCCTAATCCATCAACCCGATAGTGAGAACAACCATGCAGTGAGAACAGGCTACCAGTTGTAGAACATAATACAGTTAGCGCTGTACCACAGGCTAATGTTCATCTGGGACGCACTCAAGAGCTTATGATGGGCCTTCTGAGGATGGGCCCTGAGCTGGCTTCACGCTTGACCAAGGATACAGGACGCTGAATAAACATAAATGTCGGGGTACGGACAAAAAAACTTTATTGTTTATGGAATTGACAGATCGGATTTGACGTTGACGTATAATGCAGTGATTTGTTTGTGAATATTTCCGAAAGAACTATTCCATAGTTTTAATTATTGTAATCGAACAAATAAAGGTATTTTGTGTATGTAATGAATGGAATACCAAAGAAATTCCATTTTTAATGTTAATTAATCGAGTACCTAAGTGATGGATGATTTATATTTGTATGTATTCCAAATTATTATTGTTTAGGTTTTTTTTCGTAGGAGTTGAAAGTAAAGTGCGTACCTATTGTTATAGTTAGATGCATCCCTTACCCGTCAGCTACTAATAATACTCTGTCAGTTACGACATTATTACCGAGTAGTATTTAAACTAAATAAATTAATATATTCTGAGAGTTAGTTTAACATCTGTGATAGAATTTTATGAAATTATATATGAGGGTGTAATTCGACTGCAATGGCAGTTAAAGGTTTGAATAGACAAACTAGACTTCTTGATTTAGTCTAAAAAGATTTCTGGTATTTTAAACGATTTGACTTATACTTCTTATAAGATAGCTTGATCTCTGCGAGCTGTCAGTATCAATACAGTAACTTCTTAACGCTTGACTGGCGTATACGTCAGATTGACACATGTCGCAGAGATCTAGCTATATTTTAGGAAGTATAGTGAAATATCTCGTAACAATCAAATGGCAGCTATATATTTGCCTCTCGGTCTCAGATAACGTGTGTGAGCGAGAGGCCAATACCAGAGCCATAGACTATATCGAATAATGAAAGCAGTTATGATTTGACTAATCATTAACTTTAAGTTTATTTTTAAACGTTGTTTATTTTGGGTTGTATTATTTTGGTTGTATAAAAAAAACAAAGCATAATTTTGCGAAAGTACACTCTTAAGTAATTAATGTTGCTTTTGACTACACTGAGTCAATATTGAATAAAAGTTTTTTTAACATTATATCGTCATGTTACGATGACTGTATTATAAAAAATGTGGAGTAGACATTTAATGATATTATGAATGAATCGCCTTCGTAGGTTAGGTATAAATGTATTAAAAATAGTCAGCTCCAGAAATAAAAACTGTAAAGATCTATCAACCTGTAAAAACTATGAAAACAAGATCGTGGATTAGTTTAATAACTTATTTTCGATAATTATTATGTTTTGAACGCTAGTACCTATTAAGGCAATGACGAAGTTTGAACAGATCAAATTATTTATACAGTAGTTAGGTACAGTATTATAAGGTCCTAAGTCCTAAGTCCTAAGGACCTAGGTCTTATAGATAAGTAGGTATTGCCAAAGAGGTTTATAGCCATTTTGTTTAATTTGCCATTACGTATTGAACAATAATGTAAGAACAGAGTAACTGAAGGTGCGATTATGCCACAGCAGTTGTATATAACATTTTTATTCCGAAAGACAACGTCCATAAAACTGTATAAATAGACTGTTCCATAACTATTATCGAAGCTACGGCAGCTAACGGACTTATATTCTAATTTACAGAATTTCGATTTCGAATTTTCGGAATAAATTAAAAAATTAGATTGTTTCTGAAAAAATATTATTATTTCGGCATAATTACATTATTTCGGCATAAATATACAATTTGGGAATAATTATTTCATTACGGAATAAACAACTCAAAATTGTTAAGAGCAGGTAGTTCCACTTGCGCTTTGGGCCCCATTTCTTAAACCTTGAAAAGTTGTACATAAAGTAGAGAAGTACTCATTTAGTGTGATAGCTAAAATATGGACCATAAATCGAATTATTTATATTTTTAACCTAATTTATGTACCTTTTAACCAAATATTTATTTGTGATTTTTCTATAATTTGGCTGCTCAGTATTAACTATTTGAGAATTTATATTTTTCTGTTTAAGATGTGTACAAAATTTTATTTTTGTTTATTTAAATTAAGCAAAATAATAATTATAAAATCGAAATATTACTTTTAAGTATTAATCAATTATTTTGTATTGTATCTCGATTTAACTAAGAAATGAATGTTTATATTTATTGCGCAAAACAAAATATGTGTTATAAAAATGTATTAAAAAACAATAGATAAACCGAATTTCAGATTAATAATATGGATAATAAATGTCTACTGATATACAAATATTTTGTTTCTATAATAAATATATAATACGAGTGTATACAAATAATCAAATACATTACAAGTCACTAAAATTGTATTTTTCAGGGTCAAATGCAGTTAATTAACGAAACTTAAAAAAAAACTTTTAATTTCAAATAACTACAAGGCTGTTGACACTGCTAGGCAGCACTTGTTCTAGTTGAATTAAAAAGTTAATATTTTTTTTATTGTCATATATTTACTCCGAAATATTTA
Organism: Anorthoa munda; assembly: GCA_945859665.1. Lineage (NCBI taxonomy): Eukaryota > Metazoa > Arthropoda > Insecta > Lepidoptera > Noctuidae > Anorthoa > Anorthoa munda. The sequence continues at coordinate 14,445,620 of OX243904.1, forward strand.
CCATACGTCAACGAAGTTTTGCTAATTTATTGTATTTGTGCCCTATAAAATGGGTGGGCAGAAAATCGTGGAACAAGCAAAACAGGGCGAGACGATTTTTTTTTTATTCCAAATAACCCCTTAATGGAATAAAATAAAAAAAAAATCGTTATTTAGGACCTAACACATTTTTTTTCTTTTTATGTAGGCTCGCGCTTGACTACTATCACACCTGATGGTAAGCGATGATGTGGTCGAAGGTGTAACACGGTGTATGGTGTATCACCCTGTTTCATTTGCTACACGATTTTTTACCCATCCCGTATATCCAGGGTAAAGGCACATGTTATAGAAGGTGTACAAACTTACCACTCATTATTCTATCTGGTCATTACCTTTTTTCAGTCGTTGTGGGTTCCAAGACAATTGAATCGTTCTCTCCAAGACTCATCGAGCTTCATTGACTCGGCATTTTTCTGGTGGTCCCCACAGTTGATTCTGGCTATCAGGAGTTGCAATGGTTGTTTGTGTAGTTGAAATGTGGCGGACTTGCCCCGGTCCATGTATTTTCTATGTGAGATGTGTTAAGTATTAAAAAACACTAAGATGGATCACCACAATTCCTTGTTCAAACCATGTGTCTTCACCTTTACACCGAATGATGAGAAATCTCTGTAAATATTGAATATGATGTTACATAAGAGTAGTAGGTACAATATAAAAGTCCTTTCATCCCCCTCATCCAAAACTAGGACATTCGAAATAAATTATTTTGTTGAGGCCTGTATCACCGCCTCTGGGAAAGTTGAGGCAATAATATCTGGCAATTAGATTTTTTTTGGAGAATACAGATGTCGCGAATTATAGTGTAATTCTGTAAGAATCTTACGGTAAACAAAAATAATTATCAATAATCTTAACTGGGATAAAATGAGATTTCAACCCAAGGGCGTCGCCAAGGGGGGGCAGGGAGGGGCAGCTGCCCCCCCCTAGAGTTTAAAAAAAAGTTGCCAAATGTAAAGCAACCAAAGTCTTTGACTTACGGTAGAGCGATCGTTTAACAGCCTCAGGAGACAAAATACCTGGCTAAGAAGCACTACTGAGTGAAAATCTCTTCAATGGTCTGGCCATGATGAGTTCGCACAGAAAACTTATTCATGGAAACTTACAAGATTTTCATAATAAAGTGGTCGAAACGTTTTCAAAAAACCCCCGAAGATTATGTTTTAATTAACCTAACCAAAAAAAGAATCATTGTCAACCACTATAATATTAAAATCTGGTAATTACAAAAACAATACACTGTATGTGTATGTTCAAATTCTTACTCCCAAATTATTTTTATTATATTTTTCTAATAAATGTAATAGCTTATTTATTGTACAGTCAAGAACTCGTGAAGAACACATTGGACTCTGTACCATTATTATTACAATCACTGTAGATGTAAGGCTCGTACCACAAGTGAATAGCTTCATGTGCTCTCGACTTTACCTACAATTCATACTTTTCTAATTCTCCAACTTCATCTGAGTTCTCCATATTAACTTGCCCCCCCCCCCTGGGCCATCGGCTGGCGACGCCCTTATTTCAACCCCTAGCATCTGTCGATCTATTATGTAAACATCACCGTAAAAACTTGATTTGATGGATTACCATCCGCTTTGTTTACTTCACCAAAGCACAGATAATAAGATACCTCATCCCATACAAAGAAACTGTTTCGTCGTAACTAGCGTTTTTCGTCCGACTAAACTGATTATTTTTATAAGTACATCAATCGCGTTCGGTTCCGTTCCAAGACGATAGATGGTATTATCAGCGACTCTCAAGTAAAAGGGTTTAGTCGGTTTTTGTTTATATTTTTCTTTAAATACAGTGATGATTTGTTTTATAATATTTTTTGCACGTTTTTACAGTTCCATTGTAAAAAAAATTAGTTACAATACAAATTTAAAATATCGAGTGGAATGCCTCCGAAATTTAAAACCGCGCTATCTATTGGAATCAATTTTAAAAGATCCGTTCAAATAACTTTGAAATGTGAATTAAGAGCCCATCATCATCATCATCATATCAGCCGAAAGACGTCCACTGCTTGACATAGGCCTCCCACAAGCGTCGCCACATTGACCGGTCCCGTGCGTCTCGCAACCAGCGGATTCCCGCAACCTTCACCAGGTCATCGGTCCACCTGGTGGGAGGCCTTCCAACGCAACGAGAGTCCCTTCCTTCCAATTAAGAGCCCAATATGCCACAATTTTGCGCTTAGATTTGATTAAACAAGAGCACACAATTTTATGATCATTTCTAGAAAATTTTAATTTTACACACAATTCAATAACAAATCGATGCATATCGCGCCATCTAGTGACATTAATTTGAACTAAATTTTCTTTCTTCGCTTCGGGTCCCCGTGACCTAAGTTTCCACAGTGAGATTTTTACAGAATAATACTACAGCTTTTGCAGACTACACCGGCTATTCCATTTTTTACTTATCTGCTCGATAGTGCCTATACGGCAGTGGTGAAACAGGCCTTTACTGTATTATCTCATAAATTATTTCACATTAGACATTAGAGTGATGCGTAGGAGATGATATTAAATGGTGCTTTCGCTTGTATGTTCAATTCGGAGTTAGCTAGACAATTAATAGTTTAATGTCGGATTAAGCGTTAGTCTGCTACTTCGCTTATAATGAGCTCACACGATAAGGCTTTGGCAAATATTCTTAGCATTACTCAAATAGCGAGCCTAGCTATAATCTACCACGCGGGTCGTGGTGTGGCCTGTTTTTCATGGCATAGCGATTATGTGAATTTATTCTGCATTGGCCATATTTATCTCAATATTAATATTTGCCAAATCGTTATTGTCCAAGGATTTGTATTAATATCTTCTGTAAAACATCAACTGGACTAAACTCCATTTACTATAACATTAGACATTTAAATAAGCCCATTTTACAGTCTATTCAACCGATTTTGACTTCTATTGCGTTGGTGATACGACAAATGGAAGGTGTAGTAAACAGTTGGTTTTGGTAACAGTATTATGGTAACTTTTTATGTCATCCTTATGTTTACGAGATAGAACTCAAAATCGGTTGAACGGACTGTAAAAAGAGTTGTAAAGACGTCTAATGTTATTTCAAATGGAGTATAATTTAGTATTTTCTGCGTTTATCTTGTAAAATAACTTCTCTCTTCTCTTTTCTTTACATAATAAATCTGATGATTTCGTGATCCTCCTTGATTGTACAAGTCCAAATAAAATAGAGTTGTACATAGAAAAAGTTGCAGTACCTACCTTTAGTTTTTATCTTTAGCAACACAAGTAGATGGCCAATCAACTGTATTATAAATTTTTGGTTATATGCTATTTTAGAATGTAGGAAATGCAGGGTTAATGAGTCAAAGGTCGCTTTACGTTTGAAAAGTTTTCATTATTTATCTTTTCAATACATTTCATTCCATTGTATTTTGCCAAACATAGTTTGTTTATATTTTTGAAAGTTTTTATAATGTCATTTAGTAACCATTTTAAGTTACAATACTCTTTTAAAAGTTCGTTTATTTACAAATGTTCAAAATACTTTTTTTATTCAATTGTTTGAAGATTCGAACTGTGATCAATGTTATTATTTTAATTTAATATTAAATTCAGGCGTCTCCACCATTGTAAAATATTAAGTCAGATTGAAATATTGTATATTGTTAAGGTTCAAATTCATCTAGTAGTATTAACCGATGAGTTTGCAACACCGGCTTTATAGTAATGATTTAGAACTCACTTTGTTGACATGCAACGGTAGTTGGAAAGATGTGTTAATTTATTATGAATAAATGCACTTTTAAGTACATTCCTTGCTTTTTATTTCACGTTCATGCTGATCCCATATAATGTTTACGTGAAAGACATTTTTCTATTAAAAATACCGGCCAAGTGCGAGTCGGACTCGCGCACGAAGGGTTCCGTACCATTATCGCATAAAACGGCAAACAAATCACGTTTGTTGTATGGGAGCCCCACTTAAATATTTATTTTAATCTGTTTTTAGTATTTGTAGTTATAGCGGCAACAGAAATACATCATCTGGGAAAATTTCAACTGTATAGCTATCAGGGACAGACAGACAGATAAACGGACAGCCTAGTGGAGTCTTAGTAATAGGGTCCCGTTTTTACCCTTTGTGTACGGAACCCTAAAAACTACTTATGCGCATCTAAAGACTCTTGCCAAGTTACGTGCCGACAACTATAAAAGGCACATGCACGATAAGTGAGGCGAGAATATAGCTTCTATACGAAATATCGCAAGTATTCTTTTATCACGGTTCATGAGATACAGCCTGGTGACAGACAGACAGACGGATCGTGGAGTCTTAGTAATAGGGTCCCGTTTTTACCCTTTGGGTACGGAACCCTAAAAAAAGCCCGGTTTAAGGGAAAAGTGTGTTATGGTAAAATCTTATGTGTAGTTTGTAAATAAAAGATTACATAATATTCAAACATTTTATTCTGTTTCCAAAATTACTAAACTTTTTATTTACTCAACTTTTCTAAAATACATTTTCATTATTTTATTCAGCACCAATTAACACTAAATTATTGAGCGCGACATTATAAACACATACCTACTTAATAAAATAATAACTATTATGAAACGCTAATACCCAAGATAGAAATCTTTCGATATTTTAGGAATGTCCTATTGTGAGACAAAAAGTTATGTCTCGAGTGTTGCCAAGTAATTTTCAACTAATCACGATCAATTTCGAACACAAATTCAAAACGCGGGTAGAATGGAGACTTTTGACAGATAGCAACACTGGCCCCATACCTTTTTGGTATTATTATAAGCGTCAATGAAGACAAAATAATCAGTTATTATAAGTTTTATCACAATAACACTGGAATAATAACGAATAAGCAGTCTCATGGAAGACAGACGCATGATATACCTACAGTTTTATTTAAGTCCCGATTGACACACATACAAACACTGAGATATTTTTATATTAACATTATTTAGAAGCTATAGAGAACTTAAATACTCTTTATTGCAGTGTGTGCATAATTTTATAAGTAGATCAGACTGTTTTCCAGCGTTGAGTAAATTATAATCTGGTTTCGGACCAGTTTATACAACAATTTCCGATATTTTCAAAAAATAATTTTATAGCAACAGAATTATTATATTTTAACGCAAAACTGGGATCGTTCAAAAATATGCGAAACTTTAGTTTTTTTTTACTTTCCACTGTCACTTATGAATAATGAATAACGACAAACATGATATTACATTATTATTCGATTTTATTTACACATACTTTAATCCATCTTCGTTTAATTTTTAAGTAGTACAATAATAAGGACACCATTTATATAACAATATATTCAGAAATTACCATTCACATGTAAAACGATTTAATTTGCGGATTCGAAAAACCATTTTAATAATTAAGAAATTCAACAAAAAAGGTCTTATAATTTGAATTATAATTGAAATTTGTTTAGTACAAACGAACAAAAATAATTTTGGAAATAAAAATTGTCTTAGCACTTGTTATTATTAATTATTTATTAAAATGTCTCATAAAATAATAATAAAATGGTAGTTTGAGTCCACAAACATTCTACATTAAACACCCGTAATAATAAATTATGCGAAGAAAAAAGGTGGGTACTATAGAGAATTAAACTAATAATAAAATAATAATTATTATTCTATAATAAATATATTTAATATAATAATTATAATTAATAATAATTGGAACAGAAGTATTTCGACGTAAAGTCAAAATTGCCACGAACTAGAGAATGCGTTGGATTCACAATATATTAGTATCTTGTATGAATCAAACTACATTACGAACATTATTTCATTTCATTAGATGTTACTTTTCCTCATTTTTATTATTAAGTATAAGTTATCCGTTTTTATGATTATACTGTATACAAAGGTGAACACCTTCTCACACGTTACACCTTCTAACACATTCTCAACATAGAACATATCAGAAAAAATCCTAGTAATTGATCATAACCGGATCGATTCATCTAAGGGAATCAAAATTACAATTAAATAGTTGAAATATTCGATGGTATAATTCAAGTCCCGGCAGTGACAATTTTGACATATAATTATAATAATAATTATGTATTGTACTGTGTACCTAAATATTATATAAATACAACCTGTCGATACATATAACATAACAATATGTTAGAGTATTGACTCTAAAATATTGTTATAAAGTTTAGAGTCAATAAGACATTCTCTTGAAACTTATAATAAGTTCAAATGCAAGATGTTAAGGGCGAGTGCAGACATTTTTTGTAGCCAAACAGTTGCGCCTACAGTTGACTAAAACGTGCAAAAATATCCTTCTTTCATTTTACTCATATCCACGCATTGGAGGACAGAGCTACGCAATTGTGGCAACACAAAAAATAAGTTTGCACAAACCCTAAAAGGTTTTAGAGGTAGAAAATATCATGCAAGATAGTTTACACAGACCTTTAAATGACAATATTAGTCATTATTATGTACTTTCCAATATAATAAACGATTACTGGAAAGACACAAGTCGTTCATTCATCCAGTTTTACAATTCACTCTCACTTGAGTTAGTAAACTCGCAGTGTTGAATTAAATATTAATTCTATAAAGGCTATAACAGGATAGCCGATTTCATTGATTCAAGCGTCAGTTTTTTCTTTTCCCTTGAATCTACAAAAGAGATTACTTCATGAGGAATACAAACAGTCACTCAATCATTGCACATTGGAACACAATAACCCTCTTCCCGACCTACTCCTGCCAATAATACTGTAGCTGTAGTGACTACAAACATTCTTAACGTACCCAGGTACATGACGCAAACGGTATCCCTCCCCTTTTCTATGGACAGTCCATCAGTTGTCATTACAATCAATAACTTGGATTATACAACTGTCTCACTAAACACTAACACTCCCACATATAATAACTTCTACTAATCGCTGCCATAAGTCAAACAAGTGTTGCACGAGAATCGTTGATAAATCGCCCCACTGTGGCGCAGCAGTTGCAAAACTGTCGCGCAACTGTCGTGCGACACTTGTTTGTATAAAGAATATAGCATAAATAGTGTGACCGTGGTTATGCGATGCGCGGGCGCTTGCCGGGCGCGCGACGTCACATCTCTATGGAGACTCCGGAGCCGCCGAGGCGCGTCTCCTTCACCCGGAAGCCATTTTCAAGGAGTTGACCGCAGAGAGAGTCGACTATGGAGCGTGGTGTGGTCGGCGGGATTAGCACCATTGCGTATCTATAACAAAGATAGTATAGGTTAGAAACGTTTTTTTTATCTTCTGTAGGCTCGCGCTTGACCACTATCTCACCTGATGGTAAGCGATGATGTGGTCGACGGAGAAACACGCTAGCCTAGAAATAACCTATTCACTCTTGACTTAAATACCCCTAGATTGCAGCAGTCGGGAAACAGACTCCGGCATGGAATTCCACTCATTAGCTGTACGCATAATAAGTGTTCCCAAAACGTTTTGTGCGTATGGGTGGGATGTCCACCATGTATCGATCGCGCATCACCGGGCATGAAACGGGCTAGGTGGAATTAGATCGTCCAACTCCATCGCACACTCCCCGAAATGTAACCGATAAAAACCGACAATATGGTAACTCGGCGACGATGTTCAATGCTCTGGAGCTTTGACTATTTCAGGATTTGTCTTGTTTGGGTCTCGATAGTAACTGTTTACTTTTTTCGGTTTTATTCATAACTTAAACTGCTAAAGTAGATTAATAATAGATACAAATTCTCCATAGAGAATTGTGCTAAAAAAGGTGCCAGACAGTTCTAAAAAAGATTTTTATGTATTGGTTGGTATACAATGAAACAATTCCGCACCAGATTGACGAACAATGCACAGTATACACCACAGATGATTAGTTTTATTGCACTAAGAAAGGATTTGTCGTCATACCTCCCTAAACGGATTACAATAATTGGTGTTGTTTGTTTTCGATAATTTATTTCAGTATTGTGCTAGATTTATTGAATAGGTATGTTTTACACTAACAATGAAAACCGCAATGAAAACCTTGAATTAAGTTTTGCAAATAATTTACGAAATTGGGATATGAGAACTTAAACCTTTTTACCCGACTGCCGAAGGAGGGTAATGTGTTTCTCAGTATATGTATGTATGTTTGTTCCTATGTGGCGTTCTAGAGCCAAACGCTTTGGCCGATTTTGATGATTCTTACGTCAATCGATTCGTCTTAACCCTGCGAGTGTCACTGGCTACATTAAAATTGGAAAAAAAATTGAAAAATGGCGGATTTTGGGTGCTATATTGTGGGGTACCAATTTTTTTTTCTTCCTAACCCATCGTGTGGGGAATCAAAATAAAGGATTTTAAGAGGTGATTTCATAAATATATGACACTTATATGTTTAAAAGTACCTAATTATAACAAAAGTTAATCCAATAAATCAAAAAAACCCGACTGCTTAAAAAGCAAACTAAAAAGACGCAGTGCAGTCGGAGGATACATATTCGCGAGCTGGCTGACCAAAACCAGATCCTCCGACTGCACAGCATGTTTTCTTTTTTAATTATTGTATTAAGGCGTTCATCATATTTCATCATCATCGAATCTAAACAATAAGTATTCTGAGTATCTTTATGTATTTAAGTATACGAGAAAAAAATGCTCAATAAATAACATAAAACAGTCTGAGAAAATAATAAATCTCATAATATTTACAACAAAAAAAAAACACAAACACGGATATTATATCCGCGTCCGACATGTTAATGTTTATGTAAAGAATTCGAGTTTTATGAGAAACTGGTTGAGTGACTTTCGCGAGTTCATTCAACCTGGATGTATGGTTTATGAGGATTGATGGTAGTTTAATAGAGCCAAACGGAACAGGGATAAGTTGCCGGTAATCTGGACTACATAAGGTTAGTTACTCCTTAAATTAAGCGCCAAATCCAGAGGGAACCGTTCCTGTATTTTAAACAGCGGATGCATTCCGATCTCAGACTCAATCTATCTGTATCGCCTTTAAATTACTTTAAACATTGTAGGCCTTCTAGATTTCTAGATGCTTGTTAACATTTGTTAACTTTTTATCTCGTTTATATAATCTTTTTTTTTTTTAGTTTCTTACGACTTATTGTCGGGCCTATGTTGTCCCCCCATATCTAAATACTAATGTTGTAACATGGAAATATTGTAAAACCAAACCATTTTTAAAAGAGTAACCGTGGAGTTGCTTGCCGGTTCTTCTCCATAGGATACGACCAACCCGAACCGTGCACCTTTTGTCGACGTTTTATAAGTGCCCATGTACGCCTATGTGAAATATTAAAAAGTAGAAAGATTTTTTTGTTTTTTTGTACCCAATAGGCTCCGAAACTACTGGACGGATTTAAAAAATTCTTTCACCAATAGAAAGCTACATTATTCCTGAGTGATATAGGCTATTTTTTAATCCCGAAAACGGGTTCTGCGGTGTGGCCCACGGGAGCGAAGCCGCGGGGAACAGCTAGTGTGAAATAAAAAAAATGATTTTGATTTTCAAACTTTTACAATTGATTGTCGCCGAGCCCAGATTTTGTCTAGATATTGAACGTTTGGTCTTCAGATGTTTTAATTCATAACTTTGTACCTTAAATAATAACTCAGTAGTTTACGGCTGTGCGGTGTCTGTCAGTGAATGATTTTAAGGTTTTGGTTAAGTGAAAGATTGGCAGCTCTTTTCCAATCAATATATTTGTATGATATCTAAGTACATAATTATAGTGTAAGCTTTCTTTAAAATATTTCTAAATGTTTTATTTCTTCTTTAAATGTTATTTTTCAACTATATTTTTATCTTTTTAATGTTTTTTTATGGTTTCTTTCAAGAAATATTAAAAAAAATATTATATATTTTTTTTAATTGTTTGTTATACTCTAGACGCTTTCACTCACATATATGTATTTTTTGTAACAAGAAATGATGTAACCAAATACTTGTAAAACACTTTTTATTTTAAAAGAGTAAGTGTGGAGTTTCTTGTCCATTCTTCTCCAAAACAAGCTACATTTCCGAATGGACGGTAGAATCAATTATTGATACTTTTTTTTGACCTTCGAATATGCCGCTTAATGGCTTAATTGAATAAAGAAATTTTGATTTTGATTTTTGATTTTTAAGTACAAAGATAAAATAACGACATTATTATAAGGATAGGATATCTTACCCGCCCCCACCAGCACCGGTGAGCTTGCAGGCGAGTCCCTTAGCGCGTGCTGCCGCTCGGATCACTTCGAGCGCGGGGTGCGACACCCCCAAGGATGACAGCAAGCAGTGGTTCATATCCCATAGTTCCTGAAACAATGATGAACGAGGTTATACAAAGGAGGTTAGGTTGTATCAATTAGAAAGGGAGTAAGAACCCTTGCACAAGTATAAGTCGATAGATGAGGCTCGGAACCGGACCTTTTTCAAAAACTCGAAGCCATTTTAACGGCCACTTGGAGTGGCGTTGTCATAGAAAGGTAGACCATAGTCATAAAAGTGTTAAAATCCACGAGATCACTCTGGTTTTATGCAAATTGGTTTTAGTCACCTATATGTGTCTTGCAAATCTATTTTCCTGTTAGGGTAGCAGTTTTCCACAAGGCAATATCGCTGAGTCTGTATGTTAACTTCTTCCGGATGTCTCGAAATTATTCTGGTTCATTTTTACACCGATGACCAATAATATCGACGAAAGGAGATGATTATGACTAGCAAATTTATTTAAAACTAAATTCAAACTAGGCATGGGGAACTAACAAGAAATCCTTACACACGATGCGGAAAATAGCAACAGAGATTTGTCACTATTCTAAATAACAACTACTATTTATATTTGTGCCTAAACTAAGCGCTTACGCACATCATATTACAAAACAAAACGTAAGCACTAAAAAATTCGCATCGTAATACCAATTTCATGTAATAAAAATGTTGACGTGCTTCATCGGAATACGTGTTCGTGCGTATTTTGATGCGTCGACAAAATATTTTTATAGTACGCGCTGTATTTCACAACAAAGGTTTGCGAGTTCTGGATTGACGTGTCATTTTGCTTAGGTTGTAAAAATAGCGATAACCACTTTTTGGTCATATTTCTATCGGCACATAAATGTCAGCAACTCGTTCCTATACATTGCTTACTAACTCAAATCATTTATTACATGTAAAATATTTAAAGGTACTTCTGAAACACAATAATTAAAATAGGCGCCTATTCACGAACATGGCGCATGGATTGGCACCACTCAGCTCGACCAACATGAAGGGCACCGAATGATCCAACACATGTGCCACCATCAGAGAGTCATTTTATTGAGCATGACACGATTCTGTGGGGTATTCCCATGATTCATAACGTATTTACTATTTTGGTACTTACTTCATCTTCCAAGTATTGTTTAAAATGAGTCTCGTTAAATAATATAGCAACTTCAGAACTGCCATTGAGTTGAATGTCTTTTTCAACTTGTCCATTAAGAACCTCTGAATCTAGCAGAGGTTTCTTTGTGAAGTTAATAAGCATCATTTTAAGGACTAAACGTTATTTAACGGTAAAAGAAATGGTGTTAGATGAAAGATAACAAAAGGTACTTACTGCTAAATGCTGGTATTCTGCTTCGGAGTCGATTTCACACTTGCCACTGGAGAGTTTTTCCAAAACCTAGAAAAGAAAAAGATAATATTCTAATAAAATTTGTCAAACTTGGGAATTAAAGTAGGGTTTAACACGTTCTTACTCCAAATACTCAATACAGAAATCGGCCCTATATCATTATTGAAAGATTTCAAAATCACACATTGGCTGAACAAGTAAATAGGTACCTTTATCTCAATCGCACACATAAATACGGTTTAGCAAGACAAGGAGATAGTGATCAAACGTAAGCCTGATCGAATTAAAATATATCCCTATTCAATATAGTGATTCAATAATCATACTGTTCAGCCTAGGTACAACTAAAACCAGCAGCGCAAATAAGGTGCGTAGGAACGCACTGATAGTAAACCTAAGCAACCTTATTGAAACCTCGAAGCGGTTCGATTTATATGACACAGAGGCAATTTAAATCTAAACTAATATTATAAAGAGGAAAGATTTGTATTTTTGTATGTAACGAATAAATTTAAAAACCACTGGACCGATTTCAAAAATTCTATCACTGTTGGGAAGCTACACTATCTCCGAGTGAGATAGGCTTACTTTTTATCCCTGTATTTCCACAGGAACGGGTAATACGCGGGAGAAACTGCGAGGCGTCCGCTAGTTGTAAATACGTTCACATGGACGCAATGTGATGCGACCGTTTTGCACTGTAAATATTCTAAGAAAATACGTGTACCAGATAACCGACCGATATCGCCTCTAGACCCAATTTAAATTGCCTAGCATAATCAGGAATGTCCCTTAGAACATAAAAATCTCGTCCTAGGATTAAAATAGCCCAAAGTGTGCTAATATTCACAATACTACGCAAGTTGTATCTGACTCTAAGGAACGGGTTGTTGCCGAGGCAAGCCACCTGTCAATGCAATATTTAAGTATCAATTTATCGTAGAATTACACCGTCATTTTGACTAATAGAAATAGACGGTTTGGACACTTGGTTAGTGTAAAATTTGCAATTTATATTCAAACTTACTATCTTCTGCAATATTTTGTCGACTTTAATATTGTATGACAAGATAATGAAACTTGAGAAATTGTATAATGAAACGTGTTGCAAGTTGCCACTTTTTTGCAGCTGAAACTCTTTAATGTATCGAATAAGACACAAACTTGCTTCTAAATTTGTAAGTACACAGTAACAAATTTAGAAGTAAGTTTTGGTAACAGACGGTGGGGCTCATAAGCTCATTGCTCACAGTAGCCAGTGGTGCTGAAACGTACTGCAATTAATGCATAATTATCGTTATAACTTGTCTTCTCGTCGATCGATTGTTGTAGCAATGCTTGTAGGCAGCAGTGGACATATATCACCAGGATCGTGGGCGTATTGGTGTTCTCGTCTGTATATTACGTTAATTAGCAGATTCTCAGCCGAATTTGAATTACGAATGGCAAATTCTCGCCTGTCATAAAACAAATAAAAACATTAGGAAACCAACCTGCGTGGCTGTATGAGCTACATGATCACATGCATCCATTATATGGTCCACTGCAGCCGTGTTCCTCTGCCTCAGGGCGGCGACCTTCACGACCAGGGCTCTGGTCTCCCTGGAGACGCGAGAGTCCACTAATAAAACTCGTAGGTCCATCTTGATGTCTAAGTGACGAGGCTTGCTGCCCTTCTTGAAGGAGACCAGAGAGCCGAAGGTGCAGGTGGCGTTGTCTATGCCTGTGGGTAGAAAAAAAAAGGTTGATTATGTTCTGATGTCTGATTTTAAATGCCGAAGAGTGGCCAGAGGAACTTGACACATGACATTCTATCAACGAAAGCGTCGCAGCAGCACATCATTTCAGCCGAAAGACGTCCACTGCTGGACATAGTCCCCCCCAAGCATCGCCACACTGATCGGTCCTGTGCGTTTCACATCCACCAGACTGCCGCAGCCTTAACCCAGGTCTTTACTCCACCTAGAGGAAGGCCTTCCAACGCTGTGTCTTCCACGGTACGCGGTCGCCATTCTAGAACTCGGCCCCAACGGCCATCCTATCCGTTCTGCGAGCAATGTGCCCTGCCACTTAAGTTAGGAAATTCTTCGGGCTATGTCGGTGGGATTGTCAAGCATTATCGAAATTCTACGTGATCAATCTCTTAGTTACATTTTTGTCATTTCGATCATTGTCATTGCTGATATCAAATGACACTTGTTTAGACCCCCTGTTGAACAGAAGTTTACCTACTGAAAGACATATAGGTACATCTTCAGAAGTGGCTTACTTTGAGATATTATGACATGTAAGATTGTTCATAGTTTACTTTGATCCATGACTAACTTAGGCGTGTAACCTGCTTATTTCAGAACTGTTATGGTCATATTTACTGAATCTATTTGGGACTTATTTCATATGGATTTCACGAAAAAATCTCGATAACAAAAAAGTCTCAGAGTGGGAAATTCACGAAACATCTGGATTTTTGGTGTACACGCTCAATTAGTACACATGGGTACGTAGTGGGTAAACAATTCTGAAGGTTCTACGTCATATCGCTTCGAATGTGTTGAAATATTTGACGGAAACGTAAATGTTTAAACATAATATTCGAACGGAAAACTAGAAGGATTTTATTTCCATGATGTAGGTACTACCGCAAAAGTTGCCATTCGACCACTTTTCATCCTTATGTCCATATCAATATGATTGAAAGAGTTCGACCGGGAACTTTCGTCTTTTCTATTTTACAATGTGCCCGGACTCGTAGTAATAAAACTTTAAGGCCGTAAAATACACTTAATTGTGTCGATAAAAACATCATTTCTGCTATCCTGGTAGTTTAATAAATAAACAATTCATCATCATCATCATCATTTCAGCCGGAAGACGTCCACTGCTGGACATAGGCCACCCCCAGGCGTCGCCACATTGACCGGTCCCGTGCGTCTCGCATCCAGCGCCTTCCCGCAACCTTAACCAGGTCATCGGTCCACCTAGTGGGAGGCCTTCCAACATATCGTCTGCCGGTTCGTCGCCATTCCAGAACTTTTCGGCCCCAACAGCCATCCGTTCTGCGAGCAATGTGCCCTGCCCACTGCCACTTAAGTTTGGCAATTCTTCAAACAATTAAGACAGTTGAATTTTTAAACGTCTATCGATACCATTTATTACGAATCCTTCATGGTCTTCTCTGTTTCATCGTGGGTGCGCGCTTCTAGGAATACTTTAGGTGCGCTTCAAATTGGATGCACTTCGAAGAATATCCCGTCATTGAACCTCTGGTGTTCAATCAAACAATATGGTCGCCTAAGATTAGGCATGTATATCTCATGAAAATCATCAACATATTGTATTTAATTACCTAGGCAACACACACCCACTTCTCAAGCAATTTGTCAACAATATTATAACATCTTAATTAACATAATATCCCTGTTAAAAGATGCATTATGTATTCAATACAGGGTATTACACTATTTTATAAATCAATATGTAAGCAAGAAATGACGTAGATCGTAAAACCGCGATGTATTTGTATAAATATTAAAATGTGCTTAAAATAATAAATTAAAAGGGATCCGGTGTCATAATCTATTGGTTTTGTTTTAATAATGATTATTTAAAGTATTTGATGTTAGTCAATATTTAATATGTGTAATTTCAATGTTAGAAGGTTGCCATGCCGCCGTGCTATACATATCAATGAAATTATGAATTATTTATAAACACGTAAATTATTTTCACGCCTTTAAATTCATTCATGTTCATACCTAATATTAGTAACCTTCCTGATGGCTAGTCGCGATTCCATTTATATTATATATAAAATATTTAATATATTAATAATAATATATATATATAGAAATTGAAAGTAAGTTTACATGGACGCAGTGCCATGCATTTCGTATTCCCACTTGATATTTTGAATACGTGCGCGATATCGCCTATCGACACAATTTAGGTCCCTTATTTGCCAGCACAAACGTTCAAGTACTCCGAATCCGAGCGTAAATGTTTACCGACAATGACTTTGGGGAAATCCGTATTTTGGCAACTGAATCAGATCTATTAAACCATTTTGAAGCTCGTTTAAGATCTAAACACGCAACTAGCATTAGCAAATAATAAAGGTAACACGTCAAGGGTTGCCTTGAGGATGGAACATTTAGCAATGCTAATCTTGGTTCATGCAATATTGTAGGTATTGCCGCAAACAATATAGACCAATATTTGTAGAATACACAGACATAAAACTAACTAGATGACGTGAATGTACTTCACGTGTTAAAAAGGGAGTAAAAGTAAGAGCAATGCTCCTAGACAATGGAAACATTTTCTAATTCTATCATCGACTAGATTTTTGAAATTTGTTCTTAAATTGTGTGTGAAAAAGTAGGCCGCTTGGTTTTCATACAGATGGACGGACTTGCGTTACGTAGTTAGTTATTTATTTTAAACGTTTATGTCTCTGCTAGAAGCTTTATCAGCAATTTATTTGGATGTAAAATTTCTCCGTAACTGGAAAGAAACGGCACATAACGCACGAAATAAATGGACCACTTTAGTACTCATTGATTGTTCGGTATAAATCAATAGTGTACCAATTTGTCCTTCGTGAGTCAATACTCGCATTTAGAACTTGACAAATGCTCAGAAATTCTCACAGACTAATTACATTTTTGCCAAAAAAAAAACCTGTATTTCTTTTACATGATGACTTAATGTAACCCTCGTGCGTGTTCCGTTTTGGAATCAACAGTCTACTTTACCACTCGAACACATAATGGTCAGTGGTCCCTATCTGTGTCAAGGTTTGTGTCACTTTCTATCGTCGCCTTACGGGATACGTTGATGTCCAAGTCGCGAACTTGTCCTGCTTCACTAAATAGATCCAGTTTAGTGTACACGAGACTTTCAATTGGGCCTTGAGGGCAAAGACACCGGTTGGATAAACAGGAACATTAGAAGAGGAAAGTTTTGATTGAAAACTGTTGTATACGATTGTCTGAGGAAGCTATCCGTTGTTGAATGTATCTATTCAACGTCTCGTTTGTTTAGGAATATATAAAAATAATATATTGCTTTTACCGGCGATTTGAATTGAGATATTGAATTATGCATGCAATTATGCCTCCAACAATGGCATGCTTTCAACAACACATTTTAAATTTCGAATATAAGCAAACCATAACGAAAACGTTCAGATAAAACTTTACTCAAACGGATAAAGAAAGAAAATTAAACATTCAAAATTCGGTGGACTTGGCATTTATCGTCTCAAGGAGCTCAAATAACTTTACATCATTTTTTGAGGTCAATGCAGACAGTTTATGGCCCCTAATCTCAGACATATGGCCAAGGTACTACACCTCATGCGGTCAAGGTGGTCTAACACCAATACAATTAGTGGCAATTTTGTCTTATATAATTTTACGCCAGTCTTTGATATTTTTAGCAATCTATTTTGGACTTTGGAATTCATAATCTTTGGGCAAATTTCGACCTTGCTCGAGTAATTTTTGTCAATGTCGAGGACAACGGTTTTAAAACAGCGAAAAGTAAGATTGTACGTCTCTTTGGCTTGTATTTTTTGCAAGAAAGAAATGAATCCTTTGATACGCTGAGATATGTAATTAAATATAATATTAATTAAGTTTTAAGCTTATTTACATCTAGATGGAGCAGACGTTATGAACTTTACATGACTAACTAATTTGGTATTGGGAAACATAATATTATTACGAGACAAAAAATGGTCCGTGGCATTTGAAACTAAATTAAAAACGTCTAAGCTCGTATTTTTTTTTTCATTTGTACACTATTTCAGCAAGACGCTGGTCCAATTAGTGAGAATATGATACAGATTACTTTCTGAGTACAGGGTCAAAGGTTCAACGAACGCAATGGACCAAAAGTAAAATATTTATATAGAAACACGATAAGTTTTTTCAAAATTTGTCCGATAACTTTCAAAAAGTTGATTAACGTGACAAAATTGACCCCTGAACTTTTCGAAACTTATATCTCTTCGTTTTAATGCCTAAAGGAAACTGAGTAATTAAATATATCAGCTCTTACAAAGTATCAGTAGTTCCTCTGACGTCATAGACAACTTTATGTTTATGGTAGAACGAACTAATATCGTCGGCGCGAAACCAAAACACTGGAGATGAAAGGTTTTCCAATGATTTCTCAGTTTTATTTACCAGACAAGCTAAACGATCAACAAGTTTGGATTTAGACAGCTTAATTGTTTTACTACAGAAATACTATAGTATATGCAAATACACCAGAAGCTTTTAATTAATAAAATTATGGTTCGATATAGAATTGAGGTCGTCTATGGTTAATGCAGGTAAATTTGTATGTTCTTTGTTAGTTTGCGGGCTTGTCGTGCAGTTTTATTACAAATGGTTTATTCTATTTTCAAAACGTTGATGCACGTCGCGATTGTTACTAGGGTAAAAGCTTGGTTTGTCATTGATACGATTTAAAAAATATCGAGGTAAACAGTTTATACTGGAAACAAGAAAGAAGAGTTCAAGTAGCCAAATACCGATCGGACAAAATTTGTATAATTAAGACTAGAAAAAAAAGGTAATAAGGATAACTCACCTGATGGAGACCCGTGCATTATTCTCTCGCAGTTATACGCCCATTCCGATATAATCTCTCTCTCAGTCATACTAAAATCTTCACTGGTCTGATCGTAGAACGCGTCAAACGACGTCGAACTCTTCAATTTGAGGAGTTGGATGAGAGCACCTGCTAAGCACACTGCAAACGAAGCCGAACTGCCAGTTCCTGCTCCAATAGTTAACTCGGATCCTAATGAGATCTCCAAAGATCTAACAGGAAGATTAGTACTTCCAAAGATTCCAGAATATACGTATAGGAAACTGCGTAAGGAATTCTTCTGGTTATTCTGTAATGCGTCGAAGTTTGGCTTGATAATGTGGAGGAACTCGTCAACTCTTCGCAGATGGTTGTCGTGGTCTAGTTTGTCTGGTAATCTCCAGGAGAATTTGCCTGTGATGCCTGGTGCCAGTTTCGGATGGAAGAGGCTCTTGACTGTGGGTTCCAGCGGTAACATTTCCTCCAGTCCAACGCATGGCAAGTGGATTCGTATCGTGGGTTCCACATGGTAGTTTACTTCCTGGAAAGGAGGAAAATTTTCATTTTAATCTTACAAAGCTTTGCCGATAAGTTAAATTAGTATTAAAATATCGGTTGGCGGCTTTGTGACAGTAAAAAAAAAAAAAAAATTTTCTTTATGAGCTAATAACCGAGTCTTTGGAAATATTTTTATGTATTTCCGATAAGTCATGCTTCTTGTAAAAAGCGTAAAATATTGCACAATTCTAAGAGATTTATCCTCGAAGAAAAAAGTCATCGTTTCATATCATAATGGCACATTACTTCTGTCATATTTTACATATTCATATCACATAATTCTCAGGTTATTTGCTACCGTACATCTTCATATTTTAATATTCATAGGACATTTAGTAAAATGACCATCAATTTATTTTATTAAGTGCTTTAAATTTATACAAAATGAATTGTTTACGTTAAACAAATAGCTTCTGGAGTTATTAAATATACTATGGCAATTAAATTAACTGTTCATATAAATATATGCTATTATTAACTGAATAAGTTAGGCTTAAAATGAGGAAATTACCTGCACAAAATATTGTTGTTTGAGGTTTGAATAAACCCTATGTTACCTACTTTGTTTATATATTACGTAACATAAATATACAATAAACTATTTAGGTATATTAAACCTAACCTAACCTTTTTAATTTATATAATAATATAATGAATTTCTCAGTTGTAATTTACTAATTATAACTACAATAATATTGTGTAACTATATATAAGTATTAACCCAAATGTTTGCATGCCACATTAATATGACTAAGTGTTATGAATCTGTATTATTATTTATGTTAAGACCAAAATTCTACCAACACTTATTGCGAATAAATTGATTTGATTATCTACGAACAGCAGTTATGTACAAAATCAAACCAGAAATGTAAAAATCTAAATAAAACCACAGGCGAAACATAAGCGTCGAATACTTTGTCTATTCGAAATATTTCTAGATATTTTTTTTAATAATTATTTCTGTATCTGTAGCAATAGAAATATAGAAAAAAAACAATTTCATAATTCGCTCTTAAGTCACGATACTTTTTGAAAACAAATCCTTTTTTTTTACCTACCAATTTTTTTTCTATCAATAAAAAATGTCCCTTCCTACAAACTGACTTGTCTACAAACTCACATATTGCCAAAGTTAGCTTTCTAAGTAACGATGTAGGCTATGCAGCTAACAACTTGTGAGCCAACACATTGGTAATATTTAAACGCCATATAGGGACTCCTAACACACCACCAGGCGGATGTTAGCCTAAGATGATTTCTGAAATATTACAAATTTGGCAATTTTTTTTTTCAATTTTCTCTGTCGAGGTTGGAAACCTGGATTATAAGATAGTCTTCCTAAAGTACAATTAATATTGGGCTCTGACTAGATCTTCTAAATATTGATGTTATAATATGTTTGCCAAAATAAATACTCCATAATATCCAAAATAAACATACAAGGGCACTAACCGTAAAGGACGTAGAGAGACCTATCGTAAAGCCGAAATCTACTCATGCAACTAACAGCAAAAAATTTAAAACAAATAAAACCAAACACAATACAAACAAAAATCCTAAAATACAGCAATATATGGAACACAAAAATATTCTAAAATTAAATAAAAATGGTTACCTTAATAACGATCGAGCTCCTGAGTCCCAAACTGACAGCCACCGCTGTCTTCCCGTAGACCACCGAATGCTCCCCATGCAGAATCACTTTCCCGGGAGCCGACACACTAACAGTGTACAAATTTTCTATTCCGTTCAACATTTTTACTTTCATAATAGTCTTTTCTTTCTTTACACGCAAGGAACCAATAAAAACAACAGATATTTTGTTCTACAACTTCATTATTATTTCCAAATTACATTTCAAGACTTCTGCGCGTTCCACTGTTCTACCGTGAGCGTCTTTTGCGTGAATGCGTGTATACTCTTCAGTTCTTCTTGAAGCACTGCGTTCACCAATCTGTGGAGCGAATTATTATACTTTAATAAGTATAATAGATCAATTGTTATTCTAATAGCGACGTTCGAACGTGTTAGTTGGAGATACCGATCTTGGTGAACACAAAAAGGCTTTGTCGTCTTATCGATTGGGTGTTAGATTTTTATGAATGGTTTTTTCGCATGTCGTTGACTTTTTAACCCTTAGTATTTTTCTGTGCAGTTTCTGTGGCACCTCTTTCTACGTCATCAGTCAGGGGTTATGTATTGTTAGTTCTAAATTTAAATGCTAAAAAGGTGTGCCCTGAATTTTTTGTCGTGTTCTTTGTCTAAAAGTGCACGTCTGATGACGTCTAAGATTGGTCCCTATTTGCATTCTCTTTGAATTTATATTTAGCAAGATTATCTTTTTCGCGTTTGTTTTCCTCAAGAGGTTTGGTTTAGAGCCAAGCTAAACGGAAGTGGTTATGAATGAATCGACACTGATTGATACAACAGGAAAGATTTAAGTTTAATTATTTGGAAAGGTAAGGCACGGCGCAATTTTACTGTATTATTTTAACAATTCTTCTCTTTTACTTTGTGTTTGTTGGTGTTGTGTTGTGTCTGTGTCGAATAAATGTTTTCTATTCTATACAAATAATTATTCTAGCTCATTTTTAAAATACTGTTGACTACATAAAAGGGTTTGTTAAAAAAAAATCGTTTTTTTTTCTAAGCTATGCTTAAATTTCAGTTTAATTTTTAAACTACATTAATTGTCAGTGTAGTTAAAACTGAACATACCGCAATTTTATCAGCTTTTGGATATTTTTGGTGAGCCTTCAAAAGTATTTTTCTTTGAGAATCTCTACCCCTATTTTTTTATATATCCATAAAATAATATTCCTAAGATTTGATATAAGTATTTTTTATATATGGTTTTAGCGTGTGGCGCAGTCAGTATACTTAATATTCTTACAAAATCCGACGCACAAACCCGCACTACGATTGCATATAAACCGTTCCTAACACACATGCATACCTAAATTTTATTGTAACCATTTTGTCTACTCCTGGCACTGAGCCACGGCTTTTATTGCAATTTTTGCACGCACGTAGTATGAACACTGACCTTCTCATGGTCTCATTACGAACCGATATCGGTAACAATAATAGTATTATGCGATATTGTTTGATTGTATATGACTTGGGACACGTAGTCGGGTTGTTAAGTGAGCTTATTGGGAATGCCAGTGTGTTATAATCGAATTTATTGTACCAGGAAAGTCAAGCGATAATATACGCTAACGATTTGTGTCTCGTGCATCCCACGGTCCATTCAAGATATCTATAAATGGAGAATTGAAAGTTCGTAACCTTTTTTACCCGACTACCGAAGGAGGGTAATGTGTTTATCAGTCTATGTATGTATGTTTGTTCCTATGTGGCGTTCTAGAGACCAAACGCGTTTGCCGATTTTGATGATTGTTACGTCAATCGATTCGTCTTAATCCAGCGAGTGTCACTGGCTACATTAAAATTGGAAAATACGAAAATGGCGGATTTTGGGCGCCATTTCGTGGCGAAAAAAAAATTTTTTTTCATCCAAACCCATCGTGTGGGGTATCAAAATAAAGGATTTTAAGAGGCAATTTCAAAAATATATAACACCTGGTATTGGTCCGCCAGCTCGCGAATATGTATCCTCCGACTGCACAGCATGATTTTCTTCTTGTTTACGTCTTTTAAGTTTGCTTTTTAAGCAGTCGGGTTTTTTGATATTTTTAATTAACTTTTTTTATTCCTGTGCATATTTTAAAATGGTATGATTTATGCGCAGAACTTTTGCGTACAGGTTATTTCTAGGCAAGCGTGCTTATCGTCGACCATTATCATCGCTTACCATTAGGTGAGATGGTTGACAAAAACATAAAAAGCGTTCCTTAGTCTCAAAAATGTGAGAAGGAATTGTATGAAGAGTATGAGAATTTGTTTTAAACAACACAAATAGGTAACGTACTGATTAACTACGACCGACTATTAAATCTTTTATGAGTTGAACTGGGGAAATAGATTTCCAATTAATATTTTTAATGATTTCGAGAACAGGGCCAACCTGCTAGCGTAGTTTAATTACATACTGTTTGCTTATTTTGAACTAGATACACACATGTATCAGAATTCCCGATAAACAATGGGCTAAATTTATACAATTCAAAAACTGTTTATAATAAATATATTGTTACTAGCTGACCCCCGGGGCTTCGCTCCCGTCAACTGGCTACCCTGACTACCTTGCCTACCATGCCTACCCTCCCTACCCTCCCTACCCAGCCTACCCTGTCTACCCAGCCTACTCTGCCCACCCTAGCTACCCTGCCAACCCTGCCTAGTCTACCTACCTAATATTTTTTTATTGACTCGATATCATCAATAGTTTGTTTGTTGTTCGGTGTATCATCAATAGTTTTAAAGGCAACATTTTGCTACTTTGGGTTACATTATTGCAATTTACATAAGGATCTCCAATTTTTTGAAAATATATTATAGCAACAGCCATCAACACTCAGGAATAATATAGCTTTCTACAGGTGAAAGAATTTTCAAAATCGGTTCAGTAGAGCCAGAGATTACCCCCTACAACGTCACAAACTCACAATTTACAAACTTTACCTCTTTATAATATTAGTATAGATTAATAAAACTTAATTTTCATTAATAATTCTTGATATTAGAATATATTGATATTTTGATATTACTTCAGGGTTGCTTTGCCTGTCTGTTATTATGCAATATATGGCTAATAATAATGTTTATCAAAAACAAAACTGCATATTTTAGCGGTGGGCAAAACAAATTGTATGTATTGGTGGGTGTAACAAATTCTTAATGCAAATTATTTTTGAAAAATTTGAACATAGAATAGGCAGTGTGGAGACTTAAATTTAGAATGTGTAGAATGTTTATAGCTTTGCAACTCCAGAAAGGAAGCAAAATGAATCACTAACTGATTTGATCCCGGTGTTTGTGTTACTATCAGTGCACTGTCATTGAGTTCTAATTTGCGTTCAAGGTCTCTGCACTTTGTTTTATTAATGCTTTGCTGATATTTTATATGGTCAATTATCGCCTGCACGTGACTTTCGCTTGTTTTTGCTATCTGTATAAATGTTCACAAGACTAGTCAAAGATGCGCATTGTATATATGCTCATCTTTTTTTGTTAGATGCGTATTATCTACCTAGAAATGATTAATTAAAATGTTTTGCTGTCTGGAAGCGAAAAATAATAGTTCAAAGAGGTCTAGATGCGCAGTACTATATCTAATATTTATGAACGATCAGTGTTTTTGTCAATTTCAATTGAAACTTGGGATTGAACAGATAGGTACTAAATATTTTATGAAGGAAATTCTATAACAAACCGTCTTAAAGCCATATTTCAATAATTTTTATTACAGCCAAATACTCCACGCATGGGTTTTCGAAAGTCTCAATTTATTTACGAAATGAATTGAATGCAGGAAAACATATCGTTAAAAAAATTTACATTGGCGACAGCTTAGAACATTCTATATTCAAAATTCCTATTTGAATAAAGAATATGCTATCAGCTCAGAGATTTTTATAAATAAGGCCCTTCAAGACCGTAGCGAGAGAAAAAAAACTTTTAAATATGGAACTCACCTATGCCTGGCAAGCAGCGGCTTCCCCTGGAACTTATCAGACACGATGAGCACAGAGAACTTCGCGCCACAGCCGTCGCTATCGTCCGTCACCTCCTGTTGGCAAAGAGACAGAACGTCAGCATTATGTCACACACAAATAGGTTACGTCATGGCTCATGGGCCGTTAGACTAAACACGATTATTTCATAAGATCAATATTTAATTAGTCATCTACACCTTGGAGTACGGACGTTTGGTTTAATAATAATAGATAATGATTGTCGTTTTATGAAAGGACTTAGCCGGCGGATGACGGTCCGGTCCTCTCTACCAGAATTGCTGTGTTCTGCTTTTGGAGCGTATGAACGCTGGCGGAAACATAGGGCGGGTCTCTGGGCATAAGGACGTGTCAACTTACATGCCGAATCTTGGCAGATTTTCAGGATGAAGTAGAGATTGATAAATAGGCACTCAACATCGAGTTGAAATCGTGCATAGGGACCTTAAAGGTAAATCAAATTTGTGTAGGTAGGGTAGGTATAGTCCTCGCCAAACTTCTTGGCCGACCTGAAGTTGGTTTACCGCATGCGCGAGTCACGAAACGGTGCTGTTTTTGTATGAGATTTACTACTGCGCAGCCATTGTAGCCAATTACAGGGCGGCCAAGAAGTTTGGCGAGAACTATAGGGTAGGTAGGATATGTAGGGTAGGGTAGGGTAGATGAATGTTTTTATGGCAAAACAAAGTTTGCCGGGTCAGCTAGTCTTTTATAATAACTCTCTGAGGTGTCCATGTTATGCTGGCTCGCGTCACTCTCCACCAGGAAACAGGTCTCAAGAGTCAAGAGAGTGTCACCAATGCATAATCGGATCATAAAATCAAACAATAGCACACAAAACTGACTCGTTTTACAACATACGTTGGATAATAAGACAGGCGCCAACTTTGTTTACAAGATACGACAACTTTATTGCATGAACACTGAACAAGCCATACAGGCCCACTCTCCTTTCATAAAGTCCAAGAAAAGCAGTTAACCTGTCGTATACACAGTCATGTAAATTAAGCTGTTTTCTATTATTTCTATGAGGATACTAAATAAAACCGCACCTACATAGTATTTTGTTTGGCGTAACTTCCTACGCAACGTCGTAATGGAGGGAACGAGTTAGGTTGCGCGGGAAAACGGGCTAGACCCGTCGCCATGCTTGTGAAATATTTACCTAGACGTCGATTACAGAATTTATTCAACACAAACGGCAAACAAGCATAACCCACACGTGAGTTCCTTCTATCGAGGTAGCCATTACACCCACGTTAAGAGAAATGGAACAAACATGCGATTGGCATAATTTTTTGGGATGGCAATCTCACAAACTCAATACCCGCGAAATTGTGTAGGCGCAAAAGGTAGGTATGTTGAAGTCGTCGACCTCTAACAAAAAAGAAGCTGATAATGGCGTTACTAATGAGGATGACGTCTTACAATTCTAATACATAACAAAAGAGTTTTTATTCAACACAACGTAACAATCATAACAACAACACGCCCTCTGCAGAGGACGAGTGAAAAAAAAAACGAAGATTTATGGTTTACCAACTGACCTACGTTACATTATAACGGTCAGAGACTAGACTACACTATATTACGGGAGGCCCTGACATTGATTGGCGTCGAGACAGAGGCAGAGAAATTGATGCAAATTGACTACAATTGCCCTGGAAGAGCTTCCTCAAGGATACACTAGTAATTGGAGCAAATGTAGATCGAACTTCAAGTAGTACTTTTAGTATGTGGAGTCAATTAAATGAATGAAAGGTCTGTGTGCATTGACAGCTTTTAATTCAAAAGAAACGTGACTGCATTGAAGTGCATTATGAAAGGTACCTTACTGCTGGCGCGACGCAATTTAATTTGCGTCGCGCGTATTTTCTATGAAAATTTCAAGTGCATATCGGTCGAATTGCATCGCATTGCGTCCATGTGAACGTACTGACAATTTCGCTTAAAAAACGCTTATCGGTGGTTAAGCCGTCAATCCATCAAGAAGGTCGCTATGGATTGAACCGTTAAAAAAAGGTAATTAAATCAAAAAACCCGACTGCTTAAAAAGCGAACTAAAAAGGCGTAAACAAGCAGTCAATTATGCTGTGCAGTCGGAGGATACATATTCGCGAGCTGGCTGACCAAAACCAGATGTATCCTCCGACTGCATAGCATAATTTTATGCTTAGCTTCGGATTTAATTATTTAATTAACTTTTTTTATTTATAACTTTTTAGTTTTTTTATTTTTAGAATTAGATACATTTAAACATATAGGTAAGTATTATATATTTTTTAAATCATCTCTCAAAACCCTTTATTTTGATACCCCACACGATGGGTTTGGAAAAAAAAAACATTTGGGCCCCCACAATACGGTGCCCAAAATCCGCCTTTTTTAAATTTTCCAATTTTAATGTAGCCAGTGACACTCGCAGGGTTAATAGGAATCGATTGACGTAAGAATCACCAAAATCGGCCAACGCGTTTGGTCTCTAGAACGCCACATAGGAGCAAACGTTCATACATAGACTGATAAACATATTACCCTCCTTCGGCAGTCGGGTAAAAAGGGATGATTAGCTGGAAGAATAAAAACTAAAACTGCATAGAACTTAAAATAAATCTAACCAATCAGGGAATTATACTTTGACTATTTAGACAGAATAACATTCCCCACCGGCTAGATTCCCCAAAGGGTCGGACAAAATTGCACCTTTAGAACGCCCACATTTCACTAGCCATGTTAAACATCCGTAAATATAACAAATTCTGAACAAGATAAAATTATTAAAATTACATATAATATACCTAGTAGCAGACACGCTTCAATCGACAATCTATCGAAACACGTAATAATCCGATAACATGCGAAAAAATCCAGATTCAAAGAGTAAAATGCGAATAACTTTTGAACGGCTAAACCGATTTTATTCATTCAAACATAGCTAAGAACACTCTCGACAAAGTTACCTTCTAAACAAAAAGAAAACTAAATCAAAATCGGTTCATCCGTTTAGATGCCACAAACAGACACACAAATACAAAGCAACACAAGTCAAACTTATAACACCCCTCTTTTTCCGTCGGGGGTTAAAAACGA
Organism: Anorthoa munda; assembly: GCA_945859665.1. NCBI lineage: Eukaryota > Metazoa > Arthropoda > Insecta > Lepidoptera > Noctuidae > Anorthoa > Anorthoa munda. Next base: position 14,473,192 of record OX243904.1, read on the forward strand.
GCATCCATTTCAAAAGCCACTAAGCCATCAGAAGATTACCCATCCGAATCTAACACCAACAGAATAATTAGCTATAGTTATTACAATATCTTACAATAACATAGATTGATGGTCTCGAAAAGTGGTTCAAACAACACAGACCGGTTTCGGTGGGCACTAAAACATATCTTGTTTACGTATAGCACATGATCGGAAACGTTCACAACTTCTCACCATCTGTCTTTTGTTTTCCGGTCTTTAGAGGTTACTAACTCTCGGATTTCCGGCTTTCGGATTTCAGGTGCCGACCAGATGCTCATAATCTGGACACTGTACAGGATCAGCGTTAGGGTTACCAGTTTTAAGGATCTTCAATTCTTCAGTATTGGAGAGTCAATGAACTTTATCAGTATTGATCTTCTTTAAAGATATTTTCATAATAGTCTTAAGAGTGCCCTAGTAGGCGGCACGAATATTTTGTGGGCGGGGTTAAAATGCATGCTATCTCATGCGACAACACGTGCGAACGGGATAGACGATGTGATGAGTAGTAAGAAGCTAGTGCGCGTACGAATACACACTTTTGCAAATTTATAACGAAATGGATGATGATTTAGAACGAAAACAGGTGCTCGAAAGTTTATAAACAGACCTTTTGGAATATGGTTCACAATAAATTTATTTGTATTTTTGAACTACTAATCTATCATTTATGGCATGTTTTGCAATTATCCTTCTTTATATGGTATTTATTTCCACCCAAAGATGCGTTAAAATTAGTGTTGTAATATGGAACTTACGACGCTCATAACTTTCAAATATATGTAGGGCTAGATAATGTTGAGACAAATTGATATTGTCCTCAGATCATATCGTGTGTTTAAGAAATCCAAGTGTTTTGTTTGATTTGATACTATCAACCCTTATAACAGTGTAGAATTAAATCTTGGTTGCCAAGAACCTTATTTGCAGGGTGTTAGGGACGTTCAGCGCCGCCGACCGGAAGACTTACAACCTTCTATCTCTGGGTTGGTGATCACGCCCGTCCGCCACATTTCTGGTTGTCAAACAGTGGAGTAATCACCATACTACGTTTGTATGAAAGAATGACCGACTAGGGCACCCTTAAGTGGTGTTTGTTTAACGATATATACCCTTTAATCATTGCTGATGGTGTGTCATTACCAAAATATATTTATACCTGTCTCGGTTACGTAAGTAACCTCGCTTATAGTTCAAGCCTTGCAATCATACAAGCTTTTTTTTTAAATGACACCCTAATCTTCAGAGAGATTACAAAACTTTTATCAGTAAGTAGTTGGCCAGGTCATGACATTCAGGCACGTTTCAGCCACGCTAGTCGGCTATTTATTTAATGCTGTTTTACACTAATTCCGTTTACTATCTCCATGTGTGATTGAAGAAAAAACAGATAGTGTCTAGCTTCCTACGCAAAAACCATCAACTGGAATATATGGATAATTGGATATAGTGCCAAGTAGTTTGCGAATTTCAGTTTTATGAACTGCATCGTATTAAATGAATTTACAATGTACAGTTTACGATTACTTTTATTTAGTCTTTCACCTTTTATTGACGTTTTAGCATTATCATGAAACGATTCTAATTGTACAAAGTACTTTAACGCGGCTTGCGGTAGGTGTTGCCAGGTAGAAATCGTCACGTCACGAAAAAGCGTTACGCCGCTCGAGACGTTCGGTTCCATCCGGCGTTGTTCCTATATCATCGTCAAGCGCTGGGCTTGACGATAATATCAATCACCACAATTTTTATACATTTTAGTAATCCCATCCTTTTTATTCCTCCTGCAATAACACTATTGTTTTAACATAATCTATACTAATATTATAAAGAGGAAAGATTATTTTGTTTGTTTGTACCGAATAGGCTCCGAAACTACTGGACCGACTTAAAAAATTCTTTCATCAATATAAAGCTACATTATTCCTGAGTGACAGGCTATTTTTATCCCGAAAACGGGTACTGTGGGCTGGTCCACGGGAGCGAAGCCGCGGGGAACAGCTGGTATCTTTATATATATAATTCTACTGTACGTGTTATGTCACTGAACTCCTCCTAAACGGCTGGACCGATTTGAATGACATTTTTTGTATGCGTTTCGGTGGCGCCCCGGATAGTTTAGACTCACAAAAGGGTAGGGTAGGGTAATTAGGGTAGGATAGGTAGGGTAGGTAGGGTAGGGTAGGGTAGGGTAGGATAGGTAGGGTAGGTAGGTTAGATGAATGTTTGGTGTTTTTATGGCAAAACAAAGCTACCCTACCTGGTAGGATAGGTAGGGTAGGGTAGGTAGGGTAGATAAATGTTTGGTGTTTTTATGGCAAAACAAAGTTCGTCGGGTCAGCTAGTATATATATATATTGCTTTGGGAATGCGCCTCGAGACAAGCCCACGACAAATACATTAAATTTATCATAATTTCCCAACATGTGTTATAATGAACAAGGTGTCATTTAAAAAAGTTTGACAACTCCAAATTAAATCAAAATCTAACCTTCATACCGCGACATTGGTCTCTCATAATGACATGACCGCCGCAGAATGATCGAAGTTATTTCATATTGATCACACTTGTAAGGTTAATCGATCTTTCGAATAAACCTTGAACAATATTTAGGTGAACAAAGATTACAGTAGCATATCATTACGATATATTTGAATTAAACGGATACGTTCTTGACCGAAATGATCATACATAAAATCACGCAAGCTTATATGCAAGGAGAGACTCAGCTAAAATATTTACTGAAGTCGATAAAATTTTATCATTCGAAATATAATGAACATAAACGGTTTTACAAAATATGGGAAACAATTTAAGTAATATAAACAATCACAGTTTGTTTATTTTTCGTAAACGCAGCCTTCTGAACAGCACGAAATAAGAAGTCGTCTTTCCGCCTCTTACACGAATATGACGCATATGCTTAAGACACTGTAAATGGTTAGATGTAGGTACTCTTTAATTATTTTATTGCTTGAGTAACAAAACTACTACAGTTAACTGGTAAAATTATTTATTTCAAAAACACTTCATGACACAAATCATATATGAATGCAGCCCTGGCTCTTGTACTAGGAAATCCTGTATCACACGAGCCAGACCTCTCAATATATGCGAGTATAATACAGAAGAAGAATAAAAGAAAAAAAAAACAATCATTATAGCATGCACAGAACGGTTGCAGAAAATTGTAGTGTTTTGTTATTTTCTCATTGTTTCATAACAGCTAACAAAAAGGCGAACAAGATTTAGATTAGGCAGCATCCTAACCTTACAAAAGTTGCGAAATCTGGGTAAACTTAGTCAGTATACGTAGCATTAGATATGCACTTTGCATAACCCTGGGGGACACGGGCGTGCGTGATCTTATGTTGCATGAAAATATTGCAGAGCCTGAATCAAATGGAACGGAATAAATCGATATGTACCAAAAACAAGTGCGTTGGATTTGGCAATGCTTACTTGCAAGACCTGATCAGCGAACATGTTTCTGTTCAATAACAAACAAGTTCTTTAAAATTTACTAGGTGACCACTAGCAAATTTAACAAAAAAATATTGTCTAAAGTGAATTAACCGAATATAACATGCAAACTTATATGACCCCATTGGGAAGGTCGTGTTCAACCACGCTCAACAAATATGGTGAATCGACTCTTCAAACCTGCTCATTAGTATAATTATAAGGATTAATTAGAATAATACACCTGCATCACGCATTACTGGAGTTTTAATCAAATTAACATGACTTACATCATGTTGTTGTTTATTATTTAAAAAGCAAAAGAGTTTTTGTTAATCAATAACAAAGGAGTTGCATTCACGTAAAGACTGTTTGGTCTCTATAGTTTGGAGTTTTTTTTTGTCAAGTGTTATCCACAGACTTCTTAGAGGTTAATCAAACAAAGGACCGCAGAGGCCTTTATTTTTTCCGGTGATCAAAGTGGCAATAAGTTATGCAGAGTGCATTAGAACAAGCCAGGATTAAATTATTCAACCAGTGTTGGTCGTTATCTGCTTGTACAAAAATAAACTATAACCATAAAATCAAAGACCTATGGGTTACGCTAAGTTTATCGTTTTGCATAAACGTGAATGAAATAATAATGTTTTAGGTGTTTATTTTACTAATTCAATGATTTTCTTAAATGAAGAATACTGTCAACTTGCGTTCAATTCACGATTGCTTTGAACATTCCATATTCAAATTTTATATAGAGAATTTGAATGAAGAATCTGCAAATCAGTTGCTAAACAGCCCAAAGATTTTTATGGTCCATTTATGCTTTGCTAGTTCTTTTTTAAATCCAAAAAGTTGACCAGTCTATGGTACGTATCTACGTGCTTGTAAAGTGAGCAGGATGGAGCAGCCTGTTTCATCTCAATGTTGACTTTTACAATTATTCACGTTATGCTGGCGATGTGGATGCACTCTAAATGTAGTTCAGTGTCATTCTTACTTGATACGTTTTACTGAACTTGTGAACCGTCGAAAACTCGAAATGTTGAACACTTGAAGACTCCTAAAATCGGCGGCTTCAATTCTGATAAAGAACTGTACAACATAGGCATTATCCCTTTTAAGTGGCGTCTCTAATCTTAACACGATAAGAAAAATCAAAACTTTTGAAGAAACTAACTTAACGATAACGTGAAAGGTTCTTGAGAACTCAATTATTTTCTGTCAGATAATAATATTATTATATCGTCCAGGAATATAAAATGCAATATCCCGCAAGAAATTCGGCACCAGTTGAGTTAAAATCCGTATAATTTGGTCATTAGCTGGTACAGATGAAACATGAAGCTCACGTCGTTATTTTAAACTCACAGTTCTCGTAAATCATTTTACAGACCATTATTGCGTGCATTATAAAAGGTTGCTGGAAAAAGAAATGTGGGTTGCTTGAGGCAAAAAAACCGGCTGTTTATCTTGAATTTTATGGTGGTGAAATTTAGAAAACTCTACTTTTTCTTGTAGTCGATAAATGTTTAAATGCTAAAAACAAAGTCAATCTAGTAGAGACTGAAGAACAGTATGAAATGTGATCAAGCGCAGTGCTCCAGAAAGAAGACAAAGATTGATTGAAACGATCCATCAAGTGCATTAGTAGTAGCAATTCTGTCACGAAACAAACGACTACAGAAGAGGAACATGACTAACTTGTAACCTATATGGCTTCGAATGTCGACCCACTAAACTTTCGAACCGACAGTAAAGAAGATGATACACGCGAGAAACAATTTCATTCGTGTCTACCAAGGAGGATAAAGTTTTTATTTACTTTCTCTTTGGTCAAGTATAACCTGTTGCTACACTTGCTTTGCTTATGATGTTATGACCACTACAATGCATTGTGTGTACGAAGAAAAAATATTTACAGTTCATAGTAATGTTTACATTGAGTTTTATACTCGCTTCGGTGCTTATTCAGTGCAAAGACAATCCATATTGTTATGATTTCAGTTACTATAAACGCATTGTAGTCAATGCTAACATGCTATGTGGATGATATGATCCAATAAAAAATCAACAGGTAAACTTCTTGAAATACTAACTATGTATATCCAAGTGAAGTTTAAGCCAGTCAAACGGATGTTGCCGTTTTAGAAAATAAACTTTCGAAGTAAACATAGATGTAAAGTATTAGCAGTTTGTACGACAGACATCGAACGCGTACACGCAGTGAAAGCCGGACTTTAGAAATCACCAAACACCAGTTTTTAGAATAGTTATTATTTATTTATAATTTCTCTGTTGGAGCTTTGAACTTTTACTTATTAATATTGGTTTCCGGTTTAGCAGGGGTATATTCAAGATTCGTAACTTTTGCTGTTTACTCTTATCTCTCTCTCTGGCTAATCTATTTAAATTTAATGTGAGAAATACAGCTAATTCAAAAGGATCAATGTTTTACTTTCGATTACCGGAATATTCAAATATTTCTCTAAGTTATGTGTATGGAGTTACCAGTCTCTAGCGTGATATAGCCACTATTAAGGTCATCAATAACACTCCGTTGCTCAATAGCTAATTAAATAAACCGTTAATCATATTTAAATTACGAATAATTTCAATACTGAACACAACCTTAATAATGTTATTGATCATAAACCTTGAACGTAGAAAAAGCGATAAATTAGAATAAAAATACATAGGTAAGCGAAGATTACACTGAGGCCAACGACACGTAAAACAATCTGAAAATACACGTACCTAATTCTTATCACTTAAAAAAAACAACTTCACTCATAAATCACGGATCACTTTAGTCTATAGTACGAGTTATTTTTTTTAGAACGCGTTCGGATACGTGCAGTGCCGTGCACCGACCGCGGCCCGCTAAGTCCAACGACTGACTTCCCTCGCTCTACGCGGATGCGGCTGAATGACCGTCTGCGCGATTGTGGGCGTCTTGTTGGCTCGTAAATCATCAGTTTCTGTGAAGACGAGCCGTCTAGTTTTCGAGGAGGTCTCACATGGGATATTACGTGGCACTGGATGACTGGACCCCACATGTAACGATCTTGTCATGTCTGTTACTCAACATTTTTGCACTCGTACAGCGCACTTCAGTCAAAGCGGATAATGATTGACAGGTTATGAGTAAAACTTAAAATCCTACGCAAAAAGACCATTCTTCAGATATATAGGTAAGTACGTGCAGCTCTCCAGCTTCTGCATCACCTTGACATTTTAGCCAGCAAAAATAGGAATACAAGGACGTGCCGTTCTCAATTTATTACTTTCGGTGCTCAAGGGCCGACCTGCGCAAATTATATCTTACGACAGAAAAACTTATTGCAAAAAGTTTGAATTCTGAGAGAAGTACATTAACTTACCGTGTATATGTAGAACCAAAATCAACCTAATGTTGATTTTGGTTCTAGCACGCACGTAACACAAAACCATTGACAGGAAAGTCTGCTCGCGCACGCACGGAAAATAATCAAACATCCTCATTTGTGGGTTGGAGGAAAACCGATTACTGTGTTAGATAGTTAATAACTTGAATTTGTTTAGTAACGCAAACAACCCAAATTGCTGACTACCGTCGTTTTAAGAGCCGACACGATATCTGAGAGACTGTAATAATTACTATTACTACAACTACTACGATTATTCTATTCGGTAGTAAAGTGTGCCAGCTCTTTATTATTATCTCATCTCTGGCTTATATCACCTAAAATTATAAATACTAAGTCTAATATTTTCCACACACGATTCGAACAAATTACGATTTGATGATGTTTACACCGATGTCGGAATCAATTTTACGCTCTCCAGAACGACGGACGTCTCTCAAGACAAATTGCAGCGTATCAACATAAATCAGGTTTAAAATACTGTTCTTGACACCACACAGGTGTTCCAGGTTTATTTCAGGATTTTTGGGAACTTAACCTTAGTATTAGATACTCAAGGGCACAAATCGAATGAAACGGATGTGTCTTAAATTGTGGCATCTTCCGTTCTAGTCGAAATTATAGGTGACGTTAATAAAACCAATTATGTTTTAGTAATTCTTGCACCACCACATATCGCAATCTATTACCTGATGGTCGTTAAACCACATACCATAAAACCAATTCATTTGTAAAACAAACACATTAACTTGGAAGATGTGGCGCGGTTTCATAATACGTTATAATTTGCCGGGACCTTGCGGCACTCCGGTGTTGATATTGCGCAACCCAAAGACGCGTATTTTAGCATACACTTGATGTTGACTCTACGACTTAGCTCTTTTGTTTGCTTTGGGACGCCACATAAACGTGACATTGGCATCTGTGCCGATCCATCATTCTTTTGCATGTTTGTTTTCTATGATGTTTCGTAGAAAACCATGTGTTTGAGAATACACAATGTTACATGCAGACTGCAGTTCTGACTCATAGAGTCAAAGTGCCATCGTGACTTTCAGTTTCCCTAATTAGCATATTAGTCATTTACAACCGCAGATACGATTGCACTATCTGAATCGGTTTTAGCGATTAATATAATCTTACACATATTGTAATTGTAAGTAAAGTTGAAATTGCAAGGACACTAAAACTTATGATAGGCACTCCTAATGTCTTCACCTAGATACTTCATAATTATATAGATCGATTTCAAGTAGTTATAGCAAATATTTGTTATGAAGTAACTAACGGAACCTGTCAGACTATTAAGTAAAAGTTCGTATCATCGTAAACATTCATTATTACAATTCTTAAAAACTGGTTAACGACAAAAAAATTCCGAATATTATTTCTTATATAAGTAAAAAACTGATATGAAAACGCATTGTTAGTAGATAATTTATCGCCATAAGTAATTAAATTGTATTAGGGTTCGTATCAGTTGGTCCTACTGTTCTTATGGAGACAACATTTCTGAGATGAGTTTGGCTTGCAGCCAGAAATACCTTCATCACAAGAACAACTTTTACTAAACTCGTTGCTATCAGGTTGTTCGAAAGACCTTCTACAATATTCGCATTACCCAACCCGGATTCAGGTGTCAAAATCCGCTAAAATTCTTTCCGAGCCCTTTGTTAACGTAAAAAGAATTTTTACGCGCCCCCGCACTGCGCCGTTCAAGGCCTGTTGACGTCGTACGATAAGGTGCGGTTACGTTATGCCAAGTTCTTATGAACGATACTAGAAGCCAATCGATTAACGGCCAAATAGATAACATTAGGTTATGAATGGATTATCGGCTTTTTCATGCTATGTTGATGCAAGACAATATAGATGTTAGGTAATCACCGATCATAAATTCGAAAAGTATTGAGGTTTGGTGTACCCCAGGGATGTATACTAGGACCGAGTATGATTCACTAGCAAAACTACGAGAAACAAGAAGACATAGGTCATTTAAAATGGAAGTTTAGCACAACGCCATATATAGAATGACCAAAGAGCAGAATATGGAATAAAGACAACAAAAAGGGCACGATTCGGCACGAATGATGATTCAAGCTTGGTTCTCGCAACCAGCTGGGACGATACGCGAATTCATAGATATTCTAGACCTTGTGCTCTACGATAACAGTTTTTTTAAACGCATACCGTGGTTGGCTTTGCATTGTCTATTGTTCTTTATAAAAATAGCTTGATAATTTCATAACAAATGCAGCTCGTTATGCTCCAAGTGAATGGCAAAACAATTTAAACAATAATTGGGTAGATTTAGGCAGTGGATATTTTTTTATATAGTTTAGTGACGACCACGTCTACAGGTGGTCAGCAGTAACTATGATTAACAACCGGGAACAAATCTAGGTGCCAGGCTGCTACTGTTACTGCCTTACTAAGACATTCCTAATGGAAATACCAAAATGAAGTATATTGGAGTAGAGTATATTTTAGATAAATTTATACATATCGTGCAACTTGCTAAACGGTTGATGATCAAATGTGAGTGGTTGACCAAAAAGGGACCTCAAGGGAAAATAATTGATTTCGAGTAAATCGCGTTTGAAATTTCGTGTAGAAACAAGTTTCGACTCGTGCGCGGGCGGGAAAAAAAATCATAAAAAAAACACTACAGCACCTAAAAATATTCTGGTTAGACCAAAACAAAGCTAAAAGACCACAGATTAAAAAATTCAAAAAAAAAAATTAACGGTTTCCAATCCCTCCAGGTCCCTTTTTGGTCAACCACTCACAAATACATTATAGAATGTAAAAATAATGTGAATAATGTAATTACATTACATAATTTCCTTGTGATCGATCATAATGGTTTACCTCAAATATTAATATTCTAGCTTTTAAAGCTTTAGCTGATAAAAAGAAGCCCTATAACGTTTAGCAAAAGAATTTTTCTCTGTGTAGGCCATTAAGAGGCACTTTTGAACGTCACAAATATAGATTTAAAGTTAATAATAATTGATTCTACCGTCCATTCGGAAAAGTTACTTATTATGGAGAAGAACGGACAAGAAACTCCTTATTTCCAGAGATCCAGTACAACAAACATACAACTTATTACTCTCTCATTACAAAGAGGTAATCTTTATAATATTAGTTAAGTGTATTCTTTTATTTTGTCATCCTCGGTAAAGTAGCTCTTATTTATATTCAATTGTAACAAAAAATAAGTTTAGTTTATTTTATATCAATTTGTATGTATATTTAAAGTTCTCATAAATTGTATGTTTTTTTATTAATGTTTAAGCTTCAAGTGACAAATTCAACATAATAGATATTTAAGTTCTTTTATGTAATATGTATTAGTGAATAAGTCGTTGGAGTACCTTATATATAAATTAAAATAAATAAAGACAACAATGCTTCTAGAACTTTCTTCAATGTCGGAAAGTACTGTAACGAAAAAAATTGTCGGTTCTAATCTAAAGGCTAAGTTTCTATCGAATATTTGGCAACCGATAACCTTGGCGAAATGATTACACGTTACCTCGTTTTTATTACAATGTCTATCGCTAATTTATGATTGTTTGATTGGAATTTGAACCTACTGTATTAAGAATGATCAAAATATGTGAAAGTGAGGAGGTATGTGGCTCTCCTTTTTCCACAGTGAAAGGAGATTTGGGGCAAATTCTTAATGCGTAATTACTTTGTCTACGTTGCGTAGAAGTAGCTGAGGTGGCAAAAATATCTTGCTTTCTATTTTTATGCCTGTTTCTTCTGTTAGTATTAGACCTAGCCAATTGTCCAGTAAAAATAAATTATACTTACGTTTAAAAATTTTAATATCATCCAACACTTAAATTTACTAAATGTATATCTGAAGTTGATCAGACTGAAATCTGGTAATCGGCTGGTTTTGCCGTCCAATGGCATCAAATAAGTTTGTTAGAACTATTAACAGATTTGGAAGGATGTGAACACTTGCGAAAGGCATCAAATATTGATCTGCGATGACGCCTTCTGCTGACGTGATTTTGATGGACACTAATTCATTAAGTAAATCTTATAATTAAAATGCCATAACAATCATACTTGACTATATTTTTACTTTTATTTTCTAAGCCAGCAAAACTTGCTGTGCTAATGAAGGTCATTGATTTCAACTTAATTATTTATTATTATAAAAAAAAATATAATTCAAAACATCAAAAAACCCGACTGCTTACAAAGCGTACTAAAAAGACGTAAACAAGAAGAAAATCATGCAGTGCAGTCGGAGGATACGTATTTGCGAGCTGGCTGACCAAAACCAGATGTATCCTCCGACTGCTCGGTTTGGAAGAAATTTTTTTTTTTGTCCCCCACAATATGGCGCCCAAAATGCACCATTTTTATATTTTCCAATTTAAATGCAGTCAGTGACACTCGCAGGGTTAAGACGAATCGATTGACGTATGAAGCATCAAAATCCGCCAACGCGTTTGGTTTCTAGAACGCCACATAGGAACAAACATACATACATACATACTTACATACATACATAGACTGATAAACACATTACCCTCCTTCGGCAGTCGGGTAAAAAAATACGTTGTCCCACACTAGGAATTTCTTCCTGTATCGTAGATGCATTTACAAACATTTAAACTCACATAAACAAGACACCCAGAACCGGAACAACTATCTATAGGCCATACAAATATTTGTTCCGTGCGGGAATCGAGCCCGCGACACGCAGCTAAGCAGCCGATCGCTCAACCACTACGCCAACCGTGTCGACAATTTGATTAACGAATTTTCGAAAGTGCTCTTTTTATTGTTATTTGCACAATTCTTTTACAAAAATTATTAGACAATATTCATTGCCACGTTGTTGGCACTATTCCATAGAACAAGTAACAAAATTATTCTCAACTAAAAGCTTACATACATTATGACACAGTGTTAAACGTGTTAATATTTGCTACTACTTCGGTCAATGTTTGTCTTGTTGCAAATGTCAAAATGTAAGTAAGATCAATGCCCAAGTTAACTAAATAAAAACAGTACTCCTGACTAGAGCAAAAGCAAAATGCAAAAGAATCAATACAAAATATTGAAATCACAAAGCTACTAATTCAATCAGGCTACATCGTAGGAAACGCAACATTTTCCAATTACAATTCAAGGCAGTTACAAAGGCTGACAAGACTGATCTCACTAAATCAGATACTTAATATGCGCACTATGAGTGAATTCTAATTTGATAGACGACTGCAAATTACCAATACAATGTTGAATGTAACTAGCTTGACATCTAAGGGTCAAACTTGAAGAACCGGATAGGCCTGGATGCCGTTAGCAAATCTGATCGGAGCAGGAAACGAGACAAGAAAGTTAGTACGGAAGACAACATCGCAAGTTACCAAGACCTTGGAGATATCGCTGACGACCTAGATAATGTCGGCCCAGTGAGAGATATCAAAGCCAATGAACTTGGAGATAACTTTGGCACAGTTCAAAGAAAGAATCAGCGAATTTTAAAAGGGAAAGTTTTCACTTTCTTACGTTTTATAAACATAGACAGTCATCGATATGGAGATGCGAAGTTTGCGCAATCGGTTTCATCGATTACCTCTTTCTATTTTGACTTCATCAAGGATTCGAATTTTAAACAAAACCTTGTTTTTGGAAATATTGAATATTTAGATACCTATGTTTTTATATTAATATTTTTTATTATATAAAAATATGCATTTAAATGACATTAAGTACGGTAAATCACGTATATATCAGAATCTTTTAATTTATTTTAATTCATACGTCATTGACTTTTATCTGCATAATTTTCATTTACGTCAAGAATCACAAGATCCTGCATGACCAATTATTTGATTACCATATTTTCTGCAAGCCGTTTTATGAAGAAATTTTATGGTTGAACTTTCTTCAAGTAATGTAATTGCACGGTTGCGAATACCTACATTATAAGTTTGAGGTCAACATCAGAGACGCTCTCCTTCTACGGGTAATCACTGTTTTATTGAATTAAAACAAAAATGAAAGAGTATACTTATATCTTTATTGCAGTTAGCAAAAAGCGTTGTTTCATCATCATCATATACGAGTAAATATTTCAACTGACTATTATTTTTTACTGCGATGACAGCGAATCATATAAATCTGTCTGGATGGTGATGCAACTGCAACTCTGATATTACAAGTCATACAAAAAACTTCTAAAACATTTAAACCGTCATGAAAATATTAATAATACTTATCTAAATCGTCAGGTAGCCGCAAACTGTTTCGTAATTGGTTGCAAGACGTCCATTGTCTCTGGGCGAATGTAATGGCAGTCGAAGTGTGCACATTAGAGTAGCTGTAAGCGTGGTAAGCATGTGGCACATATGCAATTCATTTGAAGGTTAGCCTAAGTAGAGCATCATATAATTATCGTTGCCGTTTTTTTGCGGATTCAGCTCTGATCTTTATGGAGTAAATAGTTGTCTAGGCCATTTTATATTCCGGTGTTGCTTGATGAAACGTACGGCAATCACGTCTCTTTGTGATGGATAGCTTGTACCATAACCCGGTTCTTACAACTACAGCAGTTTATGAGATAATCGGCTGAGGAAAAACATAAGAACTGTAGTAAAAGCTAAAAAGAAATGTTTGTAAGATTAGTCGTAGATCTGTGTATCCTTCGTTTTATAATGAGCAGAGAGCAAAAGATGTGCAGACCATCTACTGTTTATTTTGAAATCGTATGTTTTGTGGCAGAGCCAGAAATTAAGACGCATATACTTTATATATGATACTAGCTGTTGCCCGCGACTTCGTCTGCGTAGCATTAGTACTTCAAAACCCATTTTTTTTATATCGCGGAATAATATTGTAGGTGTGTGGGCGCCACCTTACTTGTGAAATTATTAGTTCAACTTACAAACTACCACTCCTCTTTCCACCCCCTTATAAATTGATATCCGGAATAAAAACTATCCTATGTCCTTCCCAGGTTCTCAAACTATCTCCATACCATTTTCATCTTAATCGCTTCAGCGGTTTAAGCGTGAAAAGGTAACAGACAGACAGACAGAGTTACTATCGCATTTATAATATTATAGTACGGATTTAGTTTTATTTAGTCTTAATCACGTTTTCCGATTCTATCATAAACACGTGAAGTTTTTCCAATAAGAAATTAAGTATATAACTTACAAGAAAATACCAAGGTAATAATAAAATAAAAAATAATATTAAATGAAAATAATATTCAGAAACATAAAATTCTATAGAACCAAATTACATCATAAATTATACGCATAAATCCTTGCTGAAAAAAGAAAATACTGAAAAATACGTTTTTGCAAGGTAACTAAAGTCAGACATTAAGTATCTGTAAATAAACCAAACATTAAGTATCAAAACAAGGTTTCACAGAGAGGTTAAAAAAATGACGTATTAATGAAAACGTAATGGTATTTCGAAATTGGAATTTTCAATGTATTTCGTCACAAAGGGAATGACCGATGAGCTGACCACCTTGCAAGAGACCAGTTCCTTTTAAGCTGGTAGCCTTCGCGGCTAGTCAATCGACTTAAGAATGATGTCGAAAGAAAACCTTTACAGTTTTTTTGGATTGGCAATACTTGCGGGATTACACGATGTTTCACAAACGAAACAGGTTAATATTATAATATGGCTACTTTTCGCACCTCGATTCAGCAAAATTAGGGTTTTGCGGGGTTTTTCGGTGGTAGGGTACTTTGTAGTACCCGCCTGGCTGGCAACCACCCTCAAGTTGAAAATCTGTCGCCAAGCACCTTCCGGTGTGTTCCGACAGCAGCACTTGAGAGCCAGTTCCCTTCTAGGCTTTGTGTGCTTACCACCATCGGCCACATCATCACTGACCACGGTGAGATTGTGGTCAAACACAGGCCTATAAATAGTAAAAAAAAAAAAAAAAAAAATCCATATTAGGTATAAAATGGAATTCAGCTGAATCAAGGTGTATGAACTGGTGTGTGATCATCAACTAATTATTTACCCGCTACGACCTGTGACCTCTGTTGGCATTGATTTGCTATGATAAAATATTTGAAACAATATTCACGTTAGTAGACATGAAGGTTTTAGAAAAATGTTACCTTGAAAATTTCAAATCCATCAGAATTTCAATCAACCAATATCAAAGACAAACCGTCTTTGTATCTCAAAACAGACTACGCAAATAAGGAAAGTCAATATTCATAATTATGAGAATGAGTAATTAACACATTACAGTTTTCAGGAGCGTAGTCATCGGAGCATTGAAATTAGCAGAGATTTCTGGGAAGCTATAACTCACTATCTTATATCATCTTAATAATCAGAACTGTCTGGTATTGCTCCATCTGCATACATGATACGACCATAGAATATGAAGTCAGCGAATTATCAGAAGTGGGATATACAACATATTTTTCAGAATAATCACACTTGCAAATGAAATACTGTACAGTTCACTCGGTGTTTTTGTAACAATATTTCGTATGTATCGGCAGCTATCGATGTGTGCTTAGCACTCTAAGTATGTATGTAAGGATTTTCCTTATCTGCATTGATATTGATACGCCCCATGCATAAAGCACTGATGTGAATAATTTAGAACAGCTGGTTTCGTCAGCTTTGAGTTCTTATTTGATTATAATGGATATTATAGTCTTCTTAGATATAAATTACAATGTACACACCTAGCATCTGTGATGGGTTTTCGTTCCACATCTTTGCAATTTAAATAACAACTTTTTGACAAAAAAATACAACTGACATTGAAAAATTACTTTAATTTCAGCAGTCGGTGTTTTTGTTACTTCGTTTTTTTGACCCCGACTTCCGAAATTGAAGTTTTTTAGTGTTTTTATTTGGAAGTCAGTTGTATTTTTTGTACATATCTATAATGCCCACAGATAATTTAATTATTACCCGAATAATATGAAACTTGAACATAACAGGTGAAATAAGAGTGTTCCAGGGTGAACTGTACACATCTGCGTACCCCTTTAGACGTACCGGCGTGATGTTATGATATGAAATGGTGTAAACAATAAACAAACATGCGATTGCAGCAATCCCGATAGATTTGCCGTCATTTATTGAAGAATTCTGTTAAATATCTCCGAAGTTCTTCATCAGATCTTCACCAAATTTAAATGGGACCAATTCGGGAACATACTCTTTCAAACAAAAAGATATTTTTCATAATCGGTCCACAATTGTCGGAGAAATCGGTGAATAAAAACAAAAAAAAAAACAAACCGGCGAACATAGAACCTCTTGCTTTTTGGCAAGTCGCTTAAAAATTAAGTAATTTTTTGCACATCAACTGCAAAATTTCCAGCGAAACTGCGTGTGATATAGTATTATCAATTCTTGCTTTGCCATAAGCTTTTCATATGACAAGTGGATAGGCAGCACAAGTTGGTCTGTTAATCGATCTATTCCAAAAGGCTCTAGATTACATTATCTTTACCAAATCACCTTCCAAATGAAGACTAGGATATATACGATTCTTAAGTGTTCACCTTAACCTAAACAGAAGCCAATCGATATTTAGCTCGCAACGAGGCTCGTACGAGTCTAGAATTGTCACCAATATATATCGCATTACGTCATCCTATTACTCCGTTTCAGCATTTTATTTAAAATGGATTACATACTGCTATTCAAACATTCATTACGAGTTGCGGTCATCCTGGTGGACTGAAATAAAATTAAATAATCGTGGTTTAGGTGCGAGTATTAAAAGGAATGAGTCAAACACCTCATTAATATCTGTTTGTCGGTTTATTATTTATGTCTTAATGTTGTTCGATGTTTATTCCAAAACATCTGCTTTCAGAATTCTGAGTTATTGGACGAAAATACTGCGTACGTTGAAGTTGGACAGTGCAATCGAACAGATTTGTTTCACATCACATTATTTGTTTCCATTGCAATATTTAAGTATAGAGCTTGATCGTTATACTACATGATATGAAGATTTAGACGGATGGATCATCCATTAAAATGATACTATAATAGATATGACGTTCCTTTACATGACCATCAATTTCGACATCAAAGTTTGTATTAACATTGAGTATGACTATCTCGAATATTACAATATTGACCAATCCAATTTTCATGACTCATCTAATTGAAATATCAATGAATTACTTATGTGTACGAGAGAAGTATTTGTGCACAGTCACAATCCAACTGCCTTTCAAGAAATCATGGAACGACATGGCATTGTATAATATATTCAAGGTTTAAAATAACGATGGTCACGTATTCACAAAGAGTCTAGGGAAAGGGATAGTTATGAACACGTTTGATAAGGTTAAATGTTGTGTTCCGACAGCAGCACTTGAGAGCCAGTTCCCTTCTAGGCTTTGTGTGCTTACCACCATCGGCCACATCATCACTGACCACGGTGAGATTGTGGTCAAACACAGGCCTATAAATAGTAAAAAAAAAAAAAAAAAAAATCCATATTAGGTATAAAATGGAATTCAGCTGAATCAAGGTGTATGAACTGGTGTGTGATCATCAACTAATTATTTACCCGCTACGACCTGTGACCTCTGTTGGCATTGATTTGCTATGATAAAATATTTGAAACAATATTCACGTTAGTAGACATGAAGGTTTTAGAAAAATGTTACCTTGAAAATTTCAAATCCATCAGAATTTCAATCAACCAATATCAAAGACAAACCGTCTTTGTATCTCAAAACAGACTACGCAAATAAGGAAAGTCAATATTCATAATTATGAGAATGAGTAATTAACACATTACAGTTTTCAGGAGCGTAGTCATCGGAGCATTGAAATTAGCAGAGATTTCTGGGAAGCTATAACTCACTATCTTATATCATCTTAATAATCAGAACTGTCTGGTATTGCTCCATCTGCATACATGATACGACCATAGAATATGAAGTCAGCGAATTATCAGAAGTGGGATATACAACATATTTTTCAGAATAATCACACTTGCAAATGAAATACTGTACAGTTCACTCGGTGTTTTTGTAACAATATTTCGTATGTATCGGCAGCTATCGATGTGTGCTTAGCACTCTAAGTATGTATGTAAGGATTTTCCTTATCTGCATTGATATTGATACGCCCCATGCATAAAGCACTGATGTGAATAATTTAGAACAGCTGGTTTCGTCAGCTTTGAGTTCTTATTTGATTATAATGGATATTATAGTCTTCTTAGATATAAATTACAATGTACACACCTAGCATCTGTGATGGGTTTTCGTTCCACATCTTTGCAATTTAAATAACAACTTTTTGACAAAAAAATACAACTGACATTGAAAAATTACTTTAATTTCAGCAGTCGGTGTTTTTGTTACTTCGTTTTTTTGACCCCGACTTCCGAAATTGAAGTTTTTTAGTGTTTTTATTTGGAAGTCAGTTGTATTTTTTGTACATATCTATAATGCCCACAGATAATTTAATTATTACCCGAATAATATGAAACTTGAACATAACAGGTGAAATAAGAGTGTTCCAGGGTGAACTGTACACATCTGCGTACCCCTTTAGACGTACCGGCGTGATGTTATGATATGAAATGGTGTAAACAATAAACAAACATGCGATTGCAGCAATCCCGATAGATTTGCCGTCATTTATTGAAGAATTCTGTTAAATATCTCCGAAGTTCTTCATCAGATCTTCACCAAATTTAAATGGGACCAATTCGGGAACATACTCTTTCAAACAAAAAGATATTTTTCATAATCGGTCCACAATTGTCGGAGAAATCGGTGAATAAAAACAAAAAAAAAAACAAACCGGCGAACATAGAACCTCTTGCTTTTTGGCAAGTCGCTTAAAAATTAAGTAATTTTTTGCACATCAACTGCAAAATTTCCAGCGAAACTGCGTGTGATATAGTATTATCAATTCTTGCTTTGCCATAAGCTTTTCATATGACAAGTGGATAGGCAGCACAAGTTGGTCTGTTAATCGATCTATTCCAAAAGGCTCTAGATTACATTATCTTTACCAAATCACCTTCCAAATGAAGACTAGGATATATACGATTCTTAAGTGTTCACCTTAACCTAAACAGAAGCCAATCGATATTTAGCTCGCAACGAGGCTCGTACGAGTCTAGAATTGTCACCAATATATATCGCATTACGTCATCCTATTACTCCGTTTCAGCATTTTATTTAAAATGGATTACATACTGCTATTCAAACATTCATTACGAGTTGCGGTCATCCTGGTGGACTGAAATAAAATTAAATAATCGTGGTTTAGGTGCGAGTATTAAAAGGAATGAGTCAAACACCTCATTAATATCTGTTTGTCGGTTTATTATTTATGTCTTAATGTTGTTCGATGTTTATTCCAAAACATCTGCTTTCAGAATTCTGAGTTATTGGACGAAAATACTGCGTACGTTGAAGTTGGACAGTGCAATCGAACAGATTTGTTTCACATCACATTATTTGTTTCCATTGCAATATTTAAGTATAGAGCTTGATCGTTATACTACATGATATGAAGATTTAGACGGATGGATCATCCATTAAAATGATACTATAATAGATATGACGTTCCTTTACATGACCATCAATTTCGACATCAAAGTTTGTATTAACATTGAGTATGACTATCTCGAATATTACAATATTGACCAATCCAATTTTCATGACTCATCTAATTGAAATATCAATGAATTACTTATGTGTACGAGAGAAGTATTTGTGCACAGTCACAATCCAACTGCCTTTCAAGAAATCATGGAACGACATGGCATTGTATAATATATTCAAGGTTTAAAATAACGATGGTCACGTATTCACAAAGAGTCTAGGGAAAGGGATAGTTATGAACACGTTTGATAAGGTTAAATGTTCTGTTGGAAAAATATAGTTTAATGAAACTGGTTATGGCTGCCCGGGTAACTTCAATAATCATAAAAGACCTTTACAACCACCAAGGCATTTCACGTCAGTTTGCATTTCAAGTTAGTAAAACACCACTGCTGTGACCAGGGTCGATCAAAATTTGACGATCACTAATTAAATGTGTTTTTAACAACACATTGGCACAGATTTTGCCGAGAAAGTCAATTACTTCATTAATATCAACGATACAATTCAGGACGAAATTGGATCAATCAACTGTAGCTGATACAACAACAATTTAACTGACGCAGCCGCCACTTATAAGAGATGTAAAAGAGCAATAAGAATAAATAATGAAACGGGACCAGTAACAGTCAACAATAAAACAGCTTTCAAAGACAAAGACAAAGACAAAGACAAAGATATTTTATTTCAACTAGGCCACCAAGCGGCACTTTTGAACGTTACATTAAAATGATTCTACCGTGCATTCGGAAAGTAGCTTGTTATGGAGAAGAATGCACAAGAAACTCCATACTTACTCTTTTAAAAAAAATTGTTTTTTTACAATATTTAGGAACATACATTATTAAATTCATACATGTGAGGACAATGCACCCAGAATAGCACTACCCACTATACCACCTACAGACAAAGTATTAGAAGTACTCACACATGTACTGCGCAGTTATATAATAGATACTAGAAAAAAATTAACATCCGAAGCAGTCAAGTTATGACCAATCCCAACTGACGGCGTCCGTTCACGAACATGACGCATGAATTGGCACCACCCAGCTCAACCATCATGAAGGGAACCGGATGATCCAACACACGCGCCACCATCAGAGAGACATTTGAGAGAGCATGACACACTCAACGGCCAGGGCACACACAAGTCAACGAACGACGCATAGGTACAGTAAATGGTAGATTTACAGTTGGGTACATAGTACTCACACACGTGCTGTGCAGTTATACAATACTAAAGAAATTGAGTTTATACAATGCAAATATTAATAATTCATACAGTCTTCAGCAGGTCCAACAATACCTCAAATCAATAATGTTCTGCATATCACTTGTTATTGCGCCCTAGTGGTTGTGGATTGTGGAGCAGGACTAGCATTGAGCCAAGCATTTTTATCAGCGATGTAATCCCCCAACTTATAATATGCCAGCCTACATAGTGTGCGTTTTATACAGGTTTTAAACTTAGTCTCATTCAGTTCAAGAATGTGGGGAGGAATTTTATTGTAACATTTTGTACAGTACCCCATGAAAGATGAGGCTACTTTAGCCAGTCTGAAACCTGGTTGAACTAATTGGTCCCTATTTCTAGTAACGTAATTATGTCTGTCGCCGTTTTTACTAAAAAGATGTAAATTTTTTCTCACGTACATGATGTTTTCATAAATATATTGACAAGGAACCGTCATAATGTTAATGTCCTTAAACAGTTCCCTTAGAGAATCGCGCCGGCGAAGATTATATATTGCTCTGACGGCTCGTTTTTGCAGAATAAAAATTGACTCAATGTCTGCAGCCCTTCCCCATAGTAGGATACCGTAAGACATTATACTATGAAAATAACTAAAATAGACTAGTCTCGCGGTATCCACATCGGTTAACCTACGAATCTTTGCAACAGCATACGCTGCCGAACTCAGCCGCCCTGCAAGGGATACCAAATGAGGACCCCATTGCAACCCTGAGTCCAGCGTGATCCCCAGGAAAACCGTTTTATCGACGAATTCTAGCTTCTCCTTGTTTAATATAATGTCACAATCAGTACTTTTGACATTCGGCAAGGAAAATTTTACGCACTTGGTTTTATTACCATTTAAAACTAAATTATTGGCAGTGAACCAATCCTGAACCTGCCGAAGCGCGTTATTTACGTCGTCAACCCGACAAGTACGTCTATTTATTTTAAAAATTAAAGATGTGTCATCAGCAAATAACACCATGTTTAGTTTGTTTTCCAATAAACGGGGTAAATCGTTTATGTATATTAAAAATAAGAAAGGACCTAAAATTGAGCCCTGGGGTACCCCCATTTTTACGTTTAACCCCGACGAATTCACACCGTTTATCTGAACTAATTGCTGTCTATCATTCAAATAAGATTTAACCAAACTTAACGCTGCTTGACCTAGCCCGTAATGCTCAAGTTTCAGAAGTAATGTTTCATGATTAACGCAATCAAACGCCTTCGACAGGTCGCAGAAGATACCTATGGCATCCTGCGACTCTTCCCACGCATTAAAGATGTGTTTCAATAGGGTGACACCAGCGTCAGTTGTACAACGTCCTCTGGTGAAACCATACTGTTTATCATGCAAGATGTTATTCGTATTAAAATGAATGAGCATTTGATTTAGCATTATCTTCTCAAATACCTTGCTGAAAACCGGCAACACGGATACTGGTCTATAATTATTTGTGTCTTTACTGTCCCCAGATTTAAAAAGTGGTATAACTTTACTATATTTCATTAGATCCGGAAAAACTCCTTGATCCACACACAAATTGAAAATCAAAGCCAAGTATGGCGCTATAGTCTGAATAATGGAGGTACAAGCTTTGATGGACATTCCCCACAGATCTTCAGTCGGTTTAACCTTGATTTGCTTAAAAGTTTTTATTACTGTTATGGGATTTATATGTGAAAAGTTAAATACATTCGGGCAGGCTGAAACGTTCGCGTTTAATAATCCAAAAGCAATCGAGGGCGAAGAATTTAAGGTTTCAGTCGTTTTAATTGGGATGTTGGTAAAGAAATTTACAAATTCTTGCGCAACTTTTTTGTTATCTCTAATAAGTCCGTGTGTGGTCTCAAGCGTGTAATCAGTATTATTTCTTTTATTCCTATTCGTTTCATTATTTATAATTTTCCAAACCGTCTTGATTTTATTTTCTGCTAATTTAACCTTATTGCTAATGTACAAGGCCTTAGCTGCCTTGCATGTATTTTTAAAAATTCTTGAGTAAGTAGCAACATACTTATTAAAAGTTTCAGTGTTAATACAAGGCTTAAGGCCATATAGCTCGTAAAGTCTTTCCCTACTTTTCCTAAGTCCTGTAGTCGCCCAGTCACTGAATAAAAACTTAGGGCATATAGTTTTAGTTTTCTTCTTAAAAGTGTTATTGAACTCTTTTTGAACCACTGAGAAAACTTTATCATACAAAATATTACCATTATTCACTGTGAGGTCCTGATCGCTTAACTTACAGATTAAAGTACTGTTAAATTTATTTAATTTACCGGCTGTTATTGGTCTGGATTGAATCTGCACTTGTTTTATTCGCATAATGTACTCAAATGTCACCAATAGCCCACTATGATCCGAAGGCAGATAATTTATAATGGCCTTGTCCAAGTAGTTGCAGCAACAAAAAACATTATCAATACATGTAGCAGAAGTCAGTGTAGTTCGGGTTGGTTCCATAAACACATGTGACAAATTAAATGATTTAAAGAGATTTAATAACCTACTGCTATCTGAATTATCTTCTAAAATATTAATATTAAAGTCACCACAGACAATTACTAGTTTATTACCCATTGCAAGTTTTGCCAAAACATCTTCCATCACTGACTCGAATATAGAGTAGTTCTTATAATTAGGGGGTCTGTAGACGCACACTATGACATGCTTATCCAGCTCAACACAGGACAGTTCAACACTTTGTTCAACTGATAGGTCTACTATATCTTTACGAGGTTTTGATTTAATACCCTTTTTAATTAATATAAGTGAACCCCCACGCAACATAATCTTTCTGTTAAAACAACTGCCCACAGTATAATTTTCATAATTGATTAGCACTGCATAATCTTTCAGCCAATGCTCCGTAAAACAAATAATTTCGAACATTGATTTTTCTAAAAACAGTTCGATTTCCAATTCCTTCGAAGAAAAACCCTGAATATTCTGGTGGAATAATTTCAGAGAATTCTGCTCAGACATTTTTTTTAAATTATATTTTTGTGAGCAAGAAGGTACCTTTTTGATGGTGGATATACTCTTATCTATTCCGTTATTGGTACCCTCCCTTGTCCTATCAACTAGTTTAAAGAATAAATATTATTAGCATTTTTGCTAACGTTACTCAAGGTATACACCCCCTTTAAATTAGTACTATTACTAATATCAATAATGACTGGATACTTCGACATACTACTTATGTCTGAGTTTATTGTATATGATAATAGCCGAGCTATTTTCTGTCTTACCCTAAGAGGCAGATACAAAGTATCGCCTGTCGACTTTAATTTATCAACAAAAATGTTGATGTCAAAAAAAACTAGTTTATCACTATAGTGACTCACAAGAAAGTGCAGATGCTTATTAAGCATGTGAATGTGATTATTTTGTCTATTTGACAATTTATCCAAGTAAGGGAATGCACACAAAATAATTTTATTGCAATTTAACTTTAACATCTCTGTTACACACTCAGTGATGTCATCTTTTTTTACTTTTATACTATTACCTACAAATACAGTTATATTGGTATCTGGTTTATATATATTCTTTGTCATAGATTCCATTATTTGCTTGTACGATGACCCGGGCATGCAATAATTAAAAGTGGAATGACTCTGATTGCCATTTATTAATTTACCTAAACCCTTTCCAATACCATCTGAAAACATAACCGAATGAAAACTTT
This sequence comes from Anorthoa munda, assembly GCA_945859665.1. Lineage (NCBI taxonomy): Eukaryota > Metazoa > Arthropoda > Insecta > Lepidoptera > Noctuidae > Anorthoa > Anorthoa munda. The sequence goes on from OX243904.1 coordinate 14,497,644, forward strand.
CATTACTATGACTAAATGCAAAGCCAGCACTTTCAGGCCGGTTTATTTGAGGCAAATCCTGTGCTACATTAGATCTGTCTTTTACGAAGACACTGTCTTGAGACACCCTCTCAGCTTGGACCGGGTCCTCCGTAGCATCAGGCTGGACTGCAATTAGATTTGATACTGTCTGGCAGTTACACTGACACATCACTAACTCATTTGCAGCCAAAATGTGTTCTTTAATTTGTAATTTTGAATTTACATATTTATTGTAAAGAGAACTAAGTCTGTTCTCAAGAACCTGGATTTCTGTCTGCAAGCGGTGTGTGTCAATCTCATAGATATTCAATCAAAAGATTTCAAGTATCGATACTTAAATCGTTTACAACGTAAATGGATCACTCGTATGGACTCGATTTGATGTATCATCCATCTCTGTCTTACGACATACAAACGAAAAAGGAGTATCGCGGAGTTATTTTTAAGTCGACGCACGTACACACAAATTAGATCCATTGTTCTGGTTGCCGATTCGTCTATCGTGAGTCAAAACATTCCTGGGACTCCCAGAAATGATTCCCATTGTATCATGATCATCATACGATATTGCTTCTTGGTAAGGTGACGCAAGTTTGGCCTACAGGCTTACGAAAAAGGCACGCTTCAATGAATCTTTTGGGGAATTTCAGCAAGTCGGTTCCAAAGTTTGCCTTATGATGTAAGTGTTAACTGTAAACTTTAACAGAAACGGAGTGACACATCTGATATTCTGTAATATTTAAGATGTTGATCACGTACTCTAGTTCTTTTACTTGGATTTTTTATACAAAAGCAGTAGTCATAGTATTCTCGGTAAACCTAACTACCCTCGCACTTAGAATTTTTACTTTGATGAACCAGATTACTTCGGAATTTCTGACTTTTATTACTTATCTGGATAATTATGGCAAAATCATAATTTAGTTGAAAAAACGAAGTTCAAAAGTGCGAAAATTTTGTTGGGCAAGGTATATTTTAGGAAGTATTATTTGTTTTCCTTCCGCTATTGTGGAATGCCTGGCACTCTGTGTATCTACAATTCGCCGGTAGTTCAGAGTGTGTACACGCCATAGGTACATTAATAATATATGTTTCCTTTCTGTTTTCCTCCACGTTTGATTTGAACCTGCCATAAATTTTGATTAAGCGTCTACAATTTTTTGTACTATGACGTATACGTCCGATTCTCATTACCCTAGATCACTGCTTTAAATAGTCAAGCCTAATTTGTTTATCTGTTTGTAATGCAGAAATATGTAGTTCAATGTAACTGAGATAAGTATTCACGATAACTGTAGTGACATTTTAATTAAGTGTATGACTACTGTAGCACTGTACAATTTATATCCTAGTTACCATTACTCTTGCTAGTTAACTCTACAAGGTGTAACGGCAATGGGTAGTCATATTTTTAAAACTGCTTCTGCCAAACCGAAATAGATTAAGAAAATTCTACCTTCCAAACCTACTAATTTTGATCAGCAGATTGCTGTTGACTGAATTTTTATTTGGGAATTTTTCAAGACTTCCTTGACGCCAGTTTCTAATTTCCATGGGCAAAGAAAATTCTACCTCCCAAACCTACTAATTTTGATCAGCAGATTGCTGTTGACTGAATTTTTATTTGGGAATTTACTAACACTTCCTTGACGCCAGTTTCTAATTTCCATGAGCAAAAGCAGTTTCTACCCGACTAGGGCGAAGCAAAAGGGTTATGTTTTTGACCGGTATGTGTGTATGTATGTATGTTCATCTGTTCCCTCATAACTTTTAATCTACTTATCATAATTTCGTTGTAAGCGTCTTGTTTGTCCGCTAGTTATAGGCTATGTGACGTCACATTAAATTGAATATGGCTCCCTCTAGGGAGCACGAAGTTAACAACAAAATAAAAATTCGCCCGACCCTATCATTGAAGGATTTTAAAATGAAGGTAGGGTTTGGTACATCATATTTTTGTCAAGCGTACCGTTTGCGAGGTATGTCCCGTCAAAGTCATGAAAACTATTTTTTTTACCGAAACGATGTTTCATACTTTTTAGAGCGTGATTTTTCAGTAGTCGGGTCTTAGGTTTTAAACTTATTTTTTTAAATAGGACTACCCATTTCCGACACACCCTGTATAGCTAGCACAGTTCAAAAGCTCTACTTAAACTCTGCTAATCGCAGTTCACTTCTGGACGGCAGATATAGGCCTCTCCCATAATGGGAGCGCCACTGTAATCTTATCTCAAGCACCAATGAAATAAGAGTCAGCGATTTTAGAGATAAAACTGCACTGATAGATCGATGCCAACGATTTTGCAAAAGATGTGAGTAAACAATAGTGATGCAAGCATCCAACCAGATAGATGTAAAATCAATATACATAAAAAATAACAATAATAAATTTAATAACAGTCTGTTACTGTCCCATTGCAAGCCTCTTCTCATAGAGAGAAGGCATTAGCATTAATCACCACACTTGCATGTCTATAACTTTCCCACTGCTGGGACACACGCCTCCTCTTTGGGAGATGGAGGTAGCCATAATCCGCACACGAGTCTAGTACAGGCTCAGTACGGGTTGTGGCAACTAAGATAGTATAAGATAAATAAAATATAAACGCAGATACCTACTATAGTTGCAATGATCATTAGGAGCACTGACCGGTAGCTACCAGTTATTTTCTCTAACTAATTATGAAGAAGCGAAGGTTGAAGCTAACCACAACGTCAGTCCTAATATCTCCAATTTACTCATAATGGCTGCCCCTCCTCATTAGCCTAGCTAACGCGGCGCGACGCGCAAGCGCATCGTTATGGCGATATGGCGGGTAGTCTCACACGCACACTGGAGTAATGATGCGAGTGGTGTGCCTTGAATATGACAGTTTTAATGACATTAATTTATAGAGCATCATTTGAAATGAAATTAGCTACACGGTATTGAGCAAATTAAATTTTGAAAATTTCCGGTTATTTGAGCACTTTTATCATTGCAGTATTTCTATATTTCAAGGTTTTACCTTGCACTCAAATTATTTATAGGCAATCTAAGGATTTCATGCATTACCTATACAAAACTATTATATTATGCTCACAACAAAACTTGAATGATGACTTGAAATGAAAAAGGACGGGAATCTTGACATTCTCAATGACTGCCATACAATTTCTGCATTGAATATTTTATGCAACAGCGGCTTCGTATATTTCGGACAGTTATTAACGCGTACATACGTAATTCGATGCGCTGGCGCCATTGAACCAAACGCAAACCTGTCATCCTGATAACATCGGACTACCCGCATAGAATTTTTTTCTTATCTAACGATTGACAAATGGGCAAGTGAATTGATTCACATCACTGTTCGGGCACGTGCATGCCCAGTGAAATCATGCGTCAAATTATGCAACGCACAGTGAAAACAGCACGCACGCCGCATACCGAACGTTTGTGGGTTAGATTTGTGTTGTGACAGTATTCCCTGTGCCGCACTGGCCAAAAGTCGTCCAAAACGTAGGCCGAGAAACGAAAATTAAATAATATTTTAAATAATTACTTCAAGTAACAGCTCGAACTCGACTAAACCGGTGGAGAAGGAAGGGAGTCTTTGATTGAGTTACGATGTACCTCCATTGTTATCTGGGTCACATTGCCTTACTTTCTTTTACGTGTAGAAATGAAAAATCTAATGACATGCTTGTTTTACTTTCCTTTATAAAAGGCAATATGTAATTTCTAATTCCTCTACTTTTCTTATTGATTTCGCTGCGGGATACAAAACAGTTGAATCGGACCTGGGACTCGTTGGAGTTGAGCTGATTGAGAATACTGCAAAGTAATTTCTACTCAGTCAACTGGCAGAACAATCAAAACTAATTGCAACTGATTGACATGTTTTTAGGGTTGTAGAACATTACGTGCAACTCGAAATATTGGGAATGGGCTACAAATCAACGATAAAAAGTCGGTCATACTCTCCACTATTCAGTTCACATTACTGCTCTTAAAATAGAAGTGTTTAGTAACAGTCTCGCGACTTAGTTTAACAATAATACTATTCTACATGTATCACGAGGCTCTCTTAGTATTCTCCTTCACTCATACACTACCTACTTTCGTTCACACTTTTATTTTTATTTACATAATGACTGTATTGTGTGAACTTGGCCTCATTTTCAGTTATTATTTTTTCCTGTTCATAATTCTAATCAAAATGAGTTGAATAAACTTTCTCGGTCAGCGAAAGATAGCAACTAATTGTGCTGGGTAATTAAATATCACGTTTTAGCAATAGATAATAATGAACTTAAATATTATCTCTCTTCAATACTAGCGTGTACCTACGTGTAGTATTATAGATAATTATGCTCTTGACAATATTAACGCGGACTATAGATAAATGATAAATCGAGTTTGTTATGAGCTCTGTTACAATGAATTTCAATAGAAAATGGTCATCAGAAATCGCTATAATATTTTATATCTAAAGGGTCTTTCAACAAGGACGGGTCGATGTTAAAATTGAATAAAACAAGATGTGTGTGAGATATTAACGAAATTTATTTTTTATTTAAAAGGCCCATTTATGCCATTATGGATGGAATATGACATCGTTCAAATGTCCGCCGCGGCTTCGTATGGTGGCACGAATCCGAGAGGTCCAATTTTTAATGACTCTGCTGCATAGATCCGGCTGAATCCGAGCGATGGCCTGCGTTATGTTGGCTTTCAGGGCAACGGTCGAATGTGGTTTATTGGCATAGACCTGCGACTTCAGAAAAACCCACAAGAAAAAGAGAACTCAAGAGATAACTCTACCCTCAAACCGTTCATGCAGAATGTCGATTGTGTCGTTCGCTGTGTGGCAAGTAGCGCCATCTTGCTGGAACCACATGTCGTTCACGTCCATATTGTTCAATTCAAGCCAAAAGAAATTGTTTATCATTGATCTGTAGCGCTCGCTCGATCTATGCAGCAGAGTCATTAAAAATTGGACCTCTCGGATTCGTGCCACCATACGAAGCCGCGGCGGACATTTGAACGATGTCATATTCCATCCATAATGGCATAAATGGGCCTTTTAAATAAAAAATAAATTTCGTTAATATCTCACACACATCTTGTTTTATTCAATTTTAACATCGACCCGTCCTTGTTGAAAGACCCTTTAGAACGGGCCCTTTTGTTTTTTTTTTAAATTAATAATAGGCTTGTGCTTGACCACTATCTCACCAGATGGTAAGCGATGATGTGGTTGACGATGAAGCACGCTTGCCTTGAAGAAACCTATTCAATCTTGACATAAAGACTAGCTTATATTGTAGCTATCAGGTAATACAGCCTCCGGCAGGGAATTCCACTCTTTTGATGTACGCATAATAAAAGTATTCCCGCGTGTTCAAGTGTTTCAACGCAAAAGACTGTTACTTTTAGACACCTGATTCTTTTCTATATGAATGAAAGATATGTTAATTCGGATCATAAAAGCTTAATTACAATTACGTATGTGACAAAAAACAAGACAAGGAAATTCCGGTTGAATGTTAATAACATTAACAATTTATCAATTTCTTGAGAACTTTTACACCTACCCTTTTTGCATGCGGAAAAAAAGAATTTGAAGTATTCCCTGCAGCATTAAATTAATTGCAGACTACAAATCATTCACCAAGCTTCGTAGTCATTATAATTTGAGTAGTTTTCGGACTATTATTATGACAATGCTGACCTTAACCTTCTTGGTGATAACTTGTGCGTAATTTCTCGACATTAGTGATATTACCCATCAATTATGAGTACACGGCAGTTGTCGTGAACCCGGGCTATTATAAGTTGAACGAGTTGCCATAAATCACTATAGTACTATGAAGGTCTATCCATACTAACATTATAAATGCGAAAGTAACTCTGTCTGTCTGTTTGTTGCATGTTTACGCCTTAACGGCTGAACCAATATTGATGAATTTTGGTATACAGATTTATTGGATCCTGGACAAGGACGTAGGATGCGTTTCATCTCAGGAATTCCCTTAGGATAATTTCCAACTTTCATGCGGGCGGTGCCGCTGGCAGTAGCAAGGACAGCATGACTATAAACCATACTTTTTCAAGCAGCGTTTGACTCTTTTTAGGGTTCCGTACCCAAAGGGTAAAAACGGGACCCTATTACTAAGACTTCGCGATCCGTCTGTCTGTCTGTCTGTCCGTCTGTCTCCAGGTTGTATCTCATGAACCGTGATAGCTAGACGGTTGAAATTTTCACAGATGATGTATTTCTGTTGCCGCTATAACAACAAATACTAAAAACAGTATAAAGTAAATATTAAAGGAGGGCTCCCATACAACAAACGTTATATTTTTGCCGTTTTTTGCTCGATATTAATAACGGCGGCTTGAAATATTCACAGAATGTTTAGTTGTATATTTACTTCAAAATATAATAATTAATAAATTAAAATAAAATAAATTAAGGGGGGCTCCCATACAACAAACGTGATTTTTATGCAGTGTTTTGCGATAATGGTACGGAACCCTTCGTGTGCGAGTCCGACTCGCACTTGGCCGGTTTTTTTTACTCTCATGGAGTTTCATGGGCTCTAATTACATGCGTTCAACATCTGGCTTTTGAGAAAGCCCTTGCGGTGTCTACTCCCCTCTACATACTTCATAGAAGATCGCGTGGTCTTAATACGTTGATGACAAGCAGAAGGAGTCGCAGTTGTGAAACAGGACAAACTCACAACGCCTTTGCATTTTAACCGCCTCTACCAAGCATCACATTTTTTAATTTCATGAGAATATAACAGATTACAAGCACTATCAACAGGAAGGTATAAAAACCCTTGATTTATCGCGAATTCGTGAATGAGGAAATCAAAGCGTGTTGGATATCTAGATACCAATGTATATATGTAGATAGTAAGTCTAATCAAGGCGCTACTGTAAGATATTACGTGGAGATATAACTATTAATGTATATGACGCGTTTCCTGAGGACTATGGAGCGATGTGGCTATCCGTTTAAGGATCCGGCTATCATTTCCTCAGCCGTCGATGGCTATCAAAGTAGCCTCAGTTAGGACAACAAAGCAGGAAAACGCAGAAGGTATAACACTGGTAGGAAATATGGTAGCGACCATTTGGATTTAGCAAGCAAGGGTTGGAAGAATACATTTGGATTTAGCGGTCTTGGGTTCTATTCCCGAATTTTATCGGGTTTCTCATCTTGAATTTTTCAGTAGGAGTTTATTTATTTATTTATTTTATTTAATACTTTATGCACACAAACGTACAGAGGCGGACTTAATGCCTTGGGCATTTTCTACCAGTCGACCTTTGGGTGATGCAGAGACAAATAGTGGTAGGTGCAATATTTTGAGTTAAGCAAAGGAGTTTGAATTGCTACCTGGTTAATCGTAGGTAATATCATGGCGAAATCTGTGTGACCTCTACATAACCTTTCGGCGAGATGTTTTTTGTGATTCTAATAACTTCAATGGAAGTTTCGTATTGTTTCGTCGTACGGTTACTCCCAAGATCTATGATAGCTTTAGTTTGATAAAGCTATAATTTGGCACTGCAGCGCCTATGAACCTTTTTGTCAAGACCTTCTCTATCCATCTATTTGGTAGTCAATTCATACAGCAATATTATCTAATACTGCTGTAGTACTATGACGTCATAGCTAGTTGTAGGTCAGCAGTGATTGGAAAGCCATACACCTTGGCCAATGGTTCCAATTAGTATTTACTTACTAGTTATCTAACGGCCCTTATATGCTGATGATAAGCTTACCTATGTTTGTCAGTGGTTTTGTAGGTTAACTTTTAAATAGAATATTTTTACTCAAAACGGCGTGTGTGAGTGACTAGATATTTTATGAACGTAAATGGAATGGAACAAGGGTACCTAAACCTAAGGATTGTAGCAAATGACACGGCGTTCTGTAGTGTCTGCCTATCCCCACATGGGAAAAAGGCGTGAGTTTATGTATGTAGAATATTTAGTATTATAGGTAGGGTAAAAGAAAATCAATTTTTGTGCAATCTACGGACTTGTTAAAATCTTTATTGGAATGCAATTATAAAATGTAAATAAATGCACTATTTACAGTATTGTGTACTACACAAATCTTTGTTTACTTGCTAAACAATAAAACAGAAATTTCAGTTTCTAATAAAATAAGCACTACTTAAGTAACAAGGTAAGAATTCTAAAAAGTGTATGATTAAGTAAAGAATATAAAAACTCTTATAATGTAGAAGTTTAAAACATTTAAGATTAAAAACCCTTAAATAAGGCAATTTAGATGATCAATTCAATTAAATTTCTTTATTTTTTGCTTAGGTGCGTCAAGAACACTAGACAAGCTCACTGGAAGAGAAAACTGTGCGACGTAGAAATACACGAAAAAGAAGAGGAAATGTACACAGGAATATGCTGCTATCAGCAGCGAGAACAGATCAGGCCACTGTGGCGGTGGCTTCACAAACACTGTGCCTACAGTTAACAGAACCATACCAACCACAGAGATCGAAAAGATGAGGCTCACAAAGGTTAATAATATAGAAGAATCCTTTTTGTTTGGCTGAAGTATTTTAGCTACTCGGTTGGCATTGAAAATTGAGAAATAACCAGAATTTGGCTGTGATAACTTCAAGCAAATGCTGTAGAATGAAGTATAGATCACAGTGGTGGCAACAAAAGGTAGTAGCAGACCATCTTTCAGCAACAATGGAAGCATACTAAATGTGGATACCAGCAAGAACCAGAAACACATGAAAGGATCTTCAGGGAAATGCAAAGCAACGGGTATAGCCACTAACAAAATAGATTTTTCATGGACTTGGAATGAGAATAAGAAAAATGCCAGAGACACATTTATCAGGCATGGAACAAACTTCTTAACATTTATTCTGAAGAATATATCTGCACAAGCTGGTACTGCAAACATTGCAGTAATTAACATACATGATTTTGCCATCTCTTCGTTACTGTAAATAGTCTTCAGTTTAATAAAAACATTTACCATACACCACACATTTGAAACCTTATCTTCGAAAATGCCTCGATTCAATGGAAACAATCTGTGTACTACCTGGAATACATTATCCCATTCCCCTTTTAAAAATGGATACCAAATAATAACAAAGCATGCGATGACCGCAACAGCGAGTTTGTTGAAATAGCACACAAAGTGTGACAGCTTGCCTTTACCCAGTGGCAAGCCAATAAAACATTTCCTAAACAAATAAAAGAAAAATGGCAAAGAATGATACAGTTCCATTTGTTTATAATTAAGAGCACAAACAAAAAATATAGTAGCCAAAGTATCATTCTTTATAGCTATTATAAAGAAAGTAGCCCATAAAAAGAAACCAAGAGACACACAATTGTATTGAAAGTGACCATAATCTATCAATATAATGCCGGGGTACAATAAAAATAGAGTAGTAGAAATGTCCGTTCTTTTTAGAACACACTTAGGTTCTTTGGGCTCTTTTCCCAGCACTCTCTCAGCATCTATAAATATGCACACCACTGCAGACACATACAAATAAATGTCACTTAAAAAAACAGTCCATCTCATGAAGGTTTTATGCGTTTCGCTTTCGTAACCTCTTGACGCAAACAGACGCACTGATTCTGGTTCGAGCCAGTCCGCAACCAGCCCCATAAGGAAGCTGTGGTATGCAGTGAGTGGAGGATAGTCTAAGCCCCAGTACTGAAGATCATTTTGCGTAGTATTATGATACCATTTAATACTAGGCGTGTGCACTGTTATTTCTTGCCAATGTCTCTGCGCTTCATAATCGCCGTACATCGGCGGTTTTTTATATCCGGAATACGGATAAGCGGCCACGCACCATCTCACAAGCAAAGAGAATAATATTCCGGGAAGTAAAGCCTTTTTTGTCACGGTAAATTTATCCGGATCTGCTCTCCTCGTCATTGTGTCCGTTTATTAGGTTATTAATTCGATACTGACACTTATTTTCATTCAGTAAAACATGAAAACTTTACAACGCGGCACAGGTTGTTCGATAAAATTTTGACAGATTACTTACGACGTGAACGGCGTCCAAATCCTTGGTCAGCTTCTCCTTCAAATATCCCTCTGTATACACCATATTTTTTGATAAAAATCCATTTAACGTGAAACAAATACCAAGCACGGTTCACGAAAATTATTTAACACTTTGATGGAATTTACTACAAATAGAAACGGGTTTGATTCACACAAGTAATGAATTTTTTCGAAAGTGACAAAACGAGAAAGCGCCTCACGAAAGTGAAATTGCGGTCGCCGAACTGACGAATTTCACACCGGGCGATTTCCAATGCGTGTAAACCTACAAAATTAGATCATCTCCTTTCGTTGGTCAAAGTTCATAAAACATGAGTGAAATAGAATTTAGTAGCATAGCCGTGACCTTGACATCAACAATTTATTTGATAACATTTTATTATCTATTATTTCTTGACTCGTAAGCTTAAGCAAACAACACTAAAATTATAATATAATTAATATAGTGTTAAGTCTATAGATAGATACAAAATCCAAGAAACGTTGATTGAGTGTTTTATTCATTAATTATTTATGAAAACAAAAAAAGATAAACCAAGAAATTGACACGAATGTGAGAATGTCAAGCTTCTGTCATGCTTAAAGCATGTAAGTAAACGAGAATGTCTTTCACAAAAACCAAACGTTGATGATAAGGCGTCCCATGCATGCTAAGATTTTTATCAGTAAGTTATCGAGCTAAAAAACCAAAGTGGTGAATGGGCGTCATTACCACCTATTGTCTATAGTTGTACCATAGACTATTAAATGGCGGTTTATTTAATCCAATTTAATCTTTTTCCAAGATCACTTTCAGATTCGTGATGTATTTTTTCATGTTTTCTTTTATTAGTATTTCTCAATAAGTAGGATAATAATTTCGCTATGAAAATGGAGGGAGAAATTTCTCCATTGAAGAGAAATTTGACCGAGTGGAGATTTAGTCAATATCCAAAATATATTTTGTTACCGATTGATGAAAATCATGACCAAATTAGATCCAATATAAAGAACGTAGTTTTTTCCGAGGTAAATATATAATAAGCTTAGAGCAACCAGAAATAGGTAATAAATACTTTTATTTTATGAACGTCGGAGGATCATCTCTAACTCACAATAATTCTATGATTGCCAGGTAACTCCTCGGCCACTGGAGCGGAACATAAGACTGGTATGTACGTCACAAGATGCCTTGACTAATATCTTGGACATGGATCCTGATATGGCGAACCGCGAGGAATTCGTAGAATTCATTGCAGGGCGGAAACTGCCATACGGAGCTTTTCCTGTAGCACATAGGTAAATTTCCATTTTTACCCGACTGCAAGGAAAGGGTTTTGTTTTTAGTATTTTCTTACATCGGAACACACTTCATTAAATTTCCATTTATAACAGACTTGCAGCCATATTCATTAAAATCTCTGAACTATTTAGCAACACCAACCGAACAGAGAAACCAGTTCAAACATTTGTATGTATAACTAACTTTATATTTTGATATGACTCCAGATACGGAGGGCATCAGTATGGACTATGGGTAGGACAACTGGGCGATGGTAGAGCTCATATTCTCGGCGAATACGTTAACAGGTAAGATGCTCCAGGATATGCCGCTGCACGCACACTACACGAGTCCACTGTACTGAAGTTTTGTAGCATCGTCAACTTCTAATCAACGAGGGCCTTTTGATATCATAGCGCCGAAAGGAATTACAATAATTATAGTCCTCCAAACCGTATTTCGGGCACTGCGGCCAATCTCACCGGAGACTAACCATCGTCGCAGGCGATATTAAATTGCAAAAGTGTATGCGCCAACACAGGGGCACTGGGTTTCCTCATACTCATAGTTCGATGACTTCTTTGGGACAGCAATCTGACACGATCTGAGAGACATTTGGCGCAGGCTCAACGGCTTAACATGCTTTCCAAAGCACGGGAGTGAAAAAACAGTCTTTCAATTTTTAAAACCTTACAAGGAAATTCTTTATAGACGAGGCGAAAGATGGCAAATACAGCTGAAGGGTTCAGGGCAAACTCCGTACGCGCGTGTTCATGATGGTCGCACTGTACTGCGGTCTGCTATCAGGGAGATGATCGCTAGTGAAGCTTGTTATTTCCTAGGCATACCAACAACAAGAGCTGTGGGACTTGTTGGTAATTTATTTTTCTGTACTTAACCCACTTACTAGCTACTACCTTCATTAAAGTGCCCATGAACCATGAATAGTTCTAAATCATTGTGTTCTCCAAATTGGTTAGCATTGTGTTTCTGCCTGAATTTGTTTTGGTCCATACTTCCTCATTATGGCTTAAAATAACATAATGATGTATCCGATCCAACATAGAGGACTAACAACCTTACAACTACTTAATCCAATTCAAGCCACATTATACCAGAAGGAACTGAGCAATTTTCGACGACGAAAACGAACCTTCATAAAAACCAAACCTACAATTTCAGTGAGCGAGGAAGCCATCGTCAGGGACATATACTACAATGGCTGTCCTCGTCGTGAGCGAGCGGCGGTTATACTGCGCTTGTCTCCGAATTGGTTCCGTTTCGGATCCTTAGAGATCTTGTCTAGGACTGGGGAGATCGCTGTACTAAGACAGCTATCCGATTTTATTATAAAGGTAGGTCAAGCAATTCTATTGGTCAACATGGTCACTATGATTTTGAGGGATCTTAGAACTTTGTGTTTTTTTTCTAGGAGTATTTCCCCGATATCCAGCTGGCCGATGAGAATCGCTTCATAAGAATGTTCTCTGAAATCGCTCATAAGACTTTGGATCTCGTTGCTAAATGGCAAGGTAAGCTATCTTTATATATCAACCATCTCTTTTGAATTCTTCTGATGGTTCTATACTACAGTTGTAAACTGAAGTAGATCACCATAGTCATCTATATATTAGTTTCATTTTCTAAGTTGTTCCAATGCAGGTCTGGGTTTCACACACGGGCTTCTAAACACGGACAATATGAGTCTTCTGGGCCTGACTGTAGACTTTGGCCCATTCGGCTTTGTGGACTCATACGATGGCGGTTTTGTTTCCAACTGCTCGGATGGAGAAGGGAGATATGCTCTTGCGAAGCAACCAGATGTTAGTCATTTAAATGCTTTCTATCTACAACTGCTTGATGAACTAACTGAGCGAAAATGTATTTAATTGAAATCACGACATTTTAGGTAGTGGTATGGAACATAGGTCAGCTTTCAAATGCTCTGAAGCCTCTCCTGTCTTCCTCGCAACAAGTTCATATGTCACACATCTTGAAAACCTTGGACACTTACTGCAAAAACAAGATATTGTTAGTAGCTGTTAATAATTTTCTGAATACGATCTTTTAAATGCCTCTCCTGTATAACATCTTACATGGTGTGTTTTAGGGAAACATTTCTCATGAAGATAGGCTTGAAGGAAGAACGCTGGGGTGATGAACAGCTGGTAGAAAAGCTTTTGGACATGATGCAGCAGACTGGCGCCGACTTCACTGCTACATTTAGGCAGCTTGGCGAGGTTAGTCATATAGTCACACTGCAATCCAAGAAAATTCCTCTAAGAGTAGGCATTAACTAATAAAAACATTTATTTCTGGCGTTATATGCTACAGCTGGCACCCTGTGAGATGGTAAGCGAGATCAAACTGGAGGAGAAATGGTCTTTGAAGCGTTTGTCATCTCATGCGTCATGGGGCTGCTGGCTGGACCAGTACCGCGAGAGACTCGATAAGGAAGCTGGTGAGAAAACGTAGAAGTTGAAGTTTGAGTTAACAGGATATTATTATTGTGTTGTATTATTTATTATTATTGTTGTTAATCTTTGAAATAGAACAACACATCCTTTCTTATTTCTAGGTTAAAAGGTTAGGTTAAAACGGGCTGGTATCCGCAACTCCACGACCAAGCGCGTATTTTGCGTACGAATAATTGTTCAATTGTTTCTTATTTCTAAGTCGTGGTACTGATCCATTATACATAAGTATTTATAAAGGTACATTACAGTACATTATAAAGGTACACTTTTGGTAATTTCAGTTATCACATCTTCAAAAATATTCTTAATAATAGAGCTTTAATCTCTGGTAAAAAGATCTTAAATTCCTTAGCACAATATTTCTAAAAAGTTAAACGAATCTTCCATCTCTTGCCGATAGGTGTTCTGCCCGTGAACAGTCGTGATTGTGGAGTAGCGGCAGTGGACGCGAGCTCATCAGGTCTGTTCGAGGATGAGAGACGCCGACGCATGTTGAGCGCTAACCCCGTCTACGTGCCCAGGAACTGGCTGCTGCATGAGGCCATTGTTGATGCTGAGCAAGATGATTATCAGAAGGTTAAGTATTTTAATTATTATATATAGTCGGTGTCTTTGGGTAGGTACCAAATTTTTAAGTTATGGACACCGACTTCCAAAAATAAAGTTATTTTTCACTTTCTAGTTTTGTTATTTGGAAGTCGGTAGTATTTTTTTGTAAAAAAGTTTTTTATTTTTCACTTTTTAGTTGTACCTACCTAATAGGGAAGTAGTTAAGTAAGTACCTATAACCAAGGGCGTCGCCAGCCGATGGCCCAGGGGGGGGCAAGTTGATATGGAGAATGAGAAAAGTATGAATTGTAGGTAAAGTCGAGAGCAAATGAAGCTTTTCACTTGTGGTACGAGCCTTACATCTACAGCGATTGTAATAATATCGGTATAGTTCTCGCCAAACTTCTTGGCCGTCCCGAAGTTGGCTGCAATGTCTGCGCAGTAGTAAATCATACAAAAACAGTACCGATCCGTGCCTTGCGCATCGGAAAGCCAACTTCAGGGCGGCCCAGAAGTTTGGCGAGCACTATTCAGAGCCCAACGTGTAAAGCTACGCAACTCTACCGTACACGTTGTGCACGGAAGAGCGATCAAAATTTTCAACGCTTTTCCGTGTCGGGAAAGAAGGTTTTTTGCCTATTTTAGGATATCAACAACGGTTCGATCTGTTGGGTTTGGTTTATATATATTCATTCCAGTTTCGACGTACGGGAATGATCAATCAAGCAAGTCAAGTCAAAGACTTAGGACTGTGGTTGCTTTACATCTGGCAACTTTTTTTAAATCTCTAGGGGGGGGCAGCTGCCCCCCCCCCCTGCCCCCCCTTGGCGACGCCCTTGCCTATAACGACAGAATAGATTAACCGAGTAACATGAAACTTGAATATAACCGGTGAAATGAGAGATCTGCTTATCACTTTCGAGCGTACTGGCGTGATGTTATGTTATGAAATGGTATAAACAATAAACAGACATGCTATTGCAGCAATCCCGAAAGATTTACCGTTATTTATTGAAGAGTTCTGTTGTATATCTCCGAAGTTCTTCATTAGATATTCACCAAATTAAAATGGGACCAATTTCGAAGTATACTCTTTGAAACAAAAAAATAATTTTCAAAATCGGTCCATAATTGACGCAGATATCGGTGAACATACATAAAAAAAAAAAAAATCATACATAATGTCGAACATAGAACTTAATTAATATAGAGTTTCGTGAAAATAACCGTTTCAAATGAAAATGATAATTGACAAAATAGATCTAGACAAATATTATTTCTACGATTTTCTGCTGAACGCTAATAAGATCGCTAAATGTTTTTTGTTCAAATTTATTTTCAAGCCATACCCTAGTATTTGAAATGCTAACTACTAAATACCTCAGCGTCAGGTATTTGTAATACCAATTACAAATTACATTTTAAGAAGTTATTGAATTACAACTACTAATACGTATTTGTATTTCAATTACGTATTTTAATTACAAGTAATTGAAATACTGCACAACCCTGCTAGACGTCTAATTCTTCTTCTTTTCGACTCGATGGCGATTTAACCATTAGACATTTTGCAGCATCAGTGGCGTCAGTGGTGATTACATTAACAATGCTAGTATATAAGCTGGCCTCGCTAGAAATGAAATTCCAAACTACGCTAAGTCAGTTCAAGGTCAAACTGTTACAATTGACGTACGGCCTGAAACCAACACAGCAGTCCTGTGAGTGACTAGTTTGATGGGCTCCTGGCTCCTTAAGCCTAGTCACATCACTCTTCTCTTGACATTTGTCGAACCAAACATGGTATAAAGGTGAACGCGCACCTATCCGCGCCGCAGGAGCCGCACGCGCCGCAGTCATCGCATTTTCTCAAGGCCCCGCGCTATCCGCGCCGAACGCGCCGAATGGCCGAAAGTACCGCACGCACAGTGTTGTCAGAATCATATTCACTTCTGTATATCTTATTATATGAATATTTTCTGTATAGAACGAACGTACGTAGTGTACTATGGCACTTGATCCTGTTATTGTCGGTTTTGCGGTAGAAGAGGTGGAATGAAAGAAAAAAATATGGGTTCATGACATTAACTTAAAATGGGTACAGTTGGAGAGAAGTTGTTGCACATTATTTCCTGACTTGAGATAATTTAAATTAAGATCCGGTGTCCCACTACAATCTCGAAAGCATTCATGTCTTATAAAAAATGCTAGAAATTATAGTTAATAAATTAGCTACCAGTTTTATATAGTTATATATACCAAATAGTAGCTGAAAAATAGCTTGATTTAGCTATAAAGTAGCTAAGTTGGCATCACTGCACGCATGATGTCTCCGCGCCGCCCGCACCGCACCGCACTCGCCGCAAGCATCGACCGCGCCGAATCTGATGACGTCATCAGCACGCGCTGGTGGAATCCGTATACCTACAGCATTTTGCTGAAATGCGGCGCGTGCGGCGCGGACAGGTGCGCGAGGCTGCATACGATTTCATATAAAGATTTATAAAATGCGATGACTGCGGCGCGTGCGGCTCCTGCGGTGCGGCTAGGTGCGCGTTCACCTTTAACGACACGAATATCGGGATCTTCGTTGTTATCACTTCTTATTTTTTTCAGGTTCGTTTTCTCCTGGACGTGCTGAAGAAGCCGTTTGAAGTGCAGCCCGAGGCAGAAAAGCGTGGTTTTTCCGCACAGCCTCCCCAGTGGGCGTACGCTCTTAAGATTAGCTGCTCCAGTTAAATGTTCTTGTCTTCTTAAATAAATATTTATTTATTTGTTCTTTACGCCGCGTATTTTTTGTTAAACGTAGTGTTATTTACATAGGTATTCTTTAATTTTAGTTTCAAATAAGTAGGTACCAATAGTAGCTTGGGTTGGGTTGGAGATAATGAGGCGCATCATGAATTTTTGTGAAGTTAATAGGTATACTTATCCGTTAAAGAGTTTTTTTTTCTTCTACCTCGCTAAATATTTTTCTAATAACATCTTGTTTGCAAATACAAACAAGATTTTATCATTATTTATTGTTAATTTTCCTTCCCCCTGAAAAGTGGCCGCCCCCACTAGGCTACGCAAATAGCTCAAACGCGAAAATTCCTAGGGCCCGTTGTTTACTTAAGCAAAAAATATATCATGTCAACGTCATTGAATGACAAGTGCGCATTGAATGTCAACGTCATTTTCTTGTCACGATGACTGGCAAATGACAGATAAAAATCTTGTTTATCTTGTTTGGATTTGGGAAAATCAACTTTATCTACTTCTACTTAAAGCTAATTATTACGTACAAAATATTAAGCATAACACATGTTTACAATAATATAGAAATGATAATTTCGTAATAATTACACAAAACAGGATATCTGTGAAGATCATTTAAAAAAATTGCTCGATGAAGCGAGCCTTCTGCGTGCTAGCAGCTCTTATGAACGAACAGAGGCCTAGTGTAGTAGGGAAAATGAAACCGATGAATAACTTTAAAGAGTGGAAGTTCAGGGACACTCCGAACTACGCCGCTCTGCCTATTGATGAGAATCCGGAGTATAATGTGCCGATGGCTGTGAAGGATGCTGTTTTTTCTAAGGTAGGACCTCTATGGTGTAATCTTATGTCACCCGTTAGTGGAAAGAGAACCAGTTACTGTAAGCTGGCCTCTTTCAGTCTTATTTATAAAAATTTTAAAGATTCTTAATTTGAATTCTACATTGATTAATTTTGGTAAGCAGTTGCTTAACGGGCACTAAACAATTCAGATATTTTTAGATTGTCTATTGAAACTGCATACATGCTAGGCCTCCTTAAAGTCAGTCTTACCACCAACACAAATGTGAGTTGACTTTACCTACATGAAATCAAAATTAAAAGCGTTTTCTTCTTGAAAATTACTCTTTATAAACTTGTACCCAAACTTATAAAAAATTCTGAACTGTTAACCAAGTGGATATCAGATTCAAAATAAAAATTTTATGTAGAGAATTTGAATTTAGAATCTAGAAATTTAAATTTAGAAACTGCTAATCAGTTTTTAAAAACATACAGATTTTTTTACAAATAAGGCCCTAACGTTTTCTACAAACCTTCTATATTTACAGGTACCAACAGAGCCTCTAACTGGCAAGCTACACCTAGTGTGTGCATCAGATGATGCTCTGACCAACCTGCTGGACCTGGATCCATCTGTGGCCGAGACAGAGGAGTTTATCAACTTTGTTGCAGGTGCCTGCCTACCTGATGGTGGCCTGACTGTTTCACACAGGTATTGATGCAATAAAGTGTTTCTTTTTTAAACTTCTGT
Source organism: Anorthoa munda (assembly GCA_945859665.1). NCBI lineage: Eukaryota > Metazoa > Arthropoda > Insecta > Lepidoptera > Noctuidae > Anorthoa > Anorthoa munda. The sequence goes on from OX243904.1 coordinate 14,516,319, forward strand.
TAGTTATGACGGTTGCAAAGGTTATCAGGTTTAAAAGAAACATACCTACATTTTGTTTTCTGTTATATTATATTCGATTACAATAACTGTGCTGTTCTAAGATACAGAGTAGGAGATTGCAGAGTAAAAACAATTGACATTCTTGTGTCTTCAAACCTTAATTATTTACTTACTATTAATAAAAAACCGGCCAAGTGCGAGTCGGACTCGCACACGAAGGGTTCCGTACCATTATTGCAAAATACTGCATAAAAATCACGTTTGTTGTATGGGAGTCCCCCTTATATTTTTTTATTTTTATTTATTAATTATTATTTTTTGAAGTAAATATACAACTAAACATTCTGTGAATATTTCAAGCGTCTACCTGTTGCCTTTATTAATATCAATCAAAAAACGGCAAAAATATCACGTTTGTTGTATGGGAGCCCCCCTTAAATATTAATTTTATACTGTTTTTAGTATTTGTTGTTATAGCGGCAACAGAAATACATCATCTGTGAAAATTTCAACTGTCTAGCTATCACGGTTCATGAGATACAGCCTGGAGACAGACGGACAGACGGATCGCGAAGTCTTAGTAATAGGGTCCCGTTTTTACCCTTTGGGTACGGAACCCTAAAAAAGAACTGGCCAAGTGCGATTCGGACTTGCACAAAAACACGTTTGTCTAGCTGTCACGGTTCATGAGATTCAACCTGGTGACAGACGGACAGACAGACAGATGGATCGTGGAGTCTTAGTAATAGGGTCCCGTTTTTACCCTTTGGGTACGCAACCCTAAAAAGAGTAAAAATGCAAATGGGTATAGTGATTGTAGTAGGTGGCAGTCTCTAGTTTCTGCCTACAATGTAATAAAGAAAACAATACTAAAAGATTTACCAAAATCATACCTAAGTTCTGGTCTTTCGTATATTGCATCGTCATACAAAGAAGAGAAAACAGTCAAAAGTAATGTTACAACTTTCAGATATGGTGGTTATCAGTTTGGACACTGGGCTGATCAGTTGGGTGATGGACGAGCTCATATCCTTGGAGAATATGTGAACAGGTGATTAATTTGAATACTTATTGTTAGAGCGAAATTATTCATCATTTTTATACCACACTAGCCAAGGAATGATTAAAGCTGCTACTACAATAAACCTTTTCAGTCTTATTACAAAAAGCGGTTCAACTAAAATCTTGTCTACACCGTACATTATAGAGGTTTAAACCTGGGTTTTTAGTAAAACTGCTTTATGTAATACAACTGATTGGGTCTCATTGTTTGCCTAGTGTGTAAAAGTGTTAATAAAGATACTGCTTACGAATGACACTCGTTGTTTTAATGTATGGGTAACAGTAATTAATTAGGATTATGAATTTGATTTTTAATTCCTAACGTAGGTACAAAGTTATCGCCGCATGTAAAATGAGAAATATCATCAGACTTCTTAGATTGTCACGATTATGGGTATGTTAATAACGCCTTATTTTTACTAAAAAGTAACGCCTTATGTTTACAAAATTGCCTGCATTTGGCAACTAGTTGAGAAATATCGAAAAAGACGATAAGTTACGCTAACCCTAGATTAATTGGGTACACCGACCGACTGTGACTCGACATTGTACACACTTTTTAAGATAGTGATACAATATAGAAATTTATTTACTATAAAAAAATATTAAGGTTACACTAGTCGACGGCACGAACTATTTTGTGCGTGGGGTTAAAATGCGTGCTATATCAACCGACAACACGCGCGGAACAGATAGATGCTGTTATGAGCAGTAAGGAGCTAGTACGCGTACGAATACATACTTTTGCAAATTTGTAGCGAAATGGATGATGATTTAGAACGAAAACGAGCGCGCGAAATTTTATAAACAGACCTTTGGGAGTCGGGATATCATGAAAAAACGACTAAATGTATCTGTTCAAAATAAAATGATTTGCGTTGTTGAACTACTAATCTATCCCTGTATGGAGGCCGTTTTTCAATTTTCCTTCTTCTTATGGTACTTATTTGCGCCCAAAGATGCGTTAAAATTAGTGTTAAAATATGGAACTTTCGAAGCTCATAAATTTCAAGTAATTTTTTTTTTACTTTTTTGCTTCCATACAGGGCTAGATAAAGATGAGACAAATTGATATCATTTTTTATTTTGAACGTACATCGTCAAACAGTGGAGTAAAAGCCAGACTACGTTTGTATGGAAGAATTTTCGACTAGTGTACCCTTAATTTCAGTGTGAGAATTTAAATACACCCCGCGGCAATTGTCTCACTGAAATGTGTACATTCTTGTGTACTTCATAAAGTTCTATTTAAAATGTCTATTTTAAAAAATGCGGGCAGCGTGTTGCGATCTGACCTTACAGGCAAGAAAATGCTTTGAATTTCTACAATAATTATTATTAGGCCCAATTTCCTAAAAATCAAACCTCGGAGGGTTTTCCTAACCAATTAAGTTCTCAATTCTCCCTTCTACAGCAAAGGAGAATCCTGGCAGCCCCAACTGAAAGGCTCGGGAGAAACCCCGTACTCTCGTTTCGGAGATGGTCGTGCAGTGCTGCGGTCGTCTATCAGAGAGATGGTCGCGTCAGAAGCGTGCTACTACCTCGGGATGCCCACTACTAGGGCCGCAGCTTTGGTAGGTAAGGTGGTTTTGTATAAGTTTAAACTTAGATAAAGTACCTATAGATTAAGCACTGGCGTGGCCGCACATGAGGCAGCAATAGTTAGTTCTGGTGTTAAAACAAGAACAAGAATACTACAACCCACCATCGCACTGACACTTATTATCTATAAATAACCCTAATTCCTTGTCTCAATTAACACATAATACCACGAAATCACAGAATATCAAACAAAACCGAGTTTGTTTGTCAAACCTGCCATTATATTAGAGTTTGACAAACAACAGAAACCGGCCATGGTGACAAAGACAAAAAATAATCTTTTGTCCTTTTTATTTACATGGAGCTGCCAATTAGCCATCTCGCTCTATCAATCAAGCTCATTTTAAGGCTTAATCTATAGGTACTTTATCTAAGGGTTTAAAGAATTTTTATTTTTCTAAAAGAACATGAGATTTTACCAATAGAGACGTCATACTCATTATAAAGATATAAAAACATGGTGATATTTTACTTTAGCTACCTACGTAGGACCTATGGACCTTGGAACTTTATTTCTATCGCTGAATAGGTTAAAAGATCACAGAGATATAAATAGGACCCCGTTATCAGAAAGAGATCGTATATACTATTCAAACGTACGTTCGCATCGCGGCCAGACGCAGGATGGACTGAGTTCACTCAAGCTGGTCAGCTTGTGTTTGTATTGCCGCGCAGACGTTGGTAAAACGTATCTACCTCAGTCTATATATATATATAACATCATTTGATACAGTTCACTTAAATGAGTTTTTTTTTACGTAAATGAATCGTCATGTAATGAATCTAATCTTTTGTATGTCACAGAAAAAATAATAGACACAGTTAGATAATTGGTCGTCACCAAGGTACCTTTATAATTTATTTTGTTAGTACCATGAAGACCAACTGACAAGAACACTAGTGTGTAAATGTGTAGGTGTGTTTGTGTGTTAAAATTTTATTTTTGTTCAAAATTAATTAGGGGTATTGGTAATAGTGAGTAGACTGGACAATAAAATTTTGTGGCACAGCACTGCGAGGGTTATCCTTCTACATGTTTTCGTTCGCATATTGTGATCGTTCGATCAAAGGACAATGGAGAGGGCTATGCTCGGAGTTTCCTTTTGTGATGGCATCATAAATGAGGATATCTGCAGGAGAACTAAAGTTACCAACGTAGCCCGAAGATTTACGAAACTTAAGTGACAGTGAGCAGGGCTCATTGCTCGCAGAACGGATAGTTGATGGGGCTGAAAAGTTCTGGAGTGACGACCGCGAACCAGAAGACGTTCCGTTGGAAGGCTTCCCACTAGGTGGACCGATGACCTGCAGCCGTATTGCGTAAGTGCGCAAAGAAGTTAAACTCTATCCAACGGACCAAATCGACCAATCACATGCGAGATGAATGACGCGACCGTTTTGTGTGATTGGCCGATTTGGTCGGTTGGATAGAGTTTAACTTCTTTGCGCACTTACGCAATACGGCTGCTGGTTAAGGTTACAGGAATGCTCTAGAGGCGAGACGCACGGGATCGATCAATGTGGCGACGTCTGGGGGAGGCCTATGTCCAGCAGTGGTCGTCTTTCGGCTGAAATGATGATGATGATGATTGTGATCGTATATAATTGTTTATAAATACATATTAATCGGTCAAAATAACTGTGCACTTGGTGATGTCACGTCACTCTGGCGTTCGGCCCTCGCTATTGGCGCACGTGGCGAACGCGGTGTGCCGCGCGGGTACCAGGGAGTGCAATGGGGTCGCTTGACGTACGGTGTGGGACTGTTCAAGTATGTACCAGGGAGTGCAATGGGGTCGCTTGACGTACGGTGTGGGACTGTTCAAGTATGTAAGCACTATAGGCGGGGGTGTCTATGCTTTGCTTATTTTTGATGACATGGGGGGGGGGGGGGCTTAGATGGTGATTATGTCAGCAGTAATTATTTACTTTTTTACACATATGGCAACCCACACATTGTCTATGCCTGAAAACGAAACGCATATTCGGAGATTCCCACAAATAATGAATACGTTTAGATACTCGCTTAGAACCGAGTAGGGGAATTACCGCGTGCTATTCACTTGTCTAAAGAACAATGGCGAAATTTTAGCTGACTTAAATTTGAGCCTCTGAAAGTGAGTTATATACGAAAGACATTCTATTAATTGTCTATGTTTTCTAAAGTATAATTAGGCCTGGTCCAAAATAGATAAAAAAAATATAATAAATAAAAAGTTATATGATTTTTTAGTTCATTTCTTTAGCATAGTGTTGCCATTATATATTTAATCTGCTAAGTGACAAGTAGTAACTATATTAAGTAATAATATCATTATTGTAGTCATTATTGTAGTTCCAGTAAATGATGAAAAAGATGAATGATCATTATTGTAGTTCCAGTAAATGAGTTAACAATACAGTTTATGTCTAAGTGTAGATGTTCCTTTGCAGGTAGGTAAGAATATTGTAGTGTAGTAGAACTAAATGAATTACTTTCGATTAATGATTGGCAAAAAGACTAGTACCCAAGTCTAAAAATATAGCTTACCAAAATGCCAAATGTGTAGCTACTCTTTCCAAAGAGTATACTACACATTTCATGCTAAAATAACTAGGTTAGGGAAATACTAATGCGATATTCCCCTTTTACTTCCACGAAATTGAATAATATTACCTATTAAACACATTATTAAAAGTTACCCAGACATAACCTACAAAAGTTTATGACTGAATATCTAATATTCTCTACATTCTCGAAAAAAAATTCTTGCACACACTAATTCAGAACATCACCCTGAGTTAAACCAGATATTTTTCATTTAAAGACTTTCGAATTTAATCTCAGCTAAAACAATGTATGGGCACCTGCCATTGTTCTTTCTTCCGTCAATCTATTGTTTCTTTCTGTACGATTGCAGACAATTTGACGTGTTGTAAGCAAAGCAAAGCAAGTTAATGTTTGTGTTACTGTTGATCCACTTTCGCCAAAGTTGAATTGTTTAAGTTGTCGTTTCAAATAGACATCCAAGTTATAGCAAAAATTGTTCGATTTTCCTAATTCTAGAATTATAACTGATGCTCATGAATCAATAAAAAACAGAATACTTACATTAAAACAAATATCCATATACCAATGATTAGGTAAGCATGAGAGGGGGGTTAGAGCTTTGCTTACTTTTGCTAAAAAGGGGGAGGCGGGGTTAATAATTGTAATAAATCTACTTTACTTGAACGGCCCCTGTGCACAGTTATTTTGACTGTGTTGTAAACACATGCTTTTTCCCATGGGGTTAGGCAGAAACTACAGAATGGCACCCGCTACGGTCTTTTTTGGTTCATTAAAAATAGATTTAGTCATATTTTAGTAAGTTTTATGGCCCGATTGTGTTGCTAAGCGAAAATTGTTAGTAAACCACGGTGAAGAGCATCTTATTATGCAAGATTTCCCTAACACTAAGTGAAAACTAAATGAAAAATGCTTAAATAATAGCGCGCTGTTGAAATTTCGACTATGTGAGCAGAGCCCAGTGTTGAAAACCCATCAGCGCGCTTTGTAATTGCTATACAAATCAACCTAATACCCTTGCTATTTATTGAGTTTTGTATGTAACCCCTCCGAAAAACTAGTGAAAGAAGAGATTGGAAGGTTATAACTAAAGAAAACTTCTGGCGGAGTCTATCCTACTGCAAAGATAGCCTCTAAAAGTGGAGATGGCACGACACCACTTTTATTAAATGATAAATGATTTTATTTCTGTAAGTTGGTTTTTAAAAACACTTACATGTAGATGGGGTCGGCGTTTCCTGTCTGACTACTCTGAGAAGAAAGGCCGAAACAAACTCGGAGGTCACAGTCTCTTTTAAAGTCCAGACAAAATCTTGGTTAGATCATGTGAAGACCATGTAGACTGATGTCTGAAATGGTCTTTTGAGGAAAGAACCAGCCAGATTGAGTGGACCAGTCCAGTCAGTGCACGCATTTGTCAATAGCCGTGCAGCTAAACTCAGAATTTAATTTTGTTATTATTTAGTCTGTGTTGTTCCAATCCTAGGCCAAAGCCCTTCCTATTCTTCTTCCACGTCTGTCTGTCCAAAGCTGCAAAATACCCGTCTTTATTAAAGGAATCCAGCTCATTAACCCATCTTCCTCCCCCTATGCTTTATTGACTAATATATTTCTTTCTTTCTCAGTGAGCGACGACCACAAAGTATGGCGAGACAAAACCTACAGCGGTCGAGCGAGACAGGAACGCGCCGCCATAGTGATGCGCATCGCCAATGCGTGGTACCGCATCGGATCTCTCGAGATACTGGTAAAGAGGAAGGAGCCGCACACTCTGAAGATATTAACCGACTTTATCATAAAGGTGAGTTATGTGTTATAGTGATGCGCCTCGCCAACGCGTGGTACCGCATCGGATCTCTCGAGATACTGGTAAAGAGGAAGGAGCCGCACACTCTGAAGATATTAACCGACTTTATCATAAAGGTGAGTTATGTGTTATAGTGATGCGCCTCGCCAACGCGTGGTACCGCATCGGATCTCTCGAGATACTGGTAAAGAGGAAGGAGCCGCACACTCTGAAGATATTAACCGACTTTATCATAAAGGTGAGTTATGTGTTATAGTGATGCGCCTCGCCAACGCGTGGTACCGCATCGGATCTCTCGAGATACTGGTAAAGAGGAAGGAGCCGCACACTCTGAAGATATTAACCGACTTTATCATAAAGGTGAGTTATGTGTTATAGTGATGCGCCTCGCCAACGCGTGGTACCGCATCTGATCCCTCGAGATACAAGTCAAGAAGAAAGAACCGATCTTCAAATCTTCTCTCTATTACGTGAATAATAAAATTAAAGATTTCTTTGTTTTATAGCATCATTTTCCCGAAATTGAGAAGTCTGGCGACGACAAATACGTAAAATGGTATTCTGAAGTGGCGCACAGAAATCTTGATATGGTAGCGACTTGGCAAGGTAAGTTTTTTTTTTTTTATTTATCTTACACTGTTTGTTGGGCAATTCCCTCCCCATATCTTTCAAGATCTGTTTTAACAACACAAGTATTTCGAAGCTGACAGCTATTTTTTATTAAAAAAGGCCTTATGTCCAGGCAATAAGATTGATAATGCAATTGAATACGCACCTGCAAAGTCACCATGTGTGGTGGGTATTCAAATATCATATTAAAACATATTGCATGTCTTCATAAAGATGCAAAGTTTTTAAAAATAAGTGCTAAAATGTTGCAGCAGACTACGTCGAACTTAGAAAAGTAATTGTTATAATTTTTATTCCCAGGTTTAGGTTTTACCCACGGCGTTTTAAACACAGACAACGTGAGCCTGTTAGGCCTGACCATAGACTATGGTCCTTATGGGTTCATAGACCATTACTACCATCATTATGTCCCCAATACTTCAGATGATATGGGGCGGTACGCGTTTAACAAGCAACCTGAGGTGAGTTTTACTGATGGGATAGGATAGATGGGCCCACTTTCCCGCCTTTGGACTCCCATTTGGTACGTTGTGCGTGCAGGCCTCATCTCTGTGAGAGGGAATGAGCCATAATCCACCACGTGAGCCCAGTGCGGGTTGGTGGATGTCACATGTGTTCGAATTTTTGGTTCTACGACAAGCCGGTTTCCTCACGATGTTTTCCTTCACCGTTTTGAGAGCAGTGGTGATGAAATTATTTACACTAAAGTAAAGCGCCTGCCTGGGTCCGAACCCTCGACTGGGTTACCACTGGGCCACCACTGCTTTTGATCTTGAATTACTGTGAGGGTTAGCAGGCAAACCTGACGCCGATACTAATTTAGAGAAAACCAAAATAGGTAAAAGGTATCAGGTATTGTCAAGCGATTTTTAACCTAGTGTCGTGCAAATGTTTCTGTCATCATGACTTTAACGTCACAATTGTCCGTGCATTGTGTGATTGCCCCGTACCTACCATGTCAGGCTTTTGTCAAGAAAGTTCTATTACATAAAGAACGCAACTTATATAAAACCGGCCAAGTGCGAGTCGGTCTCGCGCACGTAGAGTTCCGTACCATTATCGCAAAAATATCACGTTTGTTGTATGGGTGCCCACTTAAATATAAATTTTATTCTGTTTTTAGTATTTGTTGTTATAGCGGCAACAGAAATACATCATCTGTGAAATTTCAACTGCTTAGGTATCACGGTTCATGAGATACAGCCTGGTGACAGACGGACTGACAGACATACAGACTGACCGCGGAGTCTTAGTAAAAGGGTCCCGTTTTAACAAAACAATACAAGTCAGTGACTTCATAAGAAAATATTATATTCAGAAACGGGAGGATTCTGTTCTGTTATGTATAACCTTTTTAATAATATTTTTTTACAGATTCTTGTATGGAACTTAGGAAAGTTGGGTGAAGCTTTAGAACCAATTCTGTCAGAGCAACAGAAACAAGAGATCAAAGACATCCAAGCTACTCTTGAAGACTATGTCAAAACAAAAGTATTGTAAGTACATCATTAGGCCAGAGCATATTTGTCCAAAATTAACCTTATTTGTATATTAATAGGGTATATTTTGTATTGTTTGAAGTACATACTGATATCGAACCCCTCAATTTAATTAAATTATTTTACACATTTAAAATACTTCCTTCATGTTATTTTTCAGGAAAACATACCTACTAAAGCTCGGACTCAAGGAAATCAAAGATGGCGACAGAATATTCGTGGAGGATCTCCTTGATATGATGCAGCACAAAATGGCGGACTTTACAGCTACTTTCAGACAGCTTTCTGAGGTAACTAGTTAGTTACATTCTTTGGCTTTTATTTTAATATGACATATTTTTTACTGCTGACTTTTACTGATTGTTTTGTGAATGTGTGAACATTGTAGGCCTTCTAGATTTCTAGACGCTTGTTAACATTTGTTAACTCTCTCGTTTATACAAATTTTTTTTTTAGTTTCTTACGACTTATTGTCGGGCCTACGTTGTCCCCCCATATCTAAGCACTAATACTGTAACGTGGAAATATTGTAAAACAAACCAATTTTTTTAAAAGAGTAACCGTGGAGTTTCTTGCCGGTTCTTCTCCACAGGAAACGACTAACCCGAACCGTGCACCTTTTGTCGACGTTTTATAAGTGCCCATGTAGGCCTATGTGAAATAAAAAACATTTGATTTTGATTTTGATTTTGATCGAGGTTAAGAAAGTTTTATCTAAGAATCAGATTTACCGAAATATACTTTTATGACAAAAAACATCGTCTTAATGCACCTTAAAAGTGCGTTAACACTGAAGCAGAGACAAATATAGCAAAGCGGAGACGACGAGATATTAGTAGAAATCACAGAACAGAGAAGACAGTAGAAATCGTATATCGCTTCATTAGTATCGGAAGCAGCGTACCCAAACTCACACATATACAGGTTAATTGTATTTCGTAACACTAAGAAATCTTTGATGTGATTGGTAGTTTGAAAGTAGGAAATATGTCAGTCGTCGCTTATTTGAAAATAAACCACATTTTAATGTTCATAGAGTTGTTAATTGACTACTCTTTTTAAGTATTTATTACATTTTCCGTTAAAATCGCACATGGAATAATTTAATAACCAAGCTACGCTACCCGCCGCTAGATGTCACTATACTAAATGCATTCAATTTAAAGCTGTATTTCGTTATTGATAAGATTTATATTTGCGTAATGAGGTCATTACAATTCGTTTTCCTCTAGAGATGTACCACCGTCGTTGACTTATTTATCGAAAATCCGTTTTATTTTGAAACAAAACAAAATCAACAGCTAGATTCGATAAATATTATTATGCTTGAAATCCAGTGTTTATATACAACTGAATATTTCTAATCTTATGACTAATAACAAAACAAACTTACATACAAAGGGGAGAGGAAAATGGGCTCATAGTGCATCAAAAATTCGCCCACATCGATGTCAATGGGAAACGTGCCCAGAACGCTGGCAGCATTGCTACGTTGAATGGCAATGCTGATTCTCTGGCTGAAGAAAAGGCCAGCCCTCTGGTCACGCGAACAGTCAACTAACCGTTTACTTATGTCTCGAAGCACTCGATGAGCACTCGGACCCCATGGATCTAATGTCTCAACCCTAAACGGGTCATACATATAACTGCCAATAAGGTTGTTATATTTGCGCCGTTTGAGGTTTTCTGCACCAGCAGCAGCTGCTCTAGCACAGCCCGCCGTGCTAAGGGATGGCGCAAGGGTATCGACACATTTTGCATCCCACACCAAAGGCCTACCCAACTTCCAAGGCATTATGGCCATCCCATCCGGTCTCTTCCCACCGTCGCGTGCCAAGCCATTGGGTTCTAAAATAGCTGACACCCCGGCGGTGACAAGAGCTCGACGTATGATGTCATTAATGACGGCACCGGCGCCCGCAGCTGCGCCGTCTGCGGCGACGTCTGCAGCCCACCTCGCGCGCCGCCCAGTTTAAGAAGCGCGAGCCTTTCCTTACCAGAAACTTAAGAGCGGTTCCGTTTTCTAAAGTAGCAACCACTGTACTTGTAAGTCATATTTAAAAATAAAGAATTCAAAATAGTGTTTATATAAATTTATTCTAATACTTACGATTTATAGAAAATATAATTAAGAATTGTCATGTTAGACTACTAATCCGTTTTTGAAAATCATTATATTGATAGAAAAATACACCCTGTTGCTTTTACGCGATAGATATTAAACTATAGTCTGATTTTTAATTTCGTACACTAAACTGACATTTGGAGGTTGCCACTTTATCGTTACATTAAAATATTAATTAAACAATAATTAATTAAAATATTAATTATTCGATTAACCTTATTTCGATTAGAATACTACCAATAGATTACTCATATCCATGCTTTATTCATTTTAAACTTGGTTAAGGCAGAATTCGAAAAAAAAGGGTTTGAACATGGAAATGACATGTATTTGATTATTAATACTGAATCACCAAAAAAAACCGCACACTGGTTTAAATTTTTTCAGAAAGGTATATCATAGAACACAGAGAACATTGTAAGTTTAAAATATCGATAACTCATTATCGATAACGGCAATCTCTAATTGAGTAGCTGACTGTGACATGTGCATAGTTGGAATCTTCGAGAACAATATGTTTGAATTTAAAAGAAAGTAGACCTTAAATTTAACAACATAAAATCAACTTTTACTTTTGTGTGGGCGGGGCAGCAGACATATGCGGAATAGTGCAAATCCCGGGGTACGCGGGCCCCGCCTACTTGCGACTTCTATTGTAGAAGGCGTTTTTTCTGTTCTGTGGTAGAAATCCACGTCGAGTCTATCCCAGGGGTCGGCAACTTTTTGAGTCGGAAGAGGAAAAAATTACAATTTACAAAATTTCAAAGTTTTTAAAGAGCCAAAATTTTTTTCTTGCGTACTATTTATTATATAGTTGCTTAAAATTTAGTATTCGCATAAATAAAGTTTTTTATAAAAATAAACTAAACTAACTCTTTCAACTTGCTTTTCAACTCTGTAAATTTTGCATTCCACAAAGCTTTACTTTTTAAATCGATCGATTCGCATTTCTAGAGATCCAATATAAACCCCAAATGGCTCAATGTGGATTTCGTTACTATTTGTGTTGAGAAGATTTACTATGAATGCTAGAGTGGTTTTGTTGGTTTTGAATTGCTGAAATTTGTCAGCAAATTCATCTTTTTTTTTTTATAAATTATATAATATTTGCGTATGGAACTAAAGAGCCGCAGCTTCACATCCAAAGAGCCGCATGTGGTTCGCAAGCCGCAGGTTGCCGACCCCTGGTCTATCCTACCTTTCGTGATAGGTCATTTCCTCCCCGTCTTATCTCCACTTCAATGGAACTTCTTCCTAACAAACTGGCGATTTGCGATTGTATTTACAAAACTTTGTAGAAACTGGAAAATATCTAGTTCATTTTGTTTCTGGTTTTATTACAGGTCAAGCCACAAGAGCTGACAGATAAGTCAGTACTAGAAACGAAGTGGTCACTCAAAAAGTTGAGCGAAGCACCAAACTGGGACAAATGGGCGCAAGAATACAATATTAGACTGAACAAAGAGAATTGTAAGCATAACCCTAAGTATTTAACCTTATATCAATGGTAACTATTTGACGTCGACGATGCCTGATGCTTCAGTTAAGCCTTACTACAGAGGCTTTGGACAAAGTTTCATTCTACAGGATGTAATGCGAATGTGTGATCATACATGTCATATTACGCCCTGTCACGGGGTCACAGCGCTAAGAAAGAAAATTTGGTTCAAATAAATCACACTAGATGGCGCGATATGCACCGATTTCTTATCGAATTGTGTGAAAATTTAATATTTTTTGGCATTGAACATAAAAATTTTATGTTCTGGTTATATCAAATCTCCTAAGCACAAAATTATGGTATATTGAGAACTTAATTCACATTTCAAAGATTATTTGCAAGGAACATTTAAAATTGATGCCAATAGATGGCGCGGATTTAAATTTCTATAACTCGATTGTTTAAATTTGTATTGTAACACATTTTGGTGCAATAAAACTGGAACTAAAACAAATCGTCACTGTATTTAAAGAAAAACATATTTACGAACCTAGTAAACACTTTTACTTGCAAGTCGCTGCTAATACCGTCTATCTTTCGCCGTGGAACCGAACCGAACGCGATCGAAGTACAAAAACTAATCAGTTTAATCAGATAAAAACGCTAGTTATAGTTCTCGCCAAACTTCTTGGCCGCCCTGAAGTTGGCTACAATGGCTGCGCAGTAGTAAATCTCATACAAAGACAGCACCGTTTCGTGCCTCGCGCATTCGGGAAACCAACTTCAGTGCGGCGGTTTCTTTGTATGGGATGAGACATCTGTTGGTATGCTAGTATTATATCATCTGTGGCCCTGTATAAGCGCTGGTAATTGTCATAACTCATAATATAAGGGATTGATCATGTGACATTTCGATAGCGCTTGAAAATCCCATACATTTTCCCGCAGACGTCATTAACTTTGAATCGACCTATATTAGAATGTTTTTCGTAATATTGCCACTGATGTGAATCAAACCTTTTCTCTTAGAACAGCTATTAAGATTTTGTTGTCATCGTTACAGTGTCTGAAGAGGAGCGAATCAAGCAAATGGTTAAAGTAAATCCAGTGTATGTTCCTAGAAACTGGATCCTAGAGGAAGCTATCAAAGATGCTGAGAATAATGATTTTGAAAAGGTATCAATGTCTTTTTAATATTTCTTTTAGTCAACTGCAGACCAAAGACAAGGCATAATAACGCAGAGTCGAAGCATAAATCAAACTACTACGATCGTCTCATTTACCTTGATAAAATTGTGCGCATTATGTTTTGGAGATAAGGTTCAATGTGCCTTGAACATTCTTGCGTCCGTCTTTTAGACCCTTCGCTTTTAGGAATGTTATGTTACAAAGTCCCACTCCTAAAAACTGCAAGCTAATGCGTGTTCTTGTAGATTCGAAGGAGCTTGCTTCTGTCTTCCTCATCTTTATCACCCTACAACAGACTTGCTGGATATTGGTAACCCCAGTCTCCATCCGCAAGCTACGATTCTCGAGAACTCTCGTCCACCTGCTATAATCCACCCAGCCTGCCTTCATCTTATATACTTACATCTACCCGTTTGTTTCAGGTACGATTTTTAATGAAAATCTTCAAAAATCCGTTTGAAGTGAACGAGGAAGCCGAAAAGCGAGGTTATTCAGCACAACCACCCAGCTGGTCTTACGGACTTAAGCTTAGCTGTTCCAGTTAAATTTAAAATACTACCTACGCGTACATAATATCAGCGTCATACAATAATGCTATGTTCATTATTAGATTAGCTGTATTACTAAGATTGAACAATAGTAGTTTATGCAATGGTCATATAATAGGGGTTATTAAAACACGAGCGTAGGTTTATCAAATGAGGCGAAGCCGAATTTGATAATAATATTACGCGAGTGTTTTAATACCTAATTATATGCTATTGCATACACTACTTAGTAGCCAGGCTACTTAGGCCATTGCATAAACTACTATTTCGAATTCGTATTTGGAACATTACGTTGTGAGTGTAGATAAAATCAATTACTACACGGTTAAAATCGGTCGAACGTCAGAGTGACGTCACAGTTCAGTTATTTTGACCGAGCAGACTTTAGGTTATTTTTTTTTTAATTTCTGGGCCACTATCTAAACTGCTACGCGCTAGATGTTTTAGTTTCTACAGGAGGGCTGAAAATGTGATGTTTTGAAACTTTTTGTGATGAAGGCAATATCTTGAAAAAATATTAGAATAAGATTCATGTTTGTAAAGGTCTATTAATTATTTTTTATACCAATTTATTTACAAATATATAAAGATGTTATGTTATATTTTCTGCTTTTAATTTACCCCATGATACCCAAAAATCTATATTTTTTAAGCCATTGTTGTTGTACAAACAGGTAGATAGTTCAAACAAAACACAACATACAAAAAATACTGTAATTATGATAATATTATTTCCATAATGTAGGTATTTAAACTTAAAGAAAAACCTATTATTTACAATTGATCAACATAAATAATTCTTCTCTGGTATACAAATGACCAGCATTACATAATTCACTTATAATCTTCATCACCACTATCATCGGGTTCAGAGTAATCCTCATCAATTTCCACCTTCCTTCTTTTTGGTTCTGGAATATTCTCTTTCTCTACTTCTATAGCCTTCTGGGCTTCAGTTTTGGCAGATCTATGGTGGAACACAAAAGAAATACTCTTTGCTAAGTCCCAGCATTGTTTTAAGACCAAATCTGCCAAGTTCTTCTTGTCAGCACAGTGGTACCAGTTTGACAAATCTGAAGTACAGTCAGAATTTTCAGGAGGAATTGTAATTTGGATGTTGTTGACACATCTTCTGCATTTGAATTTGCTGTGAGTGTCTGATAATGTGTTTTCTTCTAATCTAAACAGATCCTTCAAGTCCTCAGAAGTGAAGTGTCTCAGAGATTCCTCATTTTGATCAACTACAGTGTCACTGAGAGCCTTCTTGTGGGCTTGTCTTTGGAATATCTTTTCCTCTATGGTTCCTGTTGCTAGCAGCCGGTATATGTAACAAGGTTTCTTTTGTCCATCTCTCCATACTCTTGCCATAGCTTGGTCATCATTTGCAGGGTTCCAGTCAGGGTCAAACATGATTAGTCGGTTTGCTCCAATAAGATTGAGTCCACAACCACCAGCTTTAGAACTCAGCATGAATATCCATTCTTTATTCTCCTTGTTGTTGAAACTCTCAACTACTTTGGCTCTTTTCTTGATTGTCATGGAGCCATCAAGTCTCACATATAAATAAGATCTCTTTCTACATAATTTCTCAAATAAATCTAGAGTTTGTGTATAATTTGATACAAGTACAATTTTGTCATCAGTGTTGGTCTTCAAGTTAGCCAGGATACAATCTAAGATCATCAGTTTGCCTGACAGTTCTGGCTTGACGTCTTTAATATCATAATTGCTTGGTAACAAGCTCAAAGCTTTTTCAAAACCTTCAGACCTTTCTAAAATCTTGTCATAAACTAAATCTGGATGGTTACAGAGTTTCTTAAGAGTAGTGATACTTGATAGAGCACTGAGAGTGTTCTTCTCTCCGGTTCCACTGAACTTGTTTCGTATCGCATCAGAATTGATGAAGTTTTTGTACAGCTGTGTCTGAAGGGGAGTCATCTTCACACATATGACTTGTTCAAACTTAACTGGCAGGTACTTTGTGAGTAAACTGCTTGTTCTGCGTATCATACATTTGTTAACTATAGAGGTTAGAGTTGATAGACATTCCTGTGCCTTTTCTCTTTCTGAAGCAGTTGCTAAAGCATCTTGCCCTCTCAGGATAGGATTCTCATATCTCTTCTTGAATTCATGAGCAGTGCCAAGAATACCTTCATTGACAAAATGTACTAAACTGAAATATTCTGTCAAATCATTCTGGATTGGAGTTCCTGATATCAAAATTCTTCTTTTAGCTTTCAAACCCATCAATGCTTGGTAAGTTTGGTTCTCAGAGTTCTTCAGTCTATGTCCTTCATCACATAAGACTAATCCTACTTCAGATGAGTGTAAAATATTAGCGTAAATTCTAAAGGTTTCATATGAGATGATTAGCACTGGGGTAGCAACTCGAGTAGTGGTAAATGTATTCATGTATTGCTGTAGTTTTAAAGTAATGTCAGCTTTAGATCCACCATCCATAGCCAGAGCATTGATTCTTTGCCCAAGCCATTTATGTATCTCATTGTACCAATTCTTGACCAAACTACTTGGGCAGACAATGATTGCCTTACAGATTGTAGGTTTACAGTCCGGACCTTGCCTCAGAAGTGTCCACAATAGAGTAATACATTGTAAAGTCTTTCCTAAACCCATTTCGTCGGCCATGATACAGCCATAGGCGTTCTCTATCTGTTGTCCTGTAACGCAGTCGTACATAAACTTCACTCCTTCCCTCTGATGAGGTCGTAAGACATTCCCCAGCACTGGGTCCACGACTACCGCCACTCTTATGTCGTTAGGACTCATCTTCATCTTCTCATGTTCGGGGATGTAAGGCGGTCGGTACAAAACCAACGCATTCGGCTCATCTGGATCGTGTAAAGCTCGCCTAACCTGAGTTCTCTTTAGACCCAAGCTTTTACCACAAAATGAAGACACATAGTTCGGAATGGGTACTTTGAAAGGCTTGTTCAGTATCTGCTTGATTAAATTCTCGTGCTCAGAAGCAGTCAATGCCTGAGAAGCTGATTTCTGAGTCAATGGTATCTTCGTGCATTCCCGCCGTTTATTTCGTTTGGATTCAAGCAGCGGGCTTTTGAAGACATTATCGCTGGAGCCAACCTGGCTCGGCGCTAGGCTGCGCCGCATTATAAATCAGTTTATACCATTTAAACACAGCAGTTTATCAATAAAAATGCACACCTGTTAGAACTTGTTTTGAAAATGAGAAAATAGATTCAAGAATTTTGACATTGACGTTTAAATTTAGTGTTGCAATAAAAAATATTTTTCGCATCGTTCTCTTTGGAGCTAAAGGTGGCCATGCACGCGAAGATGTCTGATCAATTTGATTTCCGTCCGTCCGGGTTTGTCCTAGTTTACAAGGCGTCCGGGGAGCGTCCGCTTGGGGTTTTATTTGTAGTCCGGGTTTTAGTCTTCAAATCAACAACGGCAATTTTTCACCGATTTCGCCGTCAATTGTAGACCGATTTTGTAAATTATTTTTTATTTGGATGATCCCGAATTGGTCCCATTTAAAGGTGAAGATTTGATGAAGAAATTCAAAGGAACTCTTCAAAAATTACGGCAAATCACCCGGGATTGCTTAACTGTTTATTGTACACTAGCTTCAGCCAGCGGCTTCGCCCGCGCCTAAAGTGTTTTATCACCCAAGGGAACTTAGGTAAAGTACCTATAGATGAAGCCCTGGCGTGGCCGCACATGAGACAGCAATAGTTAGTTCTGGTGTTACAACAAGAACAAGTACACTACAACCCACCATCGCACTGACACTTATTATCTATAAATAACCCAAATTCCTTGTCTCAATTAACACATAATACCACGAAATCACAGAAAATCAAACAAAACCGAGTTTGTTTGTCAAACCTGCCATTATATTAGAGTTTACACACTCACTTACTTAACTTATATACTTAATGTAAGTCTGAAATAGCCAAGTCAGAGGCCTGTGGGTTTTTCCAGAGGCTCTTTTTCAAATAACTCTGACACCAGAGGTGGCCACACCTCACACGAAAAGAAGAAGAAGAAGGGAACATACCGGGATAAAAAGTATGATACCATAAACACCAACTTCCGAAATATAAATTATTTTTAATTTGTAGTGGTCGTTTGTATTTTTTATTAAAAAAAATTTTTGTTAAAATTACATTTAGTTTAAAAAGTTATAAAAATAAAATCTGTTTAAATGTCCGGGTTGTAAGCTCCAAAAGCCGGGGATTTAATTTCACGCTCTTTGTATTAGTTGGCAGATTTTAGAGATGGCAACCCTAAGTACGGTCAGCGAGAAGTTGATGAACACTTGAGAATAATTTTTCACAAGAACTGTATGATGTAACGTTAAATAACATTATCACATGGAATGCATATAAGCAGTATTATCATTTCAGTCGAAAGACTTCTACTCTTGGATATAGGCCTCCCCCAAACATAAAGAATAATTAAAATATGATATTTTACGTAGAGCGGTCAGATGGTAGTCCTATAGAAGGAAATAACAATATTCACGGCATTTTTGGCAGCGAATAGAGTATGCACTTGGAACTTGGCATTATTTTTACTAAATCCGGGTAAGAGGTGCCAAGATAACCGGCATTTCTGCAGAATGAAAATTTTCTAATACTTACTTGCAGCAAATATGAACTGCCACATGAACACTACAAGGCCGGACCTGCCTAAAAACTAGGAACTAAAACGTGTGCAGTTCACACACGGTAGATGTGAACCCTTGAAATTATATATAGGTACTATTTCATTCTCTCGAACATTAAATCCAATCGTTAATGTCTCTTTTTAATTTTGCTTTTTAGGGTTCCGTACCCAAAGGGTAAAAACCTATTACTAAGACTCCGCGGTCCGACTGTCTGTCTGTCCATCTGTCACCAGGCTGTATCTCATGAAACGTGATATCAAGACAGTTGACATTCACAGATGATGTATTTCTGTTGCCGCTATAACAACAAATACTAAAAACAGAATAAAATAAATATTTAAATGGGGCTACCATACACCAAACAAGATATTTTTGACGATTTTTGCGATAGTGGTACGGAACCCTTCGTGCGCGAGTCCGACTCGCACTTGGCCAGTTTTTTGTTTCATTGAGCTTCAAATCTCAACGGGGCTAAAGAAGAATTCACTTCAAAATAAAACAAAACAAAGGTTACAAAAATACTTAGTATTAAAAAGAAAATATTTAACAAAAACTTTCTCTTACTTTTTAAGTTACAATCGGTAGTATCGATGTGCTACATCAATACTTTACTAGCATGATACATCACAGACATTTTTTTAAACTTAAAGCATACATAAGTTGATTTTTAAGTCCAAGAAATAGTATGGGGACATGCAATTAGTTTTCAAATGTTCAATGATTTCACATCACAATCAATGAACGTAAAATAAAGTTTATAAAACTTTAGACACACAAAGCATCGCATTTGAGCGAATACGTTAATACATTTTTAATTTTAAAAACATAATTAACTTAAGAATTGAACCTCCATTTAAATCATCAAATTAAATTAATCAATCATACATATGAATTCATAAGAAAAGAGTTCTTGTAAGAAAACTTCAGACACGGAAGTGGGCAGTGGGCTAAAATAGTCTAAAAGGATCAATCCAACAAATAAATTTTTTTTGTGTAATGACTGGGATAATATTTCGGCTACATTTTATAAAAACAAGGAACAAGGACAAGGATTTGATTTAATATTGCTTTATTGATTGCTTATATGATCAATTAGTCAAAATTATCCTACTTGATGTAAAAATTAAGTTTCGAAATAGGGGTCGTAATACAGGCAATTCTTGCTTAGAAGGGCATTTCAAGTACTAGATGTAGTTAGTACACACAAAAAAAAAATATGTGTTAGTTTTTGAGTGGATTTGACAACTTGCAAGTAATAATCACAAAATGCCAAGTTACAGTACGCGAGTGTTACTATGACACATCGAGTTATAAACAGAGAGATATAATGTCTTCTCGCTCTGAAACCCATTGTGCATTATTAGCGCCTCTCTTAGTCAATGGTACAAAACAAGACATAATTTTTATTTATTTTTTGATTACATAAAAGAAACTTGAAGCTTGATTATTGCTATAATATGATCCTAAGTATGTGTTGTAGAAAAAAATCGCAACCGTGGTGTTTGTTTTAACTACAAAATTCTTCAGAACAGTAACTTTATAGGGCCTGGATTTGTAATTTCTTCTCTTGACGATTTCAAATTCTCAAAAATAGATTTTCGAAAAAATATGATATCTTTTACAAAAATAGTAATTAATGCTAGTATTTAATGATCGAGTCAGAATAAATAAAGTATGTAAGTTGGACAGATCCTTTTTGAAGCCCGTTTCGTGGATTTGACAAATCACATCGAGTTTCAGACAGAGAGAGAACGTGCTCTCTTTCTATACCCCGATGTGCCGTCTTAAAGCCCGGTCGGAAGTTAATGGTACAAGTCTTTCGCATCTTCCTTCATTGATTTCTCGGCAATGGCATTCGAATAAGTCACAGTGTTGTATTACTTTCTGTTGCTACGCACAACCTTGATGTTGGTGCCTTCGAAGACGCAGTCCGTCCGCGATGGGTATACGTTCTTCAGGTTTCCTTCCAGATCGACCACTTTTACCTGGCGAGAGAAACAAAGGTTCATTTTAAAAGTGGTAGGGTGCTGTAGGAGGAAGAACTGCCTGACCTGACAGCCCAGGACAAATTTTTCCGGCGCCAGAAAACGAATGCGCAAGTAGAATTTTCGACGCGATTTGACCTCTTACAACGGTCTGAACAACAGTTAACATGAAGTTTTTTCAATAGCACAGCAAAAAGCCCTTATTGCAGGTGATTTGAATGGCCACCACTCAAATTGGTCTTCCAGAACTGACACCAGAGGTAATCAGATTTTTGACGCTGTTATGGACAACAATGTATGTACACTCAATGATAACACACATACACGTTTGAAATTGGTCAATGGGGCTATACAAAAATCTTCCCCAGATGTAACTGTTGTTTCTACAGATTTGGCCTTGATATTAAAATGGTGGGTGATGAATGAAAACTTGGGAAGTGACCATATAAATATATATATATATATATATTGTGATTTTGTGTGTTGTGCTGTGTCTTTTGTGTGCACTGAATAAAGAGTTTATCTATCTATCATATGATAATTAAAATTTGCTTAGAAAATAATAAATCTGATATTTAAACAAAACGGAGGAACTTTAATAAAGCAGATTGGCAAGGATACACACAGAAAATAGAATCGGATTTAACAAACTTGGAACTACCTTTAGATCACCAATCTGCATATAATAAATTTATAGATATTGTAAACTCTGCAGCGGATCAATACATACCTACAAATAGAGTGAACGAGAATCCTCTTCAGTCAGACAAATTCATACCAAAACCATATTGGAACCAACATTTATCACATATCGTTGCACAGAGACGCCTTGCATTAGCTACTTTTAGAAGAAATCCCAACCCACAAAATCTTGAAGTTTTACAAAGAAAAGTGAGTGAAGCTCAAAGGCTTATACGACAAGCTAAGAATAAATCCTTTCAGGAATTTTGCAATGGCATAGATAGTGTAACTTCTTCAAGAGAAATGTGGAAGCGCATGAGATGGGTCAAAGGGTACAGATCACCTACATCTTTTGTTGATCGAGGTAAAGCCGAAAATTTGTTGCGTAGTCTAGCCCCCGATTACGTATCGCCACCTACCCCCACATTTACTT
Source organism: Anorthoa munda (assembly GCA_945859665.1). Classification (NCBI taxonomy): domain Eukaryota; kingdom Metazoa; phylum Arthropoda; class Insecta; order Lepidoptera; family Noctuidae; genus Anorthoa; species Anorthoa munda. The sequence goes on from OX243904.1 coordinate 14,538,522, forward strand.
CTTGTAACTTGCAATTGTCCAGGCCGGTTTCGGTACAGGAAGTAGTTAACTCACTTAAAAAAACAGATACAGCGCCGGGACATGATAATATTTCATACTCTATGATAAAACATTTACCATATATCGCAAAAAAATTGCTGACATAATTTAATTTTAATTTTATTTATTTAAGGAAAAACAAACAGTAGCACAATAAGAAACAGTCATACTATCTTAAATATTACAGTTGTACAATTATGCTACCCACTACGTTCTCCACAGATTACTATTTAAAGTATTTAAAACTAGCTAGTAACACAGATACAATACACAGCGGTTGCTGTCCTAGAACTAAGCCTAAAAACATATCTGTATTTTTTAATAGTATGTAAAAGAAAACAGAAAAAGTTAATTTAAAATTTGTGTGCGTATATTATTAATTAAACATTACGTTATAATATATTTATTTGCTGATCCTTTAGGGTTGCTTGGATTTGCTTTTTAAATGCATTTTTATTAAGAAAAAGAATGTCGATTGAATTAAATTCATTGTTATACGTCTCAACCAAACGATGAAGTGGTGAACGCGAGCCAGCGTTGGATTTACAGGGGCTAGTAGCAAAAAGATGTCGAGTACGTACCTCACGTACACGAACTGTTCAAACATCCATATACAATAAGTTTATGTCATCCGGATTCGTACCAGAACAATGGAGAAAAGTTAAAATTGTTCCTATACCGAAGCCGGGTTCAAGTGCCGATGTTCGACCTATTGCACTTATATCTTGTTTATGTAAGATACTTCATACCATTATAACACGCAGGCTTGAATGGTTTCTAGAGAAAAATAATTTATTATCCCATGACACCACGGGCTTTCGAAGATCTAAGTCATGTTATGATGGTCTTTCCAGGTTGGTTACACGGATTGAATCAGGGTTTTCTAACAGTCTACCAGCTATTGGCTGTTTCATAGATATTGAAAGTGCCTACAATAATATAAATTTGACATCTCATTTTAAGGATTTTGGATGACTTGGGAGTGGGTTCTGTTCTTTGTTATTATATTTGGCAGTATCTTCATCAAAGACATCTAATCGTTGAACTGCGGGACAACAGTGTAATATGTCGAAGTATTGGTATGGGCATAGCTCAAGGAGACCCTCTGTCCCCTTTACTATTTAATGCGGCCACTGTTAGTGTTTGTAGAAGCATAACCAATGTTTACATTTCGCAATATGCCGATGACTTCATTTTATATGACATACAGAAAAGTTTATCCGATTCTGTGTCCCATATACAAAACGCATTACATATTTTTCAAAGCTTGATGGCTGATTTAGGTCTAAATGTTTCCCATAAGAAAACAAAGGTGTGTCTTTTTAGTAGGGGGAGAAGAAGAAATAATATCCAACTCATTATTATTGGGGTTTTTTAATAACCCCATTGAACAACTAAATTGTGTCAAGTACCTTGGAATGTGGTTGGACAGTTCCTTAAAGTGGGGCAACATATAAATGAGGTAAGGGAAAAAGTGTGTCGTTTTTTAAATGTGTTTAAAGTATTAGCGGGTACCAAGTGGGGCGTACATCCCTTGCATCTCAGAAAGCTGTACATAGCCATAATTAGAAGTAGGATAGACTATGGTTCCTTTTTGTACGGACACTGTGCAAACAGTCATCTTCTTAAGCTTGATAGAGTGCAAAATCAGGCAATGAGGACCATAGGAGGATTTATTAGAAGCACGCCTATCCATGTGATGGAAGGGGAGCTATGCCTCCAACCGTTATTTATTCGAAGACTGTTTTTGACATCAAAATTTTATCTAAGATCAAAATCGGTTCATAATAATATTCTAATTAGTATATTGGGCGATCTGTCTGACCAATGTCAAGGTTTTTATTGGAGAAACAAAAAACTGCCATTATTAGTCGATGTTCACAGAGTATACACAAACATGCCCTTGTACTCTAGCCCGGTATTGGATATTTACTCTTTGGACACTTGGGTAACTAATATAGATTTAACTAATGTAATAAGTGAAACAATTAAAGATATAAGTTTGCCAAAAAGACTCATTAATGTCACGGATCTTAATAATACTTGTGTAAAAATGATGGATGATAAGTTTAGTCGACACTATAAAATATTTACGGACGGGTCCAAGGATGGTTCAGACTTAGGAGCTGCTTTTTTTGATCCTCAACTTAATATTAAAGCAAAGTTCAAAATTAATGCTAATATTTCTATTATGTATTGTGAACTCATAGCTATTTCTGAAGCCCTGTTATATTTACTAAGTATAAATCAAGATAATTTTGTTATATTATCGGACTCAAAAAGCAGCCTCCAACATTTGGCTCGTGTACCCTCGAGTCTTCGAGGGTACCCGATAGCCATAAGTATTCTTGACTCAATATGTAAGATGCAGTCTCTGAATAAGACCGTCACCATTCAATGGATTCCCTCACACATCGGAATCATGGGCAACGAAGAAGCAGATTTAGCAGCCCAACAAGCAACTTACGAGGGTATTAATTACACATGCTTACCGTTATATTCAGATTGGCTTGGTCATGTAAAAGAGCTATGTAGACTAAGATGGCACGAATATATTGATGAGCGTTCAAAGATAAAGGGAATATGGTATAAAACCATTCAATCTGAGCCGCTTCGTTGCCCATGGTTTGAAGGAAGGGAAATAGAGAGGACATATGTGGTAGCTTTGTTCAGGTTGCGATCCGGCCACATCCCATCCAATAAATTCAAATATCTAATGGGCAAAAGTACCTCACCAAACTGTGAAGTATGTGGGGTGATTGAAGACACCTATCACGTGTTGATGGAATGTGACCGGAACATACAAGAAAGACATGCTTTGTTTAGTGGGGGATTTGAGGTGGGGGTATGCAATAGCATCCTAGCATCTCCTTTGTCGGAGGAGGCTAGGATGTTATGTCGACTGTTAAAGAGGGACTGAGCATGAGTGGGTGTCTGCTAAATATGTTATGACATGTCTGGCGGACATACCCACTTAATTTTAATATACTAGTAGATTAGTAGTAGTGTTATAAGTAAAGATTAATTGTTCATTACCCATTGTATAGTTTTAAGATGCTATGTTGTCTTTTATGGGGGTGACATTATCACTCAGTGATAAAACCCCTTATAATAAATAAAGATTAAAAAAAAAAGAAGTTACAGGCCCCGTCCGAAAGTATTCCGAAACTTCGGAGTGAAAAACAAGTGTTAAGTTAATTTTTTCGGACCGGTTAAAACACATCGGGAGTAGGTACAATTATCATAATGCTGTCATTCATTCTTAGTTCGGGCCCCGAAGGAGTCATCCGTCCGTAGGTAATACGGAGTAGGAAACGCCCGTAACGAAGGCCTAAACTACGGACTTCGTGTTTAGGGAGTAGCCCCCCAGACACAACGAGCCATCTAGTCAGAGGATTCTCCATTTTCAATGGTGGTACACCTTGTTCTGCATATCTGCAAAAGCCAACCCCACCGAAGCTTCTGTCTAACCCTTTGGGGAACACAAGTTGTTGTAGTTTATGTTACATAAATAGTACACGGGTTTTTAATGACAACGAGTTTGCAATAATCTACACACCCGTGTATCACACGACGTTTTTCAATACAGTTGTGGGAAATAGTAAAAACAAATCAAAGAATTACATTTGATTTTTCCATAAAATAAAATTATCGTAAGTCGCCATATATCTTTCTCGAGATTTTGGGGCCAAAATTTCATCTTGCGCAGTTTTCGCCTCAGATAAAATATCGGGTGGACTTAATTCCATTTCATCACTTGTAGCTGAACTAATATTAACAAATAAATAATCAATATATCACACAAAAATTTATTTTTTTCAGAAAATGGCGCGTTTTTGCAACTGGACATATTTTTTTTTACAACGAAAACAGCCTATACAGCCTATTCGACTTTGACATTTTTTATGTGAAATGATAAATTAAAACTTGTAATTAAATATTAATATATTTAATTACCAGTTTTAAATTTAATTTAAAAGATTTTTGAGAATTCAATGCTAAGACGTACGGACTCATTCATTTTTCCTTGTATAAAATCTATCCCATTTTATTCTATGTATGAAAACTCCTTGATACTAAACTTTAATAAATTGACTTTTACATGTCATTTAAAACTCAACTCCAAAAATAATGATCGAGCTCGTAAACAAAAGTCACGACCGCGTAATAGAAAGATGCCTATGCATAAGATTTAATTTTCGAATCATAATTATAGCCTCTGAAAGTACGCCATGTTTAACAACTGTATTGAAAAACACTTTTTCTTTTTTGAATCTTATGCATAGGCATCTTTCTATTACGCGGTCGTGACTTTTGTTTACGAGCTCGATCATTAGTTTTGCAGTTTAGTTTTAAATTTATAAGTCAATTTAAAAAGTTTAGTAGCAAAGAGTTTTCATACATAGAATAAAATGGGATAGATTTTATACGAGGAAAAATAAATGATTCCGTACGTTTTAGCATTGAACTCTCAAAAGTCTTTTAAATGGTTGTTTAATATATTTAATTACCAGTTTTAAATTAAATTATTTTCACATCAACATTTGCCTAAAATCGAATATCAATCAATCAATCAATCAATCATTTATTTTGTAAAACATAGGTATGGTTACAGATAGTATTGTTATAATATGTGCACTATGTTTTGCCAATATCTGGCGTACAAAATTGACAATAGCATGCAAATTAAGATTAGCAAGCAACAATAAATAATAAATAAAATAATACAATAAAGGTAACATGTCAATTTACATGTCAATAGGCTGTATAGACTGTTTTCGTTGTAAAAAATGTCCAGTTGCAAAAACGCGCCTTTAGTTATAAGTCAATTTAAAAAAGTTTAGTAGCAAGGAGTTTTCATACATAGAATATAATGAAATAGATTTTATACGAGGAAAAATGAATGATTTCGTACGTTTTAGCATTTAATTCTCAAAAGTCTTTTAAATGGTTGTTTAATATATTTAATTACCAGTTTCAATTTAATTATTTTCACATCAACATTTGTCAAAAATCGAATAGGCTGTGTAGGCTGTTTTCTTTGTAAAAAAAAATATGTCCAGTTGCAAAAACGCGCGAAAATTTTATTTTTTTGTGAATTAACAAATCTAATTCTTTGATTTGTTTTTATTATTTCCCACAACTGTATTGAAAAATATCGTGTGATACACGGGCGTGTAGGTTATTGCAAACTCGTGTCATTAAAAACCCTCGCCTACGGCTCGGGCTTGTTAATAACAGCTCGTTTGCAATAACCTACTTTCCACCCTTGTATCACAATGTACTATTATGTAACACTAGCTACTGCCAGCGTTTTCGTCCGCGTGAATGTCGAAAATTATCCAAAGGGAACATAGTCCCGGGATTATAAGTATCCTATTTGCTATTCCAGACTGTAATCTAACTGCGTGCCAAATTTAATCCAGATCCGTCCAGCCGTTTGAGCGTGAAGAAGTAACAAACATACAAACACACTAACTTATATCGTGTGATATTATATATATTATAGAGTGATAGTGTGGTAAACAACAAAACTTTTGTTCCCCAGAACACAAAGAAGTTTCAGACAGAAGTTTCGGTGGGGTTGGCTATTATACCAATGTATAGTACTCGTTTTACTAAGAGCATTGATTTGTTTCGGCTTATCTAGGACCTTGGACATGATAGTATCATTTAGATATCCAAGGTAAATAAATATCATGTAATTTATGATTAAGCCACAATGACAGGTAATGTAGTCGATAGACCATAACCTAGCACCTTCATACCCGGAAGGGGTAAGCAGAAGTTGCGTTTTCCCAGTTGTCAAAGTACGGTCTGCAGCTTAAGTAGATCAGCTTTGTTATGTTTAATTTGTTATCAAAATCACAGTTAGTTATTTGACTTCAGTACCAATTAAAAAAACACATATACGATTAAACAATTTCTATAAAATAATCTTTGCTGAGTCTGTACTACACAATAATATTTTTCAAATTAAAAGGAAAAATATTTGTACATAAAAAAAATGTTAATTGAATTATGCTGCTGACAACAATTCTTTTATGGCTTAACAAATCAATGTTATTTCATTATTAACCAACGAAAAAATATGGAGGATTTTCCTAATGCGACCTGTTTATTTTTTATATCTACAATATTTACCACCACCGTGCACCGATAACCCAGGATAGCCGCAAAAAGAGGCCCAACCCAAAAGAATAGGTATAGGTCAGGAAGAAGAACCATTTCTTTACCTGCTGCACGGTGAGCGTGTTATAGGCCGCTTCAGGGTCCTGGGGCCCTATCCCAAGTAGCAGACACTCCTGCAGCAGCTTGTTCATCACAGTCTTGCAGGCGCCCAGCGACGTGTGTGACGTCACTTCTACGAACATTGCCTTGCTTTCTTGAGACATCTGAAGAAATTGTGTTATGTTAGAAACATGTTGCAAAAAATTGTAAGAATAGTACAAAAAACTACTAAATAATGGGTCACGCTGCAGTGTTTTATAGGCCCAAAAAAAGTGACATCGGCTTTTTATTGGCTATTACTACTTAATAGTTTATTACAAATGCACGAGTAGAACTCCCATGTGTCAATTTTGTGTCGTTGATTTTTTTCGTAACTTTGAAGCCCAAAAGACCAAAAAAAAAATCGTTTAAAATAAACTGTACATAATTGAGCTTTATTCATATTGCAGGTTTATTAAGCAATTTAAGGAGAAAATTATCCCGTATTTATGTAATCAAAAACGATAATAGAACACACGAAAAAAAATGTTTTACCGAAATCACTATTTATAGACAGAGGTTCTACTTCGAGCTTAGAATATGAATAAAAAAATAAATACTGATTACGGTAAAACATTTTTTTTTGCGAGTTCTATTATCGTTTTTGATTACTTAAACACGGCATAATTTTCTCCTTGACTTGCTTAATAAAACTGCAATACGAACAAAATTCAATTGTGTACAGTTTTTTTATACGTTTTTTTTGTTCTTTTGACCTTAAAGGTCACGAAAACTGCGATTTAAAAAAAAATCAAGTATTCAAAATTGGCACATGGGAGTTCTACTCGTGCATTTGTAATGAACTATTAAGTAGAAATAGCCAATAAAAAGCCGATGTCACTTTTTTTGGGTCTATAAAACACTGTGCTGGGGTGAAACCAGTGTGAATTTTGGGTCACGGCAACCCAAAACTTAGTAGTTGACTTATACTTTGACGTAAAAAAAAAACTAAATACTAGAATCAAGAGCAAACCGATCTCAAATAATAAAAACAAACAACTGTAGATAATTAAATTATCTCTGAAGTGTTCATCATCATCTGCCTAGCCTTTTTCCCAATTATTGTTGGGGTCGGCTTCCAGTCTCACCGGATTCAGCTGAGTACACACAACCCAGTAACTGGGTAACACAACACCCCTAGGCAAGACTGGTGTCAGATCTCAGGCTTCTGACTACCCGTAACGACTGTCAAAGATCTTCAAATGACAACCGGGACCAACGGCTTAACGTGCTTTCCGAGGCATGGAGGTGACAATTACCAAGACACAAAGTCACATAGGTACTCTAGACAGAGAAAGCAATTTTATAATAATACATCATATTAGTAAGATAAGGATAGAAAACTAACTTAGGGACTAAATAGAATTATATTTTTTTACCTAGGAATGATCCCTAATATTTTTAATTGTTGTCTGTACCTTAGTATCCTCAGAGTTGGTAATGGGTGGAAAACTGATGACCTTGCCGCTGGCATCTTGCAGACAAGGGTACACTGGCTTGCCTTCCAATAAGTACAGGTATCTATAACAAAATTATACAATCAACAATGTGAGTACTACTGCTAAGATAGGGGGTTTAACAATCTGCAGACAATATGCAGTGTATCTTACTGCTAGAGGCCATCTAATATTAAAATAAATCTATTACCTACTTACCAAACATTTACAAATGCTCATCGTCAGGCTGCGGATGCTAATAAGGAAGGATATTCTCATACGATAAAGTGACTATGGTGAGTACAGACAAGATAACAATTGTTTTTTATTAACATATAGTTGTATAGGTGTTCATATGTGTGTAAATAATTAAGTGCAAACAATTTTAAGTAAACTAAGCTAAGTTCGGAATCATCTGTTTATCATTATTAATAGAATTTCATTTTAATTTTCATCTGTTTTAGTAATTAAGATTAACAATATATCAATATATCTCTGTCACTATTCTAATGTTAAGAATATATTGTAAAAAATCCTTGTCCTTGTTTAAGCCCCTGCCGCCTGTGATACAGGATTACCTAGTACAGGCACCTAACATTGTTGCACCTTATATATAAGACCTATTAGTACAGATTACCAATTTGAAGTTTGAATAGATTTATTATTATTATATGTATTGTTTTTGAGCTTAAATTAAAAAGGCTGATTAACAATGTATGTATTATGTTATTTTATTATATATGCTTTCTTTTAACATGTTTTTCTTCAGCCTTCGACTTAACTTTCGGTTCTGATTCCGACAAACCAAATTTAAATCATCTGATATGACTTTGGTTCCGATATCATCATTTCGGAACCATCCCTAATACTTACTTGTGGATTCCTGAGTAGACATTCCTCTTCTTCTCCTTGCGCAAAGCTTCAGCTTCAGCCGTGAGCTGCTGGAATAGCTGCTCGCCAGAGTAGGGTCGCAGCCTTGATAGTGGGGTCAGTTTCAGGGCTGCTGGGGCCTTCGCTGTGTATACTAGGTCACCTGGGAATATTTAAAATGTGATGAGTTTTACTGCTTAAAAGCTGCAAGATATCTGATTATCCAGAAGCAGATTGTTTACCAACAGATGACAGTGGTCAAGAATTGTATCTTGAAATATAAAATTAATTAGAACTTACCTGGTGCAATCTTATTCAAGTCATGTGTAGCAATTGTAGCAACATTTCTCTTATCACAGACCGTGTCATGCAACTTTGTTTGCAGCTGTATGAATTTCTTGAAGGACGTATCATCGAAGGACAGGTCATTTACTATGCAGCATAGGATATAAGGACGGACAACCGCTACTTGGGATTCAATAATCTTAACTCGTTGAGTATCATCTTCTACATGTAAAATATTCATAGAATGGCAGAGATCATTTTCCGTTTCTTCAGGCGTGGGTTCTTCCTTCTTGCCCTTTTTTCCTTTACCCTTGCCTCCGGCAGGCTGAGTCTGGTCTGTCTTAGGACAGTGGTCGCGGATGTAGTCCAGTATCTGTTTGGTGCGACATTGGTCAACAAGCTTCATGAATCTCTTGTCCGTGAATTTGTTGCCTTTGAGGTTAATTTCTGGAGAAAAGATCAAATAGAATTGTTGGTTGATTGTAAAAGAATTTCAAGCATAACTATTAATCATATAATAGGATTTTACCTAGGTATGTGTGGTGCAATATTTCATCATAGGTTTTAATATTTCACAGTATTGTGGAGGGTAATAGTAAATTTTGAATGTAAGATTAAAACACAATATTTTCATCATTAAAATCAATATGGCTGTACAAAAAGGGACTTACCTTTCAACTTAGCCATGTTGGCTACTTCCCCAGGAACAGTCTTCAGTTGATTGTCTCCAATGTCGAAGTTCTTCAATGATGGCAAGCTATTGGCGATGTAGCTTGGTAACATCTCAATAGCGTTCCCCTTAATCTTCAGATCAGTCACATGAAGAACCGCAGTCTCCAAGTCCAAGAAACTCGTCAATTTATTATAAGATAGATCCAAGATAAGCAAACTGGGAAAATCCGTGAATTTTGGCATTTCTTCTATTTCATTAGCACTTAGATTGATACTTGTCAACTCTTTCATGTCGTTCAGACTTTCCGGAATACTCTTCAGCTGATTCCTCGACAAATCAAGCACTTTCAATTTCTTCAAAGAGGTTATGTTTTTATTGAAATCTGTTATTTTGTTGCCGAATAATAGCAAGGATTGCAGGTTCACCAGACGACTAATATCATCAGGTATAGCTGTTAAACATGTGTCACTGATATTTAGAAGGTTAATATTCGTTAATTGAAATATACCTTTGTCTAAACCACTTTCCGAAATACGTTTCGAAATAGCCGCACCCGCCAATTTGATTTCATGGCGATTTTCCGACTTTGCAGTCGTTACTTCAGGCCACGCACTCATATTGGTTACAAAACTAAGATTCGAAGTAATACCTAAGCAGCTAATAGTATTCCAATAAGAATTTTATTAGAAAAAACGCGCACCACGACGGTTGAAAACAGAAAACATGAGAGAAAAAAAACCAAATGAATTGACTTTTGCTTGTCAAAGTCAAAGTTGTCAATAGTTTTTTTTTTTAATTTATTTATTATACGGGCATTGGCATACCATCAGCCCAACAATCATACAGAACATTCAAATAACATTATGGTTAAAACAGAATAATAAAAACACTTTAAATTAATAATTTAAGCTACCTAAAGTACATATAAATTACAAAAGATATAAACACAGAAGACAGAAAAACTAAACTTAAAATTTAATAATCAGACTTAGTTGTCAATAGTAATATGACCACAGACTACTTATTTATAAAGGGTTTTTCAATAAGGGCGGGTAGATGTTGAAATGAAATAAAACAAGTTGTGTGTACTGTGTTTTTAACAATTTTTTTATTTATTTTAATGGCCCACTGTGCCACTAAGTGTGGAATAAGACATCGGTCAAATCCCGCCTCGGCTATTTACAGTGGTACAATTTTCAATGACTCTTCTGCAAAGATCCGGCTGAATTTAAGCGATGGACTGTGTTATGTTTACTTTTGGGGCATCGGTCGATTGTGGTTTGTTTGCATAGACCTGTGACTTCAAGTAATCCCACAAGATAAAGTCTAGCGGGGTAAAATCGCATGACCTTGCTTCGTGGCCAATTCACATCACCGCTACGAGAGATAACTTTACCCTCAAATTGCTCATGCAGAATGTCAATCGTGGTGTCCGCTGTGTCGCACGTAGCGCCATCCTGCTGGAACCACATGTCGTCTTGGTCCATATGGTTCGATTTGGGCCATTAAAAATTGTTTATCATCGTTCTGCAGCGCTCGCCTTGACGGTGACCGACTCACCAGTACGCGGACGTTTTCGAAAAAGTACAGACTATAAAGTAGTTTTATTTTCTCTGTGGTACAGACCAATGACGCCGCCAGGACAAAATCCACACCAAACGGTAAATTTTTGAGGATGCATTAAATCACCTGATGAACCTCGCGTGGGGTTGGTGTCGTTCCATATTCGGCAATTCTGCTTGTTAACATAACCATTCATTCCAAAATGCGCTTTGTCGCTAAATATGCAATGCACAATGCGTTCAACGTTTGCAGTTTGCACTAACGAACACTCATTTTGATAATAAAGTTTTATCATTTGAACGTGCTGTTCAATCGGGTAACTTGCCATGGTGATTTGGCATAAGTAACTGAATAATAAAAAAACCGCCCAAGTGCAAGTCGGACTCGCGCACAAAGGGTTCCGTACCATTATCGCGCCATCTTGCCACAACCACGACATGCATCTGCCTTTATTTATACTCACTTTTTTAACATAATTTGAGGACTACTAACACTATCGTTACGGGATTAGTTTGTAAACTGTTCTTGTAATGTAACGTTTGTATGTCGAATTGTAGCAATTAAATACTTTTCTTTTCTTATTATCGCAAAAAACGGCACAAAATCACGTTTGTTGTATGGGAGCCTCACTTAAATATTTATTTTATTCTGTTTTTAGTATTTGTTGTTATAGCGGCAACAGAAATACATCACCTGTGAAAATTTCAACTGCCTTGCTATCACGGTTCATGAGATACAGCCTGGTGACAGACGGACAGACAGACAGACAGACAGATGGACCGCGGAGTCTTAGTAATAGGGTCCCATTTTTACCCTTTGGGTACGGAACCCCTTAAAAGGTTTGATAGATGTCACCAAAACAAAATGGCCGCCACGGGCCGTTAAAATCTACCCGCGATAATTGAAATACCCTAGATGATTATGAAAGTGACATTATGGCAAAGGGCTGGTGCTGCCAGCGTATTTTTGAAAGTCCCAAGATTACGTCTACAGATCTACAGAAACTTTGGAGAATTATAAAGATTAATTATAAATAAGTTGAATTCAGGGCGGCCCACAAGTTTGGCGAGCACTATAGCAGCTAGCTACATATCAGTAATCTGTGACTATAGCTAGATAGGGTACCTAGCATGAAGGTTTTAGATCCAAGTCAAGACTCGCGAAGGGCATGTTTGATAACTTGATGTATAGGTAGATAGATACGAGTACTTTACCATGTTGTGATACTTCTGGAAACGCCTGAAGAACATCGGCAGTTGCCTGAAACGCAAAGTTTAAAAAATATTAGGAGCAATGTTTTTATCTATATCAGAATTCAGGTGCTAGATAATAACAGCCGCACGGGTCGGTCTTCAAGGTTAAGCAACGCTTGCCGAGATCGGTCCATGGGTTGGGTGACCATCCAGAATGCACTGGAAAAATGACTTCGTTAGTTTTATGGTAATAGTTTTGCTGGAATTGGCGATACTGATAAGTCACTTACTTTGTATTTTCAAAAAAAATAAAACTATAAGCTTTGTCTTAATACTAGTGGCCCGCCTTGGCTTTGCCTGGGTCATAATAATTTATAGCTTACTAGCACTCCGCCCGCGACTTCGTTCGCGTTATTTTGTTTATCCTATAAATGATTTTCTTATGTGCAGTTAGTGAAGGCGACCAAAAATAAACTATTATTAAAGCTAAAGCTATTATTATGTAGGGTTTATTGGACTGGGACGATTCGTTACTTGAATTTAAGAATAATAAATTTTAGGTTACCGCCACAAAGTAAAATTCTCCCCTAATAACTTATCTACCCCTTTTTGCCCAGTTGAGGGTCGAGTTTTGAACAACATAAATACGCTATTCACTCTTTTCTTCTCTTTTTATTTTTCGTTTATGTTAGTCAGATTGCGCAGTGAGATTTCTCAAAAAACTATAACACCCCTAACCCTATATGGGGGGGAGGGGGGTTGGGAATTTAAAAATGTTTTATGTACATTTTGATTATTAACTTCATCCCCAAGGAATTGCCGCAAAATCGCGCCTTAGTGCTCTGCCATAGAACCCCACGTCAAAAACGAAACCCTGACCAGTAAGATTCTTAGCTTGAGTTAGTTTCGAAAAACTTATAATGACAACCTTTATTGTTTCCTTAGGTTGGTATTTGTTGGGCACGCCACAATTGCGGCGATAAGGCCCCTCTTTGAGGAGTGGCTTGAGAGGCGCCACGGCGTCCTCACCTTCCGCCTGACGCAGGTCCTCACCGGACATGGCTGTTTCGGGAGGTTTCTGTTCCGCATAAGGCGGGAGGAAACGCCCGGGTGTCACCATTGTGTGGATCGCCCGGAGGACACGGTGGAGCATACGGTGGAGGTCTGCCCCGCTTGGGCGGAGCACCGCCGTGTCCTCGTGGAGGCGATCAGCGGTGGCGACCTCTCGCGGCCGGCACTGGTTCAGGCCATGGTACGGAGCGAGAGGGCATGGGAAGCTGTCACCTCCTTCTGCGAAGCAGTAATGCTCGCGAAGGAGGAGGCGGAACGCGTGAGGGAGACGCAACGGAGACTCCCTCGCGCCCCTAGTCACCGCAGGAGACGCCCTGGGCGTCGGGAGTCGCAAGCCGATTCCCGGCCACCGTAGGCGCGGGCTTGCGGACGGCAAGTAATGGGTAGCTCGCCGTCCGATAAGGACCAGGCCCGAGTCGACGGCGCGTAGTGTTCCACGCGCGCCTCAAAGAGATGTCAGCAAAATTGACGGGGCCCGAGAGGGCCGATGTCTGTCTGGGTCGCGGATAAATTTGAAAGAGTGTTACCGCGGCCCTGGCACAAACAACTGAAGGAACACGGGTGGGTTTTAGTCAGTAAAAGTCTGACACGCCCTCCCGCTTCACCCAGAGCGGGAGAAGTCATTGGATGATTTCCCACCCAAAAAAAAAAAAAAAAAAAAAAAAAGGTTGGTATTTGTGCCAAGTTTCAAATTTATTAACCCAAGCTAAAAAATTCTTAAAAAAAAAATATGATCCCCTAAATCATCTTTTGGGGGTAGTTCCGAAAAACTAACAATGAAAGAAAATGGTATTTATGTCATGTTTCTAATTTATCAACTGAAGTAATAAGATTCTTCAAAAAAGCTTTAACACCCCTAAATTGTCTTTCGGGGGTAGTTTCAAAAAATAATAATAACCACTTTTATTATTCATTTAGTTTAGTATTTGTGGCAAGTTTCAAGTTTTTTGGCCCAAAAAATCAGATATTTCCATACAAACTTCAACACCCCCTAAATCGACTTTGGGGGTAGTTTAAAAAAACTAATAATGTCAATCTTTATCATTTACTTAGAATATTTTTTGTGCTAAATTTCAAAAATTTTGGTCGCAGGAATTAGATTTTTCATACAAACTTTCAACCCCCTTTTTACCCCCTTAGGGGTGGAATTTCCAAAAATCCTTTCTTAGTGCTCACTTACGTCACTTGAGGAACCTTTCTGCCAAATTTCATGCTTCTAGGCTTAGCAGTTTTGGCTGTGCGTTGATTGATCAGTCAGTGAGTCAGTCAGTCAGTCAGTCAGTCACCTTTCGCTTTTATATATATAGATAATCATCTGAAATAATGTACCTTTTATGAAAGGTTAAGGTTAGGTTTTAGGAACGGGTTTAACGATATGAGGTGAAAGATTTTTTCAAATAGGTGTAGTGGTTCCAGAGATTACCCTACACGTCTGAACAAACTCACAAAATTCGGGTACTCTCTTGGTATATAATATTAGATAAGATTATTATTAGTTAAATCTATATTATTATTATCTAAATATAGTCCGCGATCAGCGGAACCTATAACTTGTAGCTTAAAGCTGGTAAAACTGAGGCTTGTTTCCATGATCAATTGTTTTGCAACAATGATCATGCAAATGTAATGGATTACACCAGTAGCAGAGGATTAATATGCAATACGAAAAGTAGTTTTTGGGAAGGTTCCAACTTGTTTGCTTTGCAGAATTCACTTACGCATATAGGCTGCTGGTTTAAAATACGTGACAGGCGGATAACAATGCAGAAAATTATCTAACCGTGATTAAAACCGCTATCATATAGATTAGTTCTTAATTAAGTACCTACCTATTATTGATTGCTTAATTAATAACTAGTAGTCATGTGGGGTGTGGTCGTGATTTTGGCTGTAGCAGCTGCAATTTCGGTAATTATTACATTTAGTATCTACATTTTTCATTTAAATTTGCCTTGTAGAAGGCACATATCCACCTACTCTAAGAGGCACATATCTGTCCATTTGTAGCAACACCAAGTACCTACCTAAATTCAATCTGCCTAGCTTTTTCCCAACTTTGTTAGGGTCGGCGTAGTACCCGTATGGAGCGTCTGCCTATCTGACCTCCGGAAGTAACTGGGTAACACGATACCCTTGGCAAGATTGGTGGCAGATATCAGGCTTCTAAATACCCGTATAGTTGTTGGCACGTAACTTGGCAAGAGTTGTTAGATGCGCGCAAGTCGTTTTTAGGGTTCCGTACCCAAAGGGTAAAAACGGGACCCTATTACTGAGACTCCGCGGTCCGTCTGTCTGTCTGTCTGTCACCAGGCTGTATCTCATGAACCGCAATAGCTACTACACTAAAAACAGAATAAAATAAATATTCAAGTGGGGCTCCCATACAACAAATGTGATTTTTGTGCCGTTTTTTGCAATAATGGTACGGAACCCTTAGTGCGCGAGTCCGACTCGCACTTGGGCGTTTTTTTTTTTTAGATTTCTTTGGTTACCAAGCGGGACGCGGGCTATGTTTAGCACCGTTCCGAGCGCGCGATTGGTTGGTCAGATGACACGGATCGACTGACCAATCGCGTCGCGTCCAAGTTCTTTCTTTAAAAAAAAAAAAAAAAGAAACAAAAAAAAAAAAATTTTGCCCCACACTAGAAATTTCTTCCTGTATCGTGGGTGCGTTTACAAACAAATAAACTCACATACACAAACACCCAGAGCCGAAACAACTATCTGTAGGTCATACAAATAATTGTTCCGTGCGGGAATCGAATCCGCGACACGCAGTGCAGCAGTCAATCGCTCAACCACTGCGCCAACCGTGCGCTCTGCATGGTGGTTGGTCAATTCGCGCACTATGCGTAAACTTACCTCCACTTCGCTATAACCTTGCCAAGTTATGTGCCGATAACTATAACGACTGTCAAAGATCTTTTAAATGACAGCCGGGACCAACTGCCTAACGTGCTTGCCGAGACACGAAGGAAACTCGCTATGTATAGTCCTCGCCAAACTTCTTGGCCGCCCTGAAGTTGGCTACAATGGCTGCGCAGTATAAATCTCATACAAAAACAGCACCGTTTCGTGCGTTGCGCATCGGAAAGCCAACTTCGGGGCGGCCAAGAAGTTTGGCGAGGACTATAACGATGGTCAACCATCCACGGACCGACCTCGACAAGCGTTGCTTAACCATGAAGACCGAACCGTGCGGCTGTAATTAGTTAGCCACGAGCTCCTCAGTAGTATCTAACTGAATTCTGTTAAAGATAAAAACATTGCTCCTAATATTTTTTATCCTTTGCGTTTCAGGCAACTGCCGACGTTCTTCAGGCGTCTCCAGAAGTATCACAACATGGTAAAGTATATTACTTCCTATACATGAATATCAAGTTGTCAAACTTATGCTATTCGCGAGTCTTGACTTGAATCTGAAACCTTCATGCTGCCCTATCTAGCTATAGTGCTCGCCAACTTCTGGGCCGTCCTGAAGTTGACTTTCCGATGCGCAAGGCACGAAACGGTTCTGTTTTTACCCGACTGCCGAAGGAGGGTAATGTGTTTATCAGTCTATGTATGTATGTATGTATGTATGTATGTATGTATGTATGTATGTATGTATGTATGTATGTTTGTTCCTATGTGGCGTTCCAGAGACCAAACGCGTTGACCGATTTTGTTGATTCATACGTCAATCGATTCGTCTTAACCTTGCGAGTGTCATAGGCTACATTAAAATTGGAAAATAGAAAAATGGCGGCTTTTGGGCGCCATATTGTGGGTGGCCAATTTTATTTTTTCTTCCAAACCCATCGTGTGGGGTATCAAAATAAAGGGTTTCAAGAGGTGATTTCAAAAATATATAACACTTATATATTTAAATGTACCTAATTCGAAAAAAATGTTAACTAAAAAGTTACAAATAAAAAAGTTAATTAAAAAATCAAAATACCCGACTGCTTAAAAAGCGAACTAAAAAGACGTAAACAAGAAGAAAATCATGCTGTGCAGTCGGAGGTTACATCTGGTTTTGGTCAGCCAGCTTGCGAATATGTATCCTCCGACTGCACAGCATGATTTTCTTCTTGTTTACGTCTTTTTAGTTCGCTTTTTAAGCAGTCGGGTATTTTGATTTTTTAATTAACTTTTTTTTGTATTAGATTTACTACTGCGCAGCCATTGTAGCCAACTTCATTGCGGCCAAGAAGTTTGGCCAGAACTATACCACTTTGCGAAATTTATTATTTGTCAAGTTAAGGGTCGTATCGTCCAATATCTTATGTTTAAGCACTTCACACAGAAATCGTCTTGTTCACTTCTACTTCTTAAAATGAGGCTGACTATAGTGTCGCGCAGTTGCAGGCCTATTTTTATTCAACAGAAAGTTAAACTGCTATGGGGTGATTATGATGATAATGAGGCCATTCATTTGATTCATAGATTCTCGCATAGTATCAGGATGGGAGGCGCAGGAGAGCCAGTTCCCGTACATGTTGTGGCTGCGCACGGTGAGGTGGACCGGTGACGTCACAGCCTGTGGAGGCTCCATCATACACCGCAGCTGGGGTCTCACATCCGCAAGGTGTACTGCTCAGTAAGTAGTCATTTGTAAAATTTCCACGAAAGACAATTATTAAGACCCAAGGAGACAGTGCCGATAACGATCTTGGTATCTGGCTAACGTGTATCGTATCGTGTGCTATTTCGTAATTTTATACTTTTCCTTCTGTTATTGTGTCAGCTTTTGTTTTAAAAAATGAGTTAAAGGAAAAAACTTAACCAGCAAACTTATTGCGTAATTATGTATATTATGGACCAATCAGATAGACGCAAAGCCACATCGTATCTATCATCTCGCATGTGATTGGTCGATTTTTTATACTCTTTGCTCTTTGCCTTGCATAATTAATTACGCAATAAGGTTGCTGGTTAAGCTTTCCCCAACAACTCATTTTGTTATCGTAAAACAAAAGCTGACACGATAACAGCAATTTCGATGCAATTTCGTCAATGTATACTTCTCCTTAGAAGTATACATTGACGAAATTGCACATAAATAGCCTCTGATAAGTATTATCGCGATGTGGTCTTATCGAAACACTAAAATGCTCGAAATCGGGTTTCCCATTACCACTACACTTTTAATCATGAAATAAAAGATAATGGAATGAACCATATCTACACCATCGTCGTCACAGGACGTAATTTTGTTGGTGCGAGCTTCTAGCACTTCAAATCTGGAAATGGGTAACAAAAGTGCTTTAATGGTTTCAGGCGCATTGAGATCATAATTCACGCTGGCAGCGTGAACCGTAACACACCTCGCGTGATCGTGCAGGCCCGAGAGTCCTTCAGGCCACCTGGCTACGACGATGTCTTGCAACCCATCACGCAGCCTAATGATATTAGTGTCATGAGGTTCAGCCAGGACCTTACATTTAACAGTAAGTCTCGTCAGCTCTTTCGAATACACCTCAGGGGCCGTACTACGTAGTAGGTTAGCGCTTTTGTCCACTATGGCTCCGTCACTCTCTCACTCCGGAATCATGATGGTTAAGTAGGGCCCTTGAATTTACTGGTTTTATCATCAAGACTGTTTCAATGCAATTTCAATTTATTTATTCAAAATCTGTTTACACTATAACATTCGAAAAACCTGCCAAACTGTAAAACAGTTTGTCGGCCGTTGCTCTCGTATCACAATACATTACAAATAATGTTTAAACAATAACTAAAATCTAAAACACGACACCAACTTTGAGGGCCAAGTTAATACCAATGGCGCCGAATAGTTGAATACCTTCTCAGAATCCACGGCAAATAATTTGTGGGAATTACTGCTATTAACATATCATTATTGAAGGGTTTTCTAAGATGATTAGTGGCATTAGATTTTCTTAAATGTACAATGACAAGGTGCAGAGGCACCTGTAGAATTTACTACTCTGAAAGCATAATGTTGACCCACCATTGGAAACATTTGAGCGTTTGAGCGTAGACAGACCACGAACCAAGTAGACCGACGAACCTGGTGAAAATAGTACTCGTAGGCAAGGAGTTGATGTGGGAGGTCTAGAAACTGGTATAGTGGCGTGCAATGGTAGCGACCTACATCAACACTCGCCTTGGGTGTATATGAGTTAAATAAGATATGAATAGCATTTCTGCGGTAGATAACTGATGTTATCCAGATATTTCAAGTTACTTACCTTATGATTGCTTGCCATTTTCAGATAACATCCAACCGATTAGGATCCAGAGCTCTGCCGATCGTGACCGTGATTACACTAGCGTGGTGATGACCACCAGCGGCTGGGGCACCACCTGGACCTGCACTGAGCTTGGCTGTAAGTTGACACACATAGTTTATTTACTTAGTTTGAACGAAACGTATCAAAAACCTATGAATATTGCCAATATGCTTCTTGTTCACCAATCAACATGGGTCCATACATAGAAATATAATGTTTATTATATCTATGGGTCCATATGTTTATGTGTAAGTTTAAGGTTGCCAAAGTCGGCGGCACGAACTATTTTGTGGCCGGGGTTAAAATGCTTGCTATCTCATCCGACAAAACGTATATCTATCTATCTTTGTGCCAAATTTCATCCAGATCCGTTTGAGCGAGTTGGCCTCGCGCACGAAGGGTTCCGTACCATTATCGCAAAAAAAAACGGCACAAAAATCATGTTTGTTGTATGGGAGCCCCACTAAAATATTTATTTTATCCTGTTTTTAGTATTTGTTGTTATAGCGGCAACAGAAATACATCATCTATGAAAATTTCAACTGTCTAGCTATCACGGTTCATGAGATACAGCCTGGTGACAGACAGACGGACCGCGGAGTCTCAGTAATAGGGTCCCGTTTTTACCCTTTGGGTACGGAACCCTAAAAACCAAAACATTTTCCTTATTTCAACGTGCCGTTTTAACGGTATAGTAACGAACTTACCGATTTAGATATTACCTACTAGCTTTTCCCCGGGATAGACGCCGTGATGAGAAGTAAAAAGCTAGTGCGCGTACGAATACACACTCATGGTATAAAAATAATAAATGGATGATAATTTAGAACGAAAAGGAGCGCGCGAAAACAGACCTTTGGGTGTATGATTATCATGAAAAAAAAACGGCCAAGTGCAAGTGGACTCGCGCACGAAGGGTTCCGTACCATTATCGCAAAAAACGGCAAAAAAATCACTTTTGTTGTATGGGAGCCCTACTTTAATATTTATTTTATTCTGTTTTTAGTATTTGTTGTTATAGCGGCAACAGAAATACATCATCTGTGTAAATTTCAACTGTGTAGCTATCACGGTTCATGAGATACAGCCTGGTGACAGACAGACAGACGGACCGCGAAGTCTCAGTAATAGGGTCCCGTTTTTACCCTTTGGGTACGGAACCCTAAAAACTACTTTGCATTTTTTTACTGCTAATCTATCCCTGTATGGTGACTGTTTAGCATATTTTTTCTTTTTATGGTATTTATTTCCGCCCAAAGTTGCGTTCGACGCACATAAAATTCAAATACACGTATTTTTTACATTTTTGTCTACGTACAGGGCTATATAATGATGGAACAAATAGATTTATTTTATTATTTTGAGCGTACACCGTCAAACAGTAGAGTAATCACCATACTACGTTTGTCTGGAAGAATGACTGACTAGGGCACCCTTAAGTGCTCTGTATAAATTATATTGAATATATATATTATATTGAATGAATTTGATGACAAACTGGCAGTAGATGCTTCTCAAACAGAGCACTCAGCCACTCCACCACTCAACGATTTCCACTCTAGTTCTATTCTATGAACATAAGGTTGGCATAAAAAGCATAAACCTAAGTTGCCAACACCACTGTTTACTTCAGCAGCAACAGTCGCCATTTTGTCATGTTACCAACGCAATATTTGTTGAACGAGCTATAAAAAGTGATTGTTCAAACTGCATAAGAATGTTATTTCAAATAAAGAATAGAGTGAATTTTCCACTACAAAATGTCAAAATTGTCAAATTTTATGACTGCGAGGGAAAGGCAGAGAACAGCGATTGTGTAATAAAATAACTGACCGTGATATCTTCTTCTAACTTATAAAGGCGAGCAAAATTAACCTGAATATGTTTTTGCTAGCCGGAGGCTATTTATGTGTAGTACGGTAGTGGGCTTCTAAATCTAAGGCCAATATCGCATCACACATCACATCATCAGCCTATTAATGTGCCCACTGCTGGAACACAGGCCTCCTCTCTGAGAGAGGGAATGGGCCGTAATCCACCACGCAGGCCCAGTGCGGGTTGGTGGATGTCACATGTCTTCGAATTTATGGCTCTAGGACATGGCGGTTTCCTCACGATGTTTTCCTTCACCGTTTTGAGAGCAGTGGTGATGAAATAATTTATACAAAGTAAAGTGCCTGCCTGGGCTCGAACCCACGACATACAACTTGTAAGTCGCGGCCGATACCACTGGACCACCACTGCTCATAAAAGCAATATAAGAGCAGTTATTTCTGTTCTCGAAGCCTGTCTTGCAGCTATAGTTTCGTGCCTAGTTTAAATTTATAGAAGTTTGTCACCCCTTGGATTTTTTTATATATTTTTTTGTTATCGGTTGAGCATAGATCGATGACAAAATTGCCTGCTTAGAGAAATTCTGTATTCGCCGAAGATTTGGGCAGACCTACACCTATAGTACATCCGCGTATTATTTATTATTTTGCATCTTCAGCAAAATGTTCTGAATTAAACGATCATACTTAATACATCGAAAACAAGTCATCAACATGTCACTGTCATCTACCACTATCTGCTTGTCTAGAATCATCAACATGTCACTGTCATCTACCATTATCTGCTTGTCTAGAATCATCAACATGTCACTGTCATCTACCACTATCTGCTTGTCTAGAATCATCAACATGTCACCGTCATCTACCACTATCTGCTTGTCTAGAATTTGACTCTTTCTTTTAAACTTCCAGGCCCAACTCCCGTAATCCTGAACTGGGTGCATCTTCGAGGCATCTCGAACTTCATGTGCCTACTGATGCACAACTCCAACTACCTTGTCAGACCGACCACCATCTGCGCCGGACCATACAACGTCAACAGCCAATCTATATGTTCGGTAAATTAAAAAAAAAAAAAAATTCTAAAAGAAACCAACCGACCTCTAAGTAAAAACACTAGCACGACACCTAAAAAGTAAAAAAAATACTTCCATTGTGGACGTCGGTGTTTCTGATTTTGTTTATTCGTTTTTCGAGACCGACTGCCGATATTGAAGTTATTTTTCAATTTTAGTTTTTTTATTTCGAAGTCGGTTTTAATTTTTTTAATTTTTCGCTTTTTAGTTGTGTTACCTAGTGGGCAAGTTCAATAGTATCACACTAATTGTTATTATTATTTCCTTTATTTAATTATCTTTCTTATTATTATTATTCCATTTATTCATTTTATTTACATATTTTTACATTTTTAAATATTATTCAAAAAAATAAAAAATAAAAAAAACATTTAAAAAAACAAAAATAGTAGCCCACCGGTATCGGGAACAGGGTCCAAGCTACCAGTGGTCAGGGCTCCTGAGAGAGGAACCTCATGACTATACGCGCCGTGTCCAGGAGTACTGCCTTCTGGATCAAGCCCTTGATCCAGCTGCCCAACGAGAGATGATCGCCATGTATATAAGCTTTCACACGTACCGGTGTACATGCCTATATATTCGCCGCCGGTTACCTGGTAGCTAACCGGCAACTGGAACGTGTGAAAAGGGACCACGTGCGATGTTCGACACGCAATTGGTTTTTCATCACACCTATTCGAAAAACGACAATTGCCTATAGAGGATAGCGGGAGCCAAATCCAATTTTGCGCCCGTAGGAGTTTGAGCTTTCTCTTTTCTAATTGGTCCGCTTCGTGCTTCTGATAGATTTGCATAGTTGGGTTGGAGGCGCTCGCGTGAAGGTCTAATGTAAAAAAAATATCACTAACTAACATTCAATTATCTATGGTGATAAACTCGTTTTTGTGATTGGTTAGTAAGGAGTTAGTATTATACTTACTCTTTGTTGACAAGTATGTGAAGTTAACCAAATAGGTCGAACGCTTATGTTTGAATTAGTTACTGGCTGATTCTAAATTATGGCGGCAATGTGCTTTAAAAAAACTGTAGTTCTTTCTTTAAATTATTTTTTTCTCGGAAAATTTTCACACTGGCTTCGCCATAGAGGAAATACTAGTTTCGAGTAGGTAGTTACTCGTAGCTTTTTATTTTTCTCTTAGGTAGTGATGAAAAATAGTGTGTATCACTCGGGGACAAAATATTTTGTTCTCGGGCGGTGTATATTGAATTCCTCGCTAAGCTCAGGATTCTACGTTAGAATCCTTCGCTTAGCTCTGAATTCAAAATAACGCCCTGGAAGAACAAAACATTACTTTGTCCCCTTGTAACACAAATAACCACAGATCATAGAAACAACAGGAGATATGCTCCCCGTAGTTAAAATGTATCGGAACCTGGTGTCGCCAGTTTGTCCCCGCCACTCGCCAACTACTACACATGCAGTTCAGTAAAAGTAATAGATACGCAGTCGCGCACACACCCGCATTTCATAAATTAGAACGTACTACACAACCAATAATAAACCTTATCCCATCAAACGCAGCGTGTATTTACTATGCACCGTAAAAACTTACTCACACGAAAACATCTGGCGCTATGGTTGTGCTGTGAAAAAGCCATTAATTTTACTTAGACGCTAGTGATTGACTAAATCGGAAAGATATCGATTCTTCTATTTATTATTGTACTAAAGAATTTTTGTGGTCCTGAAAACAAAATAAATAAAAAACGATATGTGCAGAAAATTTTATATAAAAAATAAACAATATTTAGTTAAAACAAAATCAATTTGGTTGAAAGCAATTTGGCTCAAAGTGAGACGAGCATATTGTGTTATTTTTTGTTGGAAACCAGTTTGGACCCCTTCCAGTCCTGCATTTATCCATTTTTCTTTTATTTTAGGATCCTTCGGATAGCTGAAATTTTATAATAAAAGCAAGATATGAATGATGATGATAATAATCATGCATGAGTACACATGGCTACACATCAAGCTATACATTTCCAGTTTACGCTGACCTTAAATTGTATGGAAATACTATACAATGCGAGATCAGCTTATACTGGCAAAGTATAGCTTGTTGAATAGCCGTGTGCACCACAATAAAGTAAAAACCAATACTTAATTTACACTTTTTTTTTACATTTTATCAGCTATTTAATGGCCGTATTCTGTACCTAGTTACCTATATTCCCATTAGCTATTCATTAAATAAAAGATAACACGAGTAATCAAGAAATATCATTTATTCAGTTAATAATAAACAATACAAAGTACTTTCAATTTTCAGTATTTCTTGCAATAAGCGTTGTTATTTGTATTAATATTTGTTGTTTGTAAATTATATACTTTATTAGTAAATACATATTATATTAGTCAAGAATATTGATTTTTGTTATCTTCTCAAGAACGCCCTAAAATGCGCAGTTCCTTACACTGTAGTAACATATTGTGTTTTACAGTAATTCATTGTATCATGCATAAAATAATTCGTACTTAGCAGAATCGTATAAAATATCGACAACCACAAACATCACATCACATCTCTAACTCACAAAAGCCGGCAGCGGCCGCTTCACGAAACTATCGTGTGAGTGAGAGTATCAGTAAAATACTTATCCATTGCGCTATTAGACCAGCCGATTCACTGGTCGATTTGTACTAAGCAAGCAATGGTTTTTGTTCCTAACGAAAACATTTTATTTGGTTTTTCATCGTGTTTCTAGTAGCATGAAGTAATGTTTTAATGAATTTAATAAGATAAACAATAATATTTTTGTACTTACGTGTGAAATGAGATGCCATCTTTTATGTAATTCACAATACAGCTGTTATTTTTGCAAATACTCACTGAACAACGCGGCATTTTGTCAAATATTACGAGCAGTGAAGACGTCGCAAGTTGTCATTCGACTAACTACTAAAATTGGCATCTGGCTGCAAAGCGGCCAGATGCGTTCGCAAGCGCCACGCCTCCTTGCCATATCTCCTGTTGTTTCTATGATCTGTGCAAATAACTATTCTATAATATGTAATATGACCGTCGCCCCGTCAGGTTTATAGCTAGGAGTCAGAGGTTCTCAAATCGATTGTTTTTTTTTTGTTTATTGTCATGCGGATCCACGCGTAAATTTTTACGCAGTAGTTTGGTTTTGATGTTTTTTTTTTGGTTGCAGGGTGACAGCGGTGTACCACTGACAGTCGTTGAAGCTGATGGAGTAGCGACTCAAGTTGGAATCGGTTCGTTTGTCTCTAGTTTCGGATGTCACGTGGGAATGCCTGGAGGTAAGCTCGAAAAAAACTGATTGTATTTAAATTGTTTCGTGTTAAATACACTGCATAGCATACCAACTCAATAGTACTTATGGAATATTATAATATTAAGACTGGCTGGTTCTGCAAATAATTTGAACGTTCGAAATCGAATGACTGATCAAAATTATTGTAGGGGACACAGTATTTTTTTTATAATTCGCTATGGCTTTCTTAATTGTACATTATGGTACAAGTGTGTAATGTTGGTGATTGCCGCTGAGGCACCATTGAGACCCGATCCGTTAGGTGAGGGTCTTAAGAGAGCCGAGGACGGTAATCATCAATACACACGTGTATCATACGACGTTTTTGAACACACTTGTGAAGAAAATAATACTAAAATAACTGTAATTTCAACAGTGAAAACGAGTAATGAAAAATTTTTCGCAATGGCGGCAAAAATTCATCAATTTTCCTATGCGCGCGCATCTGATCTAACAATGGCGATCGGCCATCGGTTAGCGTTTTAGCCACGTACAAAATGGGGAATTTCAAGTTTTCTTTATTACAGAGAAAACAAAAGTTATATTAGTTGTGTAAAAGTTTTATTTGTTAAACACGTACAAGTTGAATTGATCTATTTAAATACGAAGTTGCATGAAATGAGTAAGCAATAGGTACATTAATTTATTTGTACTATTGAGCACGATCTTTTTTGTATCGAAACTTTTTTAAGAACAAAGCAACTCAACCAATAAAAAAGGTAATTTAAATCTGAAAACCCGACTGC
Organism: Anorthoa munda; assembly: GCA_945859665.1. NCBI lineage: Eukaryota > Metazoa > Arthropoda > Insecta > Lepidoptera > Noctuidae > Anorthoa > Anorthoa munda. The sequence goes on from OX243904.1 coordinate 14,565,094, forward strand.
TTAAAAAGCAAACTAAAAAGACGTAAACAAGAAGAAAATCATTCTGTGCAGTCGGAGGATACCTACATATTCGCGAGCTGGCGGACCAAAACCAGATGTATCCTCCGACTGCACAGCATGATTTTCTTCTTGTTTACGTCTTTTTAGTTTGCTTTTCAAGCAGTCGGGTTTTTTGATTTTTTTTATTAACTTTTTTTATTTACAACTTTTTAGTTATTTTTTTATAGAATTAGGTACATTTAAACATATAAGTGTGATATATTTTAGAAATCGCCTCTTAAAATCCTTTATTTTGATACCCCACACGACGGGTTTGGAAGACAATTTTTTTTTGTCCCCACAAAATGGCGCCCAAAAGCCGCCATTTTTGTTTTTTCCAATTTTAATGTAGCCAGTGACACACGCAGGATTAAGACGAATCGATTGACGTAAGAATCATCAAAATCGGCCAACGCGTTTGGTCTCTAGAACGCCACATAGGAACAAACATACATACATAGGTACATAGACTGATAAACACATTACCCTCCTTCGGCAGTCGGGTAAAAAGAAACTCTATAACTCATTTGTGAATAATAGCAATGAAAAAGTCACAGTTTGATTACAGGTGTCGTATGTGCCTAATTGCGGTGAAATTAGAGCCACTTTATGAGCAAGTGTGTTGAAAAGAAATTTATGCATTTTCATGGGCAGAAGCAATTTTAAAATATCACTATCCATTTCTGTAACCTTCTGTATATAGTTAAAAAGCATGAAATTAAACTTATTTATAATTAAAAAAAATACTTGTAATGGCCTTATAAGTTAAATATGAGTAATAATACTTATATCCAAGCGTCGTACCATTTAATAACATCTTTGTGTCCAGGTTTCACCCGTCCCGGCCACTATCACGACTGGATCCGCCAGGTCACCGGCATCAACTTTGACTAGCGCTCGCCAGTAGCTGACGATGACTGATGACGTCATACCAGGTATAGACGAAGAATCGTCACTGCAACTAGCAAAGGAAGCCATAACTATGTAAATAAATGCATTTTTAGCGTCAAAAATATAGTTTTGTTTATTTTGGAGATATAAGATGATCTTACCCTAAATACCCTACCAATCCAAGTACCTCATCTCCTATGAAATATACTCTTCCTATAAATCACTGGTACTCAGCGGCATCCGGTTAGACTGGTAGCCGACTTGAACATAGTAAGAATGATTTCCTCCTTTTTTTTGAAGTCGGAAAAAATGCTAGACAGATTGATTGCATGGGTGCAGCCAGCATATTTTTTTTTTAAATAAACAGGGCCTTCGAACCGATACGCAGAAAATCAAAAATGTCAAATGAAAGGGCGATTCGCCCGCGTGATCGATACCCATTAGTAGTTTTTCTCTTGAACAGTTTATACTTCATTCCATTCGGATAGAAATAAATACCAGAGGCCAAACCGCAATTTTCAAACTGCCTATTTAAACTCTGTCTATTCAATTTCAAATTATTGTATCGGTGCTTCGACAGCAATATCCCTACATGAGTTACCCTTCTGCTGGTGTGGTCGGATAATCTCAGGAAAGAAAACATAAAAATAGTACATTGTGATACAAGGGTGGAAAGTAGGTTATTGCAAATGAGCTGTCATTAACAAGCCCGAGCCGAAGGCGAGGGTTTTTAATGACACGAGTTTGCAATAACCTACACGCCCGTGTATCACACGATATTTTTCAATACAGTTGTGGGAAATAGTAAAAACAAATAAAAAAAATTGATTTGTTAATTCACAAAAAAATAAAATTTTCGCGCGTTTTTGCAACTGGACATATTTTTTTTACAACGAAAACAGCCTACACAGCCTATTCGATTTTTGACAAATGTTGATGTGAAAATAATTAAATTGAAACTGGTAATTAAATATATTAAACAACCATTTAAAAGACTTTTGAGAATTAAATGCTAAAACGTACGGAATCATTTATTTTTTCTCGTATAAAATCTATTCCATTTTATTCTATGTATGAAAACTCCTTGCTACTAAACTTTTTTAAATTGACTTATAACTAAAGGCGCGTTTTTGCAACTGGACATTTTTTACAACGAAAACAGTCTATACAGCCTATTTGATTTTAGACAAATGTTGATGTGAAAATAATTAAATTAAAACTGGTAATTAAATATATTAAACAACCATTTAAAAGACTTTTGAGAATTAAATGCTAAAACGTACGGAATCATTCATTTTTCCTCGTATAAAATCTATCCCATTTTATTCTATGTATGAAAACTCTTTGCTACTAAACTTTTTAAATTGACTTATAAATTTAAAACTAAACTGCAAAACTAATGATCGAGCTCGTAAACAAAAGTCACGACCGCGTAACAGAAAGATGCCTATGCATAAGATTTAATTTTCGAATCATAATTACAACCTCTGAAAGTACGCCATGTTTAACAACTGTATTGAAATAGTACATTGTGATACAAGGGTGGAAAGTAGGTTATTGCAAACGAGCTGTCATTAACAAGCCCGAGCCGAAGGCGAGGGTTTTTAATGACACGAGTTTGCAATAACCTACACGCCCGTGTATCACACGATATTTTTCAATACAGTTGTGGGAAATAGTAAACAAAAATCAAAGAATTAGATTTGTTAATTCACAAAAAAAAAAACCGTTCGTTTTTGCAACTGGACATATTTTTTTTACAACGAAAACAGCCTATTCGATTTTTGACAAATGTTGATGGGAAAATAATTAAATTGAAACTGGTAATTAAATATATTAAACAACCATTTAAAAGACTTTTGAGAATTAAATGCTAAAACGTACGGAATCATTCATTTTTGCACGTATAAAATCTATTCCATTTTATTCTATGTATGAAAACTCCTTGCCACTAAACTTTTTTAAATTGACTTATAACTAAAGGCGCGTTTTTGCAATTGGACATTTTTTACAACGAAAACAGTCTATACAGCCTATTCGAATTTAGACAAATGTTGATGTGAAAATAATTAAATTAAAACTGGTAATTAAATATATTAAACAACCATTTAAAAGACTTTTGAGAGTTCAATGCTAAAACGTACGGAATCATTCATTTTTCCTCGTATACAATCTATTCCATTTTATTCTATGTATGAAAACTCTTTGCTATTATACTTTTTAAATTGACTTATAAATTTAAAACTAAACTGCAAAACTAATGATCGAGCTCGTAAACAAAAGTCACGACCGCGTAACAGAAAGATGCCTATGCATAAGATTTAATTTTCGAATCATAATTATAGCCTCTGAAAGTACGCCATGTTTAACAACTGTATTGAAATAGTACATTGTGATACAAGGGTGGAAAGTAGGTTATTGCAAACGAGCTGTCATTAACAAGCCCGAGCCGAAGGCGAGGGTTTTTAATGACACGAGTTTGCAATAACCTACACGCCCGTGTATCACACGATATTTTTCAATACAGTTGTGGGAAATAGTAAAACCACATCAAAGAATTAGATTTGTTAGTACACAAAAAAATCAATGCGTTTTTGCAACTGGACATATTTTTTTTACAACGAAAACAGCCTACACAGCCTATTCGATTTTTGATAAATGTTGATGTGAAAATAATTAAATTGAAACTGGTAATTAAATATATTAAACAACCATTTAAAACACTTTTTTTAGAATTAAATGCTAAAACGTTCGGAATCATTCATTTTTCCTCGTATAAAATCTATTCCATTTTATTCTATGTATGAAAACTCCTTGCTACTAAACTTATTTAAATTGACTTATAACTAAAGGCGCGTTTTTACAACTGGACATTTTTTTACAACGAAAACAGTCTATACAGCCTATTTGATTTTAGACAAATGTTGATATGAAAATAATTAAATTAAAACTGGTAATTAAATATATTAAACAACCGTTTAAAAGACTTTTGAGAGTTCAATGCTAAAACGTACGGAATCATTAATTTTTCCTCGTATAAAATCTATCCCATTTTATTCTATGTATGAAAACTCTTTGCTACTAAACTTTTTAAATTGACTTATAAATTTAAAACTAAACTGCAAAACTAATGATCGAGCTCGTAAACAAAAGTCACGACCGCGTAATAGAAAGATGCCTATGCATAAGATTCAATTTTCGAATCATAATTATAGCCTCTGAAAGTACGCCATGTTTAACAACTGTATTGAAAAAAATATTGTAGCTGTCTGTGTCGGTACACCATGTTTCGGTTTGTTTTAGTACCTAGATGCTCATAGATCTGTGAAACGCCTCTCAAACAACAAAATTATCCTGGAACGCGTACTTTCTAAGGCTATTTTGACTTATAAATCTCCAGTTTATGGCATCAATATTTTCTACTGCGCTTTTAACAGCTTAAATAAATGTTTTAAATTGAGTACATTTACTACTATAACTTTACCCTGTAATCGTTTACAAGAACATATTGCCTGGCCATTATGGGCCCTTATAAAAGCATACACCAAGAGCAATTGCACTTAGCAGTAAACCATCCAGTTACTTAGACTTATAAGCGCTTTAATGAGAACTTCTGCGGATCTTTATAATCTTATGAAACCTATAAGAACCAATACCAGGAGTATTGCTGAACCCTTTCTTTGCTAAGAACATGGCGGTTCTTTGGTTTTAACACATGCCGTTACAAATCCAAATGTCCCTATTATAGCACTACTAGCTGTTCCCCGCGGCTTCGCTCACGTGGACCACCCCACAGGACGCATTTTCAGTATTAAAAAATTGCCTATGTCACTCAGGAATAATGTAGCTTTCTATTGGTGAAAGAATTTTTTAAATCGGTCCATTAGTTTCGGAGCCTATTCGGTACAAAAAAACAATCAATCAAAAAAATCTTTCCTCTTTATAATATTAGTATAGACTAGCTGTTGCCCGCGACTTCGTCCGCGTCAAACTCGTAAAAAATATTTTTTTATTTTTTTGGTTAAAATCGGTCCAGCTGTTTCGGAGATTACCCGGAACAAACAGACAGATAGACAGACAAAAATCTTAAAAATTGCTTATTTGTTGTTAGTACCGTATATACTTTCGTGCATTCAATAAAACGTTGTTATTTTGATATTAAGAAAGAAAGAAAAAGTAAGAAAACATTTTTATTTGTGACCCGCACAAGAGACACGAGATAAGAAAAACACAAACAATAATAAAAAATTAAAAATAAATAAACCCGTGCGAGACCAAAAAGGCTCCTATCTCAGCATGCAGACACTTCAATTTTATTTATTTGTATAGATTAGTATAGATAACGCACTTCAAAATGCCAACTGCGAAAATGGTACCTGCCTTGTATTATAATTTGCTAAACATATTGCTAAATATTAATATGTAAGTATTAGAATTTCAAGAGGCGCGCCAAAAACGTGATAGATTTCACAAAAAAATCATGTTCCCTTCGTATAATATAGTACCTACGCTGAAAATTGAGATTCAACAACATAATAATGTATCACTTAGTTCAACTTAGTTCTTAAAAGATATTATTAGAATTCACATTACTTATATTATAATTTGTTTTAAAAATCCTCTGAGCAAACACTTCGATTGCGTTCCATGATTGATTAGAAATTAGCTTATAAAAGAATTGCTGAGAGCGTATTAATCTCACTTTTTTCTGTAAGACACTTAAAGTAGATTTGGCAGGAGTATTTGAATTAACGTGATTCTATTATAGGATTACCTACGATTAGCGTAATTGGCATATAAACGGACCATTATAAATATCCTAAAAGTGCAAATAGACTTATAAAGTGGGCTCTTTTCCATACTTTTATACGGTTACAAATCCCTTATAGTCCGTCCTTGGGATGCACAGTGACACACGAGAAACACTAAAAACAGCATTACCAATTTCACACTTTGAAAAAATTCACTCTAGTAAAATCGATCCCTGTTTGTCTATATACACAGGAGTCGCCGCGATTACCTTCTACTTAACCTATCTGAGTTATCATGGGTGTTGTTGTTTACGATTCAATAGACTATATCTGCAACGTGCACTTTGATCGATAAGTCATAAATACTTTTAAACTAAATCATAATTAACTTTAGTTGATTATAAAACGCCAATATTAATTGACCTTTGTGACACCCCTAAATTTGGAATTTTGACCTCGGTACATAAAAATCAATTTCTCAAAACCTAGGCCCAAGTTGCAAGTAATATTTTTATGGATGATAAACCTTAGTATAAGGAATCTGTTTGTACCAGACAGAGGTTCTACTTCGAGCTAGAATATGAATAAAAAAATAAATACTGATTCCGGTAAACATTTTTTTTGCGAGTTCTATTATCGTTTTTAGGGTTCCGAAGTCAACAAGGAACCCTTATAGTTTCGCTCTGTCCGTCTGTCCGTCCGCAGCTTAGCTCAGAGAATCTAAGTACTAGAAAGGTATAATTTGGCATGTATATACATATTAATAATTCCGACAAAGTGGTAACATAAAATCATGAAAAATATTTTTTTTTCGGTTACATCCCATAGACGTAAAGTGGGGATGTATTTTTTTTTCTCATCTATCCCACGGTGTGGGGTATCGTTGGATAGGCCATTCAAATATATTATTGGTTTGTTAAAACCATTTTTAGATTCAGAGATTCGTTTGCGTAAAATTAAGCTTTAAGTTGAAAATTTATGTTAGAGTCAAGTGTCCCCCCCCCCCTGCCAGCGAAATGGTTGCTCTTGGCGATGTGAAAAAATTCACAGCAGTAGTAAATATAACGAAATTAAAAGGAAAATTATCACGGATAACAAGGCTTTACAAGTTTACGAGTAATAGTCGACCAACTTATAAAATGTACTTGGAACAGAATTTTTTTTGTACAAATGCCATTGAAAAATTACTTAAATAAAGTTGATAGCTGTTTAAAACAGAGTAAATATAATGCTTACGAACCATGTAAAAATATACAAAAATGAAATCATAACAGGCTTTACAAGTTTACGAGTAATAGTCGACCAACTTATAAAACGTACTTGGCACAGTAAATTTTTTGTACAAATGCCAACGAAAAATCACTTAAATAAAGTTGTTAGCTGTATAAAACAGATAGTAAATATATGCTTATGAACCATGTAAAAATATACAAAAATAAAATCATCAACATCCTTAATAATAATGATTTTTAAATTAATAATGTTTAAGCTCGAATAACGCATTGGAGTGGCCGGAGTCGTTGTCAGTACCAGTCCGTAGTCCATACGGCGCATGCGCGCGGTGGAGTCTATTTTGTGTTAGTGCAGAAGTATTTTCGACGTTTTTTAATTAAAACGTAAAAGTAAAGTCAAATTAGATTCGATTTCCAAGCAAATTACTTATTTTCTTTTGTCGATATTCTTCTATAAAGTCAATATTCGACCCGACTTCATCACTAATTGAGTAGCGTAAAACTTTTCAGAATGAAATAGTGAATACCGCAGATTAGAGGATTCACCTCTAATCTGCGGTATTAGAGGAGATTAGAGGTGAATACATACGATTTTTTTCTAATTCCGAAAGAGAAATAAACAAGGAGCGTTCACGCAAAAGGATCCAGGAACGAACTATACCATTCCCCGTGGCTCTAACGCGCGCTCGTATCTTATTTTATTTTTATTTTATTTTATTTGGGAAAACAAACAATTACAAATTAAGAATTACAAAAATATAGGATACAGAAATTATACAAATGTGAAATCAACCACGTTCTCCACAGATAACAATAAGACAATTTGGCAAGATAGATAGGTATCGGCTCCTTTCGCAATTCGCACCCGCGGTGGTACTCAAATAGATAATATTTTTCTAACTTGAGTTGCGAATTTGTATTTTATAACTCCTTCTTCAGTTACCAGTTAATCCTTATTTAGTTTAAGTCAAGAGTGAATAGATTACATCTAGGCAAGCGTGCTTCACCGTAGACCACATCATCGCTTACTATCAGGCGAGATAGTGGTCAAACGCGAGAATATAGATTAAAAAAAAACTTTTTAGACTTTGTGAGCCGCTGAAACCGTTCTAATGTGTATCATGTAACAACAACAAAACCCTCTTTTTAGTCCGCATTATTATGCAACTTCGGAACCCTATTACTGCGCGTGGCCCGACACGCACTTGGCCGGTTTTTTTGATTACTTAAACACGGCATAATTTTCTCCTTGACTTGCTTAATAAAACTGATACGAACAAAATTCAATTGTGTACAGTTTTTATATACGATTTTTTTTTGTTCTGTTGACCTTAAAGGTCACAAAAAGTTTGCGATTTAAAAAAAATCTGGTATTCAAAATTGGCACATCGGGGTTCTACTCGTGCATTTGTAATGAACTATTAGGTAGAAATAGCCAATAAAAAGCCGATGTCACTTTTTTTGGGTCTATAAAACACTGTGGGATGGTCTTGGGATAATTATTAAACCTAGTTTGCTTGTTGGGCTGTTAGGGCAACTTCTACGTACCGGTGATCACCGGGGTAGTTTCAGTGACATAAAAATCCCACACTCCCTGGTACTTTCCCCAAAAATCCAGGCGCAGTACTGCTTAGCCGAACTGAAGTTTTCTACCTTCATGATCATCAACAAGCTACTGCTGCTACTGATATGACCAGCAAGACGGTTGCGGGGCTGACTGTCCAAGGTCCGTCAGTTGTTCATAAATATACAGCCATACTCGCCTGGCCACTGACATGACTCCTGTATTTCAATAAGTTCGACGAAATTTAGAGAACGAACTCTTGTGTTCAGAATAAACCTACAGCCTTATTGCGCAAGTGAATTCGGCATGGCAAAGGGTTTGACCATCATCAATCGACCAATCACATAGACGGAAAACCACATCGCGTCTTTCATCTCGCATGTGATTGGTCGGCGGTCAAACTCGTTCAATCAATCAACCTGCCAAGCCTTTTCCCAACTGTATTGGGGTCGGCTTCCGGGTTTAGCTGAGTACCAGTGTTTAACTTGGAGGGACTGCCTATGTGATCTCCACAATCCAGTAACTGGGTAACACTATACTCCTTGGTAAGACTGGTATCAGATCTCAAGCTTCTGACTACCCGTAACGACTGTCAAAGTTCATCAAATGACAGCCGGGACCAACGGCTCAGCGTTTTTTTTTTTTAATGTTTTATAGGCTCGCGCTTGACCACTATCTCACCCGATGGTAAGCGATGATGTGGTCGACGATGGAGCACGCTTGCCTAGAAGTAACCTATTCACTCTTGACTTAAAGACCCCTAGATTGTAGCTATCGGGAAACACAGACTTCGGCAGAGAATTGCACTCCTTAGCTGTACGCATAACGTGCTTTCCGAGGCACGGAAAAAAGTCGGTATGTTGAAATGGTCACCCATCCACGGACCGACCTCGTCAAGCGTTGCTTAACCTTGATGATCGACCAGTGCGGCTCTTATTATTTAGCCACGAGCTCAAAAACATGTGGCCAAACCCTTTGCGTTGCCTAATTCACTTGCGAATTTAGGCTGCTGGTTTTCAAAGTTCGCTTGGCGGGTAATTCGTTGTCATCTATACTGTCACTTTTCTGAAACTGTACCTACTTAGTTGTAAGGTGGGATTAGAGATGTAAATAGAAAAAAAAACTAAATTTCTTTTTTCACAATCTTGAAAAAAAAACATGAAAAAAATCTTGGCACCGTCGTTTTTTTTCTACATTTGGTTTTTTTTTCAGAAAACTTTTTCAATAACTAAAATGTACGTAAAATTAATTCAACAATTTCAAAATAAAGTGCTCAGAGATGCTGTAAATGCACCCTGGTACATAAGAAATGACGATCTTCACCGTGACCTTAAAACGGAATTCGTCACCACCATCATCCAAAAATTTGCTGAAGCCCACGAACACAGACTTCATCGACACGTGAATGTTGAGGCTATCCAGCTGCTAGACAATACAGACTTAGTGCGTAGGCTAAAAAGAACTAAACCTTTTGAATTAGTGTAGCGTACAAAGTGAATGAATAATAGTGACAACGCTGTGCTATACATATAACACATGAACATAGTGTTTTTATAAATTATATCAGACTCTAAGAAAGTGCTACGGACTTGTATAAAAGTGCAAATGGACACTATTCTTAGTTTTAACATAATCTATAACGTAACATATTAAGTTAAATTGCTTATTAGTCTTTTAGGCTAGGTAATTAATTGTTAAGAATTTTGTTCTTACTAACAAAGAATAAAAATAAAACCGGCCAAGTGCGAGTCGGACTCGCACACGAAGAGTTCCGTACCATTATCGCAAAACACTGCATAAAAATCACGTTTGTTGTATGGGAGCCCCCCTTAATTAATTTTATTTTAATTTATTAATTATTATTTTTTGAAGTAAATATACAACTGAACATTCTGTGAATATTTCAAGCGTCTACCTGTTGCCGTTATTAATATCGAGCAAAAATCGGCAAAAAATATCACGTTTGTTGTATGGGAGCCCCCCTTTCATATTTACTTTATACTGTTTTTAGTATTTGTTGTTATAGCGGCAACAGAAATACATCATCTGTGAAAATTTCAACTGTCTAGCTATCACGGTTCATGAGATACAGCCTGGAGACAGACAGACAGACAGACAGACAGACAGACGGATCGTGAAGTCTTAGTAATAGGGTCCCGTTTTTACCCTTTGGGTACGGAACCCTAAAAATAACTAAAATGAAATAAATTACTAAATTTGGTTGTTTTGTTTTTAATTAAAGTCAAACTGTTTAAATCAATGGGTACCTATTATTATTGTTCGCGACGAGAGTCACCAACCATTTGAATGGTTTTTGTAAATAAAGTATGTATTAGAGTCATACGTCTGCTCACGCCCGAGCGCCAAGTAGGAATGAAAATGTTGTAAACACGTCGGTCCTATTTATAAGCTCGGTATGTAAGGGTATATTAAATCGCATTTTTAAGGTAGTAATATAACGTCCTTAACGTTTATTTATGCGTATTGGGTTTTAGTAATACCAGATTAATAGAATAGAAGCATTGAAATATATAAATATTATAGTCTTCATACTTAAAACGTAAAATCAATTTCATGTGAATGCGTGCGTTCGCTGCGCCCGCCTAGTTCCGAATGGTGCGCCAGATGGCGGCGGGTAGTTTTATATGTTGGCGTTTTGCGTACAAAAATTCTGGTAGCTTAAAATCATGTTTTGAGGGGTTATATTATGTATTAGACATAATTTTAGTACATAGGAATGATATAATGTGGAAAATGTATAGTTTCCACCATTAATATGTGAATATTGACGTGATGTCTCAGGAAGTGAATTTAGGACATTTAGGTCATTTTAGGGTATATGGGGGACCTAGATCAAGACGGGAAACCTATATACAGTTCAGAATTAGTGTACTGCTTTATATAAAGCCTATTTACCTGAGATATCATGTCGGTATATAGTGTAAAACGCGCTGTTTATGGGAGTTTCGACGGGACTATTCTTTTAGGTGCCCTAAGCACCTAGAAAATATGTAGGTGTACTGTTAAAAGTACTACCATTGGAAAGCTCGTCGAAGGGGCTTCCAGACGGTCTTTAGACGAGAAAGATCGCCCGGATAGTTTCCGACATACTCAGCGCGGAAAAATGTAAACAAACAAAATTGTTGAAATTTGTAGACCCTTCAGGTCGAATAACTCCCTGAAGGAAATAGATGTACTTATTATAGAAGTACTTTCGGATGGCCCGTTGGACTAGCTATCAGGCCATCCCTTTGGAGCGAAAATCGCTCATATAGTTTAGGCACAAATCCAGACATGGTAATCTGGACTTGTGATTTTTGGCCCGTTTTTTGGCATTCCCAGGGACTATACACCCCTGAGACTTCCAAAAATAAGGAATTTTCGGGGACTTCCCGATGGCCCGATAGACGCGCCATCGTGTCGTCCCATAAAAATATAGAATCAGTTAAGTAGTTTAGGAGATAGCTAGACACAAAGGGAGTGACTAGCTATCGAACTAACACTTTTTTGGGTACATTATGTACAAAATGTATATATATACTTATGGAGGCACTAGAACTGTAAAGTGCTCTCCTTCAGCCACCAGGCCACCCATATTCGGTGGTGATAGCTTGGATGGTCTGAGTAGAAAGTCAAGTAATAGAATAAATTGTCTAAAAACGTTAAGGAGCGTGTATTTAAGGGATGATATCCCACGATAAACGTCCGAAAATAAGCTTTTTTAAGCCGCCCATAGACGACTTGCTGAATTTGTCAGCAGGTCACCCCAACCTATAGTACTCTCTGGGCTAGGGATGTTGTTATACAACTTTCCGACATGAAAATAAGGGAACTTGCCCCTTTTTTCTATAGATATAGCCTAGGGACGCTATCAATGCCTGGATATAGATGTATGGATTAGATACTGAGATAGGGGGTGTTACTGTGCTACAGTACACAGAAATCCAGGCGTTGATAACACCATGGAAGGGATAGTACAGACCTAAAACCCACTGTCGGGTAAGGGATTTTTTTGGCAAATAAAAATTATTTTCGGCACAAAATCGCGGGGCTCTCGATAGTAGTAACGACCGAGGGTATAAAACACCCTCGGTCCAAAGATAGAATCGTAGTCATCGGCCATAGCCACTAGAAACAAGTCACTTGAAACTTAATTAGTAGTTACTTGTTAAGAGCCCTAAATTCGTACCAAGTTTTAAATAATTGAAGTGTTTTATTTAATTAAACAATTATCATCCCTGCATCCAGCTCAAAGAAGCAAGTGTGAATTAATTTCACAAGTGTCAATCAATTAAAGACACGCTGCCTTCAGAACATTTAATGGTCCTGTCGAACCGAATTTGATCACCTGCTTGATTAGAAGTCCTGAGGCAACATTCCAAAGAGGTTACCAGATCCAAGCTGAAGAGTCAATGTTCTTCGGGCGTCCAGCGCGCCATCCGGGAGATTTACGACCTCCCTTCTCGGGGAAGGCGATCACGCTACGTCCGCAACATTTATTGGTCCTTTGAGCCGGATTTGATCAGCCTGGAACCTCGAAGAACAGCTCCAGGACGTCTAAGAAAAAGAAGGAAGAATCGTCGAAAATAAAATAAATCCGACACTAAATAGATTTTGTGCCGGATTTTAGAAACCTGGAAAACCGGGAAGAAATACTGAAATTCCACCAGGGATAGAGGAAATTCAGCCGCACAATATGCTGCCTTCAAACTGAAGATTGAAGCCAGGAAAGCAGCTCCAGGACAGCGGGAAGAAATAGTGGTGGAATTAATTTGTCGAATTCCTGACGAATTAATTTCACAAGAAACAAATTGAAGTCGAGCACCGCAGAGAATAGATCCTGCGTGCCCAAGCCCACCGCTGGACCAAAGAGGTAAATTCCGGGAGACAGTTATTAGAACTACCCTCTTGTTTTTAATAACTGTTAGAAGATTGAATATATTTCCTGTGAGCTGCAAAAGTGCCGTATGAAGACTGATGTGCATATATGAAGCTATAAGAATAGTTCCTGAAGACTTATCGCTGAAAACCACCCTATGTTCTCAGTGATTTGTTCTGGAACTGAACGCTGGTTTAATTTTACCAAGAATATGCGTTTTTAAGCCTGAATTGCGTCTTTTACGTCGAGCAAATAATTCCTGAAGGCTTATCGCTGAAAACTACCCTTACGTTTTTAGCGATTTCGTTCGAATACTAAGCGCCCGTCTAAACAAATAGAAGACGTGCGTTTATGAAACTGATGTGCAGCTTTGATGTTTGAACAAACATATCCTGAAGGCTTATGATTGAAAGCAACCCTTAAGCTTTCGGGAATTTTCGAAAATTGAAATTTCGTCAAATCGAAAGAAGATACGTACTCAGAAGATTGAGTTACGACTCTGACGTCTGGAACAAGCAGCTAGTGAGGCATTATCGCTGAAAAGTACATTCGACTTTTCGGTGATTGATATTTCGATTGAATTATAGTCAATCGTATTGAAGATACACGTTTTGAGAAAAAACAAACGTGTACTACAGATGTCTGAAGTTTCATAAGGACTTATCACCAACCGTGAGTTTTTGGTGATTTTGAATTTTTGGAGATTGAATTATAGTCAATCCACTTGGTGAATTTTTTGAAAACTGACGTTTTGACCGTCGGAAATTATGGGAATTAGGTCTTGTGTCGTAAATAGACGTTCTGACCGTCGCAATAAAAATATTGAACTGGAACTCATGCTGATAGGTTGACGTTCTGACCGTCGAATATTAACCAATAGAAACAGACCAAGTAGCTTCCACAAAAATAACCAGTATAGAAGGAACTTCAGACTCAACATTGAAACCTTCTCGGAACGAGAAGACTTTAGAAGATAGACGTACAGCCATGCCGATGACTACCCGGGGTGACACCCGTATCGAACATAGCCGTCCGCCGTCAACTAAAATGACACGGCCACGGAGAAAAATAGTTGGGAGCTAGCCAAGAAATACAACTTGTGCTTTCGCTGCCTATGTCGAGGCAGCCACACTCGCAGGTCAAAGCGGTGAGGCCAGGAGGGATGCCACCAGAAGGCCCGACGTTGAAGGGATCCGCAGGAAACGGTGACCAGTTCAAGAACCCAGTCGAGCCAGGCGTTCCTCAAGATAGTGCCGGTCCGGGTCATCGGACCGGCGGGAGAGGTGGCGACATACGCCCTCCATAACAACTGATGATGCCATAGATCATCAGTTGCGCGAATTTTTCGCTATAGAATTGCTGTGCATAAACCCACAGCGCCCCGCCTCATACCCTGGGAATAGGGCAGAGGATCCACACTTGCAGGTCAAAGCGGTGTGGCCAGGAGGGATGCCACCAGAAGGCCCGACGTTGAAGGGATCGCAAGAACCCAATCGAGCCAGGCGTTCCTCAAGATAGTGCCGGTCCGGGTCATCGGACCGGCGGGAGAGGTGGCGACATACGCCCTCCATAACAACTGATGATGCCATAGATCATCAGTTGCGCGAATTTTTCGCCATAGAATCGCTGTGCATAAACCCACAGCGCCCCGCCTCATACCCTGGGAATAGGGCAGAGGATCCACACTTGCAGGGCAAAGCGGTGTGGCCAGGAGGGATGCCACCAGAAGGCCCGACGTTGAAGGGATCGCAAGAACCCAATCGAGCCAGGCGTTCCTCAAGATAGTGCCGGTCCGGGTCATCGGACCGGCGGGAGAGGTGGCGACATACGCCCTCCATAACAACTGATGATGGCTTAGATCATCAGTTGCACGAATTTTTCGCCATAGAATCGCTGTGCATAAACCACAGCGCCCCGCCTCTGACCCTTGAGAAAAGGGCAGAGGACATATAGAAACCGCCATGTTATGGCGTGCGCGAATTTTTCGCTATAGAATCGCTGTGCATAAACCCACAGCGCCCCGCCTCTGACCCTGAGAAAAGGGCAGAGGACATTTGAATCAAATGAACGTCCAGTTAGCAAATGGACATATAGAAACCGCCACGTTATGGCGTAATGAGCATGCTGAGATGCCAGATAGCTATGAGACAGCTCTAAAGAGGCTCGTCTCAACTGAGAAGAAGCTGGACAAGAACCAGGTACTTCGAAGAAGATACTCAGAACAAATGGACATATAGAAACCGCCATGTTATGGCGTACGCGAATTTTTCGCTATAGAATCGCTGTGCATAAACCCACAGCGCCCCGCCTCTGACCCTGAGAAAAGGGCAGAGGACATTTTGAATCGAATGATCGTCCAGTTAGCAAATGGACATCATGGGAGGCGCCTGGGAGCGCCTAGTCCGCTGCGTAAAGAACACGCTGTACAATGTACTTACAGAAAAACACCCAACTGAAGAGGTGTTGTCCACACTGATTTGTGAGGCAGAGTACATTGTGAATAGCCGACCATTGACACATGTGTCAGTAGACAGCGATGATGATGAGTCCATCACACCGAACCACTTCCTGCTCGGTGGGTCAGCCAGACTACCTACACCTGGAGTATTCACTGAGCAGGATATAGACAGCAGGATAGTATGGCGACGATCACAGATCCTCGCTGATATGTTCTGGAGCCGCTAGGTCAGAGAGTACCTGCCTGAGCTCCAAAACCGGCGGGAGCCACATAGTAGTGGGCCCAAACTTAATGTGGGCGACCCCGTCCTGATAGCCGACGGCCAGCTGCCTCGAAACACATGGCCTCGAGGCCGCATTGTAGCCGTGTATCCAGGAATCGACGGAGAAACCCGGACTGCTGAGGTGCGCACACTTGGCGGCATCCTGAAGCGTCCGGTGAAGAAACTCGTCCCACTGCCTCAGTAACCAGAGACGCCGGGGCGGCGATCATCCTTCGGTGAGCCTGGCGACGGCATCCGAGACTGCCACTCGTCACTCACCATGGGAGTGCAGCGCCGCGCCGACATCACTTCGAGCCTGCACAGCACTGCACGGCGGGAGATATGTTCGCGACGAGAGTCACCAACCATTTGAATGGTTTTTGTAAATAAAGTATGTATTAGAGTCATACGTCTGCTCACGCCCGAGCGCCAAGTAGGAATGAAAATGTTGTAAACACGTCGGTCCTATTTATAAGCTCGGTATGTAAGGGTATTTTAAATCGCATTTTTAAGGTAGTAATATAACGTCCTTAACGTTTATTTATGCGTATTGGGTTTTAGTAATACCAGATTAATAGAATAGAAGCATTGAAATATATAAATATTTTAGTCTTCATACTTAAAACGTAAAATCAATTTCATGTGAATGCGTGCGTTCGCTGCGCCCGCCTAGTTCCGAATGGTGCGCCAGATGGCGGCGGGTAGTTTTATATGTTGGCGTTTTGCGTACAAAAATTCTGGTAGCTTAAAATCATGTTTTGAGGGGTTATATTATGTATTAGACATAATTTTAGTACATAGGAATGATATAATGTGGAAAATGTATAGTTTCCACCATTAATATGTGAATATTGACGTGATGTCTCAGGAAGTGAATTTAGGACATTTAGGTCATTTTAGGGTATATGGGGGACCTAGATCAAGACGGGAAACCTATATACAGTTCAGAATTAGTGTACTGCTTTATATAAAGCCTATTTACCTGAGATATCATGTCGGTATATAGTGTAAAACGCGCTGTTTATGGGAGTTTCGACGGGACTATTCTTTTAGGTGCCCTAAGCACCTAGAAAATATGTAGGTGTACTGTTAAAAGTACTACCATTGGAAAGCTCGTCGAAGGGGCTTCCAGACGGTCTTTAGACGAGAAAGATCGCCCGGATAGTTTCCGACATACTCAGCGCGGAAAAATGTAAACAAACAAAATTGTTGAAATTTGTAGACCCTTCAGGTCGAATAACTCCCTGAAGGAAATAGATGTACTTATTATAGAAGTACTTTCGGATGGCCCGTTGGACTAGCTATCAGGCCATCCCTTTGGAGCGAAAATCGCTCATATAGTTTAGGCACAAATCCAGACATGGTAATCTGGACTTGTGATTTTTGGCCCGTTTTTTGGCATTCCCAGGGACTATACACCCCTGAGACTTCCAAAAATAAGGAATTTTCGGGGACTTCCCGATGGCCCGATAGACGCGCCATCGTGTCGTCCCATAAAAATATAGAATCAGTTAAGTAGTTTAGGAGATAGCTAGACACAAAGGGAGTGACTAGCTATCGAACTAACACTTTTTTGGGTACATTATGTACAAAATGTATATATATACTTATGGAGGCACTAGAACTGTAAAGTGCTCTCCTTCAGCCACCAGGCCACCCATATTCGGTGGTGATAGCTTGGATGGTCTGAGTAGAAAGTCAAGTAATAGAATAAATTGTCTAAAAACGTTAAGGAGCGTGTATTTAAGGGATGATATCCCACGATAAACGTCCGAAAATAAGCTTTTTTAAGCCGCCCATAGACGACTTGCTGAATTTGTCAGCAGGTCACCCCAACCTATAGTACTCTCTGGGCTAGGGATGTTGTTATACAACTTTCCGACATGAAAATAAGGGAACTTGCCCCTTTTTTCTATAGATATAGCCTAGGGACGCTATCAATGCCTGGATATAGATGTATGGATTAGATACTGAGATAGGGGGTGTTACTGTGCTACAGTACACAGAAATCCAGGCGTTGATAACACCATGGAAGGGATAGTACAGACCTAAAACCCACTGTCGGGTAAGGGATTTTTTTGGCAAATAAAAATTATTTTCGGCACAAAATCGCGGGGCTCTCGATAGTAGTAACGACCGAGGGTATAAAACACCCTCGGTCCAAAGATAGAATCGTAGTCATCGGCCATAGCCACTAGAAACAAGTCACTTGAAACTTAATTAGTAGTTACTTGTTAAGAGCCCTAAATTCGTACCAAGTTTTAAATAATTGAAGTGTTTTATTTAATTAAACAATTATCATCCCTGCATCCAGCTCAAAGAAGCAAGTGTGAATTAATTTCACAAGTGTCAATCAATTAAAGACACTCTGCCTTCAGAACATTTAATGGTCCTGTCGAACCGAATTTGATCACCTGCTTGATTAGAAGTCCTGAGGCAACATTCCAAAGAGGTTACCAGATCCAAGCTGAAGAGTCAATGTTCTTCGGGCGTCCAGCGCGCCATCCGGGAGATTTACGACCTCCCTTCTCGGGGAAGGCGATCACGCTACGTCCGCAACAATTATGGACTTAGAAATTTATTAATGTGTTACTATCAGAATCATCTGAATTAGTGTCAGTAGCTACAGCTACGCATACATGTTTCATCGGCATCGGAATCATTGACATGTGCTGTGTCTGTATTTGTTGCATCTGATTCTGAATCAAAGACTATACAATTAGGGACTCTACTAACTCTACTAGCTCGTGTTTATGTACTATTTCACAAAAAACAAATGGTATTTTCTTATTAAACAAAAAAATGTTAATTCGATAACTGCCTTACCATATTTTTTATTTTCGTACTCTTGAAAAAAATAAACTACTCCAGAAAATATATGGTTATTTTTTCATGTTTTTTTTAAACGTCTTTTTTCATCTCAGAAAAATAAAAACTGTTTTTTTACAACTCTAGGTAGGACCCTATTTGTACCTATTGTGAACAGGTACCTATTAGTCATAGTTAGACTCGTGATTAATTAGAATACCTTTATTATCGTACTTTTAATTGACTTATGCCCGATTTTTCAATAGTCTGTTATCTTTTAACAGAGGAATAAAAATGGCGGTTTGACAGTTTCTGTATAGAAAATATGTCAAACGGCCATTTTTATTCCTCAGTTAAAAGTTATCAAGCTATTGAAAAATCGGCCCTTAGTGGTTAATTAGAGTAAAATAATAATCATCATCATCAGCTTTTTAAATGTTCCCACTGCTGGGACACAGCTAGGCCTCCTCTCTGTGAGAGGGAATGGGCCGTAATCCACCACGCGGGCCCAGTGCGGGTTGGTGGGTGTCACATGTATACGAATTTTTGTTTCTAGGACATGCCGGTTTCCTCACGATGTTTAATAATAGTCAGAACATTTTGTTATCAAAGGAAACAAATTATCTTTTAATGCCTTGTAATCTATGATAATATCGTAATTTGTTGACACGTGTTACATAAAAACAAAACCATTATCTGATTTGATTCGGCTGTGGATTCGACTAAATATGCGTCATATGTATTTAGTATCACTTCTGCTACAAGACGTCTACGGTTACAATTAGTATGTAGATCTCACACGGCGAAAAAAAAACAATCTGCCTTTTACCAGGGAGCGACTGCCTTTCGCACCACTGCTACCCAGTAACTGGGTAACGCGGAACTCTTTAGCAACACTGGTTTACCTAATTATCTTGGCACTATGGCTGTAACAGTCTGGTGAACTCAGTCTCTTGTGTAAGGATGCATTCACGTTAAAAGCTGGCAGCTGGTGTCTATTTTCCAACGAGAACCACTAAGAACAGACGCATAATATCATCTGAGCTTGTCAGCGTTTGTAACCGATTGCACGTGGCTTCACTCGCGTGGAAGTTGGTAATTATCGCAAGGGAACATATTCTCGGCATAAAAAGTGTCCTATATATCCTAATCCAAGACATAGTCTAACCGTGTAGCAAGTTTTATTCAAATCAGTTCAGCCGTGAAGACGAGAAAGCGTAACATACAAACAAGCTCACATTCGCATTTATAACATTAATTACAATACTATGTAGTTAGGACAATATCAGAAGTCCAAGACAGGTGGTCTGACTGTTAGGTACAAGATATTTATATGACTGATGAATTTATACTACATAAGGAGATAGTGTAACCGCGTACCTGACCGATATAGTCTGAAATATAGGTACCTAGGTAAAAGAAAATGGGGCTTTTTATGCTTGGAATCTGAAAGGCTTATCCGATTAAAAGATAAAAACCGGGCAAGTGCAAGTCGGACTCGCGCACGAAGAGTTCCGTACAATTACTACAAAAAACGGCAAATTAATCACGTTTGTTGTATGCGAGCCCTACTTAAATATTTATTTTATTCTGTTTTTAGTATTTGTTGTTATAGCGGCAACAGAAATACATCATCTGTGAATATTTCAACTGTCTAGCTATCACGGTTCATGAGATACAGCCTGGTGACAGACAGACAGACGGACCGCGGAGTCTTAGTAATTGGGTCCCGTTTTTACCCTTTGGGTACGGAACCCTAAAAATTATACCTTTATCGGATGGCATAACGTGATTTAGCCCAAATTTAAAGAAGGTAAAACTGTTATCAATCTTACACAAAAACATAATAATTAGGGATTTCCTGTTTGTAATTACCTATAGGTATTTAATAAGCTAGATAATATCTAGATAGTTAAATACAGGTATATTGATTCAATGCTGGATGCCAGGTGCACGAGATCGGTCGATGTGGCAACGCCTGGGGGAGGGTGGATGTCTGTGGAGAGGCCCAGCAGTGGATGTCTTTCGGCTGAAATGATTATGATGATGTACAGTCAAGGGTCAAAAGTGCAGTCATACTCTCCCAAAACTCAAATGGCTACTTTTTGTAGAAGAAGTTAAATTATTCACAACTGATTTAATATTTTGTATAGAAATTAAAGTATAGTATAGTAGTGTAGTGTAGTAGTTGTAGTATTCCTACTAACCGCGAAAAGTTGAAATTATGCTGCTTGCTGCTGTTTTGGTAGAGTGTAACTGCACTTTTGACCCTTATAGTACCTATATAGATTCAAAGGTAGCACGGAATTTCGCAAAATGGTTCCCTGAAAGAATCTCATCAAAACCAAGTATGATGGGAACAAATAGGGCATGACAGTTTGTGTGGAATTTGGTAAAAGTGCCGATTGGAAATCAAATCGGGCACATGTCTCATTATATGTTTTTGCAATGTCGAATTATCAAAATAGGATACAACACCATGGACACGAACTCAATGCCTCATTTTGTGGACAAATGCAGGAAGACTTCGTGAAAAAAGATTTTTACCTCACAAGTTAGTATAGCCCCCGTACCATGACGTATCAAAACTATTATGGTACGACTGTCAAAAAAGGACAGATGTACACAAGTCAGATACATCTGATCTGATCACACTAAAAATAACCTTGCTCTAAGAGCTTCTGGTCAACCCCCAGATATCCCGTTGTACCTACTCCTTGTCTTATTAGTATGCCTGGGAACAAGCATACTAGCAGCAAACTCCAAAACTTCCATTCAAGATATACATTATCATAAGGGACAGGCCGTTTGACGTCATATTGATTTTGTATATTCAAAATGTTATCGCTTTATCTTTGGATAGATATAGCCAGATGTCCCACTAATTAACCCACTATCTACTTGTTATAATAAACAATGCTAAAATATATGAAGATAAACTTTTCCTCCAGTGGTGTGCTGATCTTTTTTCAAGATAAATCTTTATTCTGAATATTAGGCGATTAGGACAGTCATCAGTCTTTTAGGGCGTTTTTAATAGGTATTATAGTGTTGCCCAATTTCTCACAGGGCATGGTAACTTTAAAAGTAAACTGTTTTCGTTCAAGCTCGTTGCCTCGCCTTTATGTCAGTGTTCTACATCTGACTGCGAATATGTACAATCTGCACATCATATCTTATGGGAGTGTATTATTTGGCAGAATGAACGTAATATTATGTTGAATAATGTAGAGGCTAGCTCAGGAGTTGTTTAATATACGGACCTTGTGGAAACTAGAACAAATTTCCGTGCGTTCAAGCGTTTTTGCTATACCTATTATTGCAATCAACAGCTCACAATGTTAGGACCCATTAATATTAATTCTTATTTTTATCCGTGGTGCTAGGCAACTGGACGTATCCCAGTTGTAAACGACCCTTTGTGTCTATTGGCCTTGTTTGTTCTGTCTCCTGCTTGATATGGAGGGAAGTGGCAATTTGTATTTTCCCTACTCCTCTGTTATTCTTTTCTGATTAATTTCGTTGCGGGATCCAAGACAGTTAAATTCATTCTCCAGGACTTCGTCGAGTTTCATTGCCTCGGCGCTTTTCTGGTGGTTGCCACTGTTGATTCTGGCTTTCAGGAGTTGCAGTGGTTTGGGAATAGTGCGGTTCTTTTTTATTCATTTTTTTTTTACGACTTTTATACTACATGTTTATATCAGCCCGGTTAGTCTTATTATTATTCATTAATACTACATCACTAATTTAACTTACGATGTTAATAACTTATACAAAAGACAAGCTCCTTCACTGTTAGGGTTTGAGAGTATATATAGAATTCATGATTCCGACCTGTAATTTGTCCAGATCAAATTTTTCTAATAATTCCTCTCTCTCTGCATGAAATTGAATACATTTCATCAATAAATGGTATACATCATCTATTATTCCACAAGTATCACATTTAGGGGAAGAAATTTTTCCCATTAAAAAGGCAAAATTATTTGATGGAATATGTCCGGTTCTGATTCTGTGCGCTATAATAATCAGTTTATTTATTTATTTATAAGGCACGCCAACAACCTGTTCGCAATTATACATTTTATATAAAGAAATTTAGTAGATATTCCTGTGCAAACAGGTCAGTTATAGGAATGCACAGCACTCACAGATTAGGACTACGAAATAGTTATTTTACAAAAAAAGACAATATAAATAAGATACAATATTAAAATTAGAATTAGATCACAATTAAATTAATATAACTAAAATTTAATCAAGATTGAAATAAAATAAAATTACAAATAAATATTTAAAAATCATTAAATAAAGTACTATTATGTCACAAAAAATATTAAAAAAATATAACGATAATGATCACAATGCAAATATGTAACCATTTTCTGTCAACAAAACAAGAAAATAGTTAAGTTAGATTTTTTTTAATTCACCTATGATTAAGTTAAAATAGAAATAAAACACTGATAAGATTTTGAGCAGGCAATTTAGGTGAGACTACGAATCAATCAGCGCGACCTTTGACTTAAACTTCGACAGAGAGTCAAAAAATATGTCAATATCCTCGTTGCAAGAGCAGATCCCATTGTACGTGCTCATCAATCTGTTCAAAGGAGCGGTACGCCCGAGATTCGTGCGAGAACTTTTGGTTACCTACTTAAACGACTATATGTACACCAAGGTATACGAGGAGGCTGACATTGAATAGTTTTATACCATATGCCCTTTTCCAATGATCTCTGATTGCAATATTCCTTACAGAAATCATAACACTGCACATTATATTTCGTTAATATTTCAGAATAATATGGTTTTACATACATTTCTTGACCTTCTGTACTTCCAATTTTCGCCAATCTATCCGCCTCCTCATTACCACGTATCCCAATGTGCGAAGGAACCCACTGCAACCTCAGATCCACTCCTTTCGCCGCTAATTCCTCTATTTTAGAGAGTATATCGTATGCTATCGGTGTACCTCTGCGACTAGAGGCGCATCGAGCTATATGATATAGGGCACTCTTACTGTCTGAACATATAACAGCTTTATTGGCATCAATTGTTTTGATATATGATAGTGCTTCTGAGATCGAAATAAGCTCCAACGACATAATACACACATTTCCAATTACTTTAAAAAAACTACTAGCATTTTCTTGCGAGCAAACATAAAATGAAGCTCCCCTACCTTTCTTGCTCAAAGATCCATCTATATAAATTACTACCCAATCAGCATATTTCTTCATTAATTCTTTCATTTTAAACAGATTTAAATCGTAAAAATCTTTAGCTTGATGCATGCTATCTAAATCAACTAAAATTATATTATTCGCATCAATGTAAGTTACCCATGTTGTTAAGGTATACATATCCAATGGAGAGGACGTGGCAACCTGAACATCTTCAATTTCATTTACAACCGTCACAAGTAATGGAATCTTTTTGCGTGCCCAATAACTGTTAGCAATAAACGTATTTAGTTAGTTCTTTTAATAATTTAATTGTTACATTGTTAGTCCAAGATAAGGATTTCAAACAATATTTGTAGGCTAGGCATTTTCTTCTTATGTGCAATGGCGGAATACATAGCTCACTCTCCATGGCGTGAATCGGTGTTGACTTTATAAAACCACCTATAATTCTCAATGCTTGATTCTGTATTTTCTGCAATTTATATAAATGTGCATTGGCACTGTTATCGTAAATAAAACAACTGTAGTCTACACGACTTCTGACTATCACTATTATATTCTGCGTAAATGTTTGGGGTGTATACCCCAAGAAGTACCTGCCAGAACTTTGAGTATATTTAAGTATTTCTGTGACTTTCTGACTACCTCGTTAATATGACGTCCCCATCGTAGCGATCTGTCTAGCCATAACCCCAGATACGATAACATTTTATTAATTAATACATTGTTGTATGCACTTTCAACATCTATAAAACACGCAACAGTTGCATAACCTTTCAAGAAATCTAATTGAATTTGTGTGGTCAATCTCGATAAACAGTCTTGACATGATTGTCCTCTTCTAAAACCCGACGTATATGGAGGCAAAATATTGTTTTCCTCTATAAACCATTCAATACGTTTTGTAAGTATGGAGTGAAAAATCTTACACAAGCATGATATTACGCAAATAGGCCTTAATTTTGGCATATAAACCTTATTGCTATCTGAAGGTGTAGCTGGTTTAGGAATAGGCATCAATACTATGTCACGCCACTGCACAGGTACCACACTATTATTTAAAATATCATCATACAAATTTACTAAAAATATGTTTCTAATGGTTGGTAAATTAAATATCATTGAATATGATACTCCGTCCCCACCAGGTGCTGTATCCTTAGTTTTTAACAAATTAAACAATTCATCGAATGTTACCGGGATTTCCAACTGTATGTTTGATGAATTTAATGTCGGTTTCTCATAGCATACATAATCAGGCGCTAAACTACAGATTAGGGTAACTTTCTGGTCCCTTGACGGGTATGATTTATTTGAGCTACATCCCTTCAACCATCGCTTTCGCTTCCACATTTCTGAGTTCGTTGTTGACTCACCAATGCCTGTATAAAAATTACGGCGCTCATTTGTTCTGGCTTTACTAATAGCTTTCCTAGCAATTACTGTCTTTTCTTCTAGGATGTTTAAGTTAAAGGGGGATTTGACCTAAACTTACTTATTATAGTGCTAACCTTCTTTCAGCTACTAATTTAGAGAGTGTTTCATTCCAATAAGACTTTGGTTGTAATCCCAGTTTTTAGTTTGTACACTGTTTTGTATACGGTACATATTTATCAGCCACACTATTAATCATGTTTATGAAATAATCATAATTTCGTTGAGCATCTATCTCTTCACAATATGGTAACATTTGGCCGATTTATATTTACGTTATTTGTTGTTTTATATACAGTTTCTTTATAATTACTTTTATTTATTTTTTATTTTTTTATTCTATATGCCCGCGTTTGACCACTATCTCGCCTGATGTTAAGTGATGATGCGGTCTACGGTGAAGCTCGCTTACCTAGAAGAAACACAATGAAAGTATAGCAAAACGCTTTGCGTGTATGGGAGGGATGTCCACCATGTACCGATGGCGCATGGCCGTACGTCTTGTAGTCCGATGATGGAAAGGGCTAGGTGGAATCAAATTGTGCAGTTCCGTCGCACGCTTCTCGAAATGTAACCGATAAAAAACCGACAGGCTGGCAACTCGGCGTCGATGTTCGAGGCTCTGGAGCTTTGAGGCGACCAGTGCATCGTTGCCAATAAGCCTTTTGGCCCGTCTGTCAATCGACTCAAGTGCATCAAGCTGGTATTTGGCTGATCCATCCCAGAGGTGAGAGCAGTACTCCATGCAAGACCAAACTTGCGCTTTATACATGTTGAGCAGCTGTTCAGCCGTGAAGTACCGTCTCACCTTTGCAAGAATCCCCAACTTTTTTGCAGCTAACTGAGCTTTCGCCTCAATGAATGGACCTAAGTTGAGGGTCGATGTCAACGTAACACCAAGAAGTTCGAGATGGTCTGTCAACGGCACGGTTACACCACGGAAAGATGGAGCTGGGTGGTATTGACTCTTTATAGCGGAAAAAGAAATGCCTGGGTCTTAGCAGCATTGAAACTGACCAGATTGGCATCACCCCATTCGGAGACCGCCTTCAAGGACAGGTTCAAGCGTTCAACCATGGCCTTCCGGAGAGACCGAATCTGAGGCCCAGTAGCCCGTGCGCCATATACGTATCTCTCAGCAACAGTGCTGTTGTCTGCGTACCCAAAGGTTCCGGGTTTTAGCAGATCATTAATGTGCAGCAAGAATAATGTTGCCGCGAGCACTGACCCCTGAGGGACTCCGGCGTTGATATTTAACTGACTGGACGAGCAGCCTTCTATAACCGTCTATAATCCACTAGGCAGACCAAAGGAAGAAAGCTTACCAATGAGGCTTTCGTGCCAGACCCTGTCGAAAGCCTTCGAGATGTCGAGGGAGACGGCTAGCGCTTCCCCATGTCTTTCGATGGCCTCACTCCAGATGTGAATGGTATACGCTAGAAGATCCCCAGTTGATCGATTTTGGCGGAAGCCATATTGGTGGTCACTGAGGATGTCATTGGCTTCTAGGTATGCCAGAAGCTCAGAGTTGAGTACCCGTTCCATACTCTTGCAGAGGATGGACGTTACAGATATGGGTCTGTAGTTGGCCGGGTCAGTTCGACTGCCATTCTTGGGCACGGTCTGTACGTTGGCTTGCTTCCAAGCCTTCGGGGAGCCTTCCAGTCTCTATCGAAAGTCGATATAGGCGTGTCAAGATCGAAGACAATTCAGGCGCACAGGTTTTAAGTACAATTGCTGGTATCCCATCAGGGCCACTCGCTTTGTTCACATCAAGGCTACGCAGCACCCTACGGACGTCCTTTTGATGGATGCGAATGTCCGACATTTTCTTCACACATCCATCAGGAAATGGAGGAGGCTGCGCGCCATCAGAATTCAGATGCGAAGATTTCGCAAAAAGGGAAGCAAACAAGTTTGCCTTCTCCTCAGCGGAGTGGGCTAATGACCCGTCAGGTTTCTGCAGTAGTGGTAGTGAGGGGCGACAGAAATTTGATTCGATTCAAAACGTTTTGCTACCCACTGGGTATGAAGCAAGTTTTCTCCCGATTCTGCTAATGTGGTCAAACCGTGCTCTTCGCATCACCTTTTTGCAGGACTTGGCAGCCGTGTTGAAGGCTCTCTTCTTCTGACACACGTCATTTGCTTTGCGCGTTCGAGCGTCAACCCATGCCTGGTAGGCCTTGTGTTTAACCGCGTTGGCGTGGTTACACTCGGCTCCAAACCATGGTCGGAATGTAGTACTCCATTCCCTGACGCAATACATCCGTCAAGGCGTCCGCGCACGACGTAGCATCAGCCGAAATGAAGCAAGTAGGCTGCCAAGGATAAGATGCGAAGAAAGAACGCATCCCATCCCAATCTGCTGACTTGTACCGCCAAACCCGCCGAGCGCCTCTAGGGCTGGGATCGGGTGGGGATTTGACGGATACAGACTTCACCAGACAATGGTCGGAACTACCCAAAGGTGAAAATACCGACACCGAGTAGCGGTCTGGATCTGTTGTCAGCAGAAGGTCCAAGCAATTGGCTGTGTGCGAATCAACATCCGGCACCCTCGTTGCCCCCTGGACCAGCTGGGTGAGATTTAAAGCAAGCGCAAGCTTTCAGTGCACTGGTACGGGAAGAGCCACTCCTGGTGGTGGGAATTGAAGTCCCCCAGTAACACCAATATGGTCCATTCGGATGGTCTTAAACGTATAATCAAATATTTCTTCACTGAGACATCAATTATTTCTAGTTTTTGACCTTAGATTGATATCCTCTTTGTAAAAATACATGATAACTTACCGGCCAGAATCGGTTCGATTGCCGACTGATTACGTCTGATGCAAGCGACTTGCCTACTGGAAATGTTTAAAACGTGTGAATTTACCTACAGAGGATCGTTGATATCGAGACATTGGGGAAACACTGGGTTTATCCTTTGAATATTGGTAATTGGTAAATCCTAATTTAATAATGACGGACCAGATAATTTATTAATTGTTAGATAATTATCATATCATCACATCATTATATTATTATCATAGGTATAAAATAATGTATATAAGTGAAGCAGTTACAGTTTTTGATCACTTTTAGTAGCTGAAAAAATCATGTGGTGTGCTGTGTTTTTGTTGGCCGTTGCTGGGACGGTAAATAAACTAATTTTTTAAATAATATTATATTAATATTTGGAATAAAAAACTTAGAAGTGCAGTTCTTGAGGAAAGGTGCACGGTCCACTATGGACGGTCAATACAAAAATTACCAACCCGAGATTCTAGCTGAATATCTGCAATTTTAATTGTTTGTATATTTCAGGCGTTCGCCGATCCCAACGCTATCTTCCCAGAAGATACACCAATAAGTAAGTGAATAATCATACTTATATTTTGCAATTTGATACATGCGAGCTAAGTTTGCCATAGCATTCGAGACGGTATTGACGGCCGAGCCGAAAGCGAGGATGTTCAGTGAGGACGTAGATAAGTGACATTCTAACATCGAAAGCGTGGCGACAGCGATTAAAAAACTGTATGGGAATGTCAAACTCTATCGAAATGTCACGTGATCAATCACTTACATTTTGGCATTCGCCACCGCTGACGTCAAATGACACTTGTCTAGAGCGTTCCGGAGCCGACAATCACTCACGCGTATCAAACAATATATTTGGCAGCTAGGACATTGTGTGAATGGGACATTCTGCGAATGGGACATTTTGCGAATGACACATTGTGTGAATGGGACATTGTACGAATGGGACATTGTGCGATTGGGACATTGTGCTAATGGGACATTGTGCGAATGGGACTTTATGCGAATGGGACATTCTGCGCATGGGACATTCTGCGACAACGGGACTTTTTGCGAATGGGACATTCTGTGTCAGATCCCTGTTAGGATGGCTCGGCTCGCGCCCGCTACGGTCTAGCATAATTAATCCTTTAAACTGCTTATATCAATACAAACTACAAGCCCTAACCACTGCAACAACTGTACCAAAAGCCAAAAGTAAACCCGACATAAACAGAAGAATTAGTTCTCTCTTGGAACCTGCATCTGTCATGCAATTGATAAAAAAAGAAAAGTGGAAGAGTACGACAAAATACATGAATCTAAAATCTAACTAAAGCTTGCTCAACAGTGTCGGGATCCCGTATCGTGTCAGGATGGGAAGCGGAGCCGGGCCAGTTGCCTCACCAGCTCAGTATTCGCATGGTGAACGCCACTGGAGGCGTCAGTTCTTGCGGAGGTTCCATAATCAATGACAAGTGGGGTCTCACTGCTGCTCATTGTACTGCTAAGTGAGTTACTGGTGTTTTTTTCACATAACATCTGTTCTTTTTTCTAATGAAATCTCAAGTTGCTACGGAATGATTGTTCACACGAGGTGGACCGATGAGGATTTATCTTTTAATAACAATTTTTTTCCTCTTCAGCCGTGTGACCATCGTGGTTCGCGTCGGTACTACCAATCTGACGCAGCCAGCACTGATCTTCGAGACCACCAAGTACTACAACCATCCATTGTACAACGAGGCTATCGCTGGCATTGTCCAGCCCCATGACATTGGTCTGCTTGAGTTCGGCAGGTCCATCACGTTCAGTGGTACGTTAAGGAACAAGATCTTAAACATTACAATTAATTTTAAAGAAAAAAAAAGTAATCAACAAAAGGGAGAGAAAGAAGAAGAACTAATACTTACTACTTACTTACTTACTTACTTAATAGAACTTTCTGTCGTTAATTTCAAAATTCATTTTGTAGAACTTATTCAGCCAATCAGGATCCAGAATTCCATTGACAAGGACAAGAACTACGATGGAGCGCGAGCCATTGCCAGCGGCTGGGGTCGCACTTGGACTCTTGGTACGTGTTATGAAATCAAGGAATTCTAGTGAAATGGCGAATGCATCAAATTTTTTAAATATTATTATGTCGTTAACAGGTTCACAGTCCCGTGACGCACATATGGCATTTGTGGTTGTTTTAACTATTGTTTTTGCTATGTGGACAATGAACCTGTTCATTCGGATTGCGTATTTTTCAAACTGGAAGTTGACAATAATAATATTTTCAAAAAATATTAATTATCTATCACAAGAATTATTGCTGTTCGAAATTGTTTACTTGTTCATTAGTATCTTAGAAGGGCTCTATATATAAAAATTTTTGTAATAGGCACTTCTCCTGAAAACTTGAATTGGGTATTTCTGAGGCTCCTTTCCAACGTCGAGTGTCGGGAAGACTACAGTGGCAGTTCTATCATCGTAGACTCCACCATTTGTACCAGAGGTTATAACAACCCCACACAATCCACATGCCAGGTAAGAAGAACAAAACGGGTTATGCTATCCTATACTTTATCGCATGTGTATCTACCTAGTTTGACCACTTCTACCTCTACTCTATAATGAAAGTGACATTCATTTTTTTATTTCGCGTATGTGCTTTCTTTCTAAAATCTGTCATGTCATGTCACTCATTTATTTTGATTTTAGAGGTTTCTTCAATTGTCATGCTACAGAAACGACCGCGTCTGTCATTTCCATTCCTCCTCATATTTCTCTTATACCACGCAAGAGATTTTGTTTCGAT
This sequence comes from Anorthoa munda, assembly GCA_945859665.1. Lineage (NCBI taxonomy): Eukaryota > Metazoa > Arthropoda > Insecta > Lepidoptera > Noctuidae > Anorthoa > Anorthoa munda. The sequence goes on from OX243904.1 coordinate 14,596,191, forward strand.
TTTTACTAACATAAAGAGCGATTAGTGAGGAAGGTTTTGTATATAATCTTTTGTTATGAATAACGGAAGCCAGAGTTTTAATAGTATGCATATTTTACAGGGAGACAGCGGTGGCCCATTGACCGTTATCGATGAGGACGGTGTCATCACACAGGTTGGAGTAACCTCTTTCGTCCACCGCAACGGTTGCCACGCTGGCATGCCATCTGGTAAGTATTGTTAATTTGAAAAACAAAAACATTTCATTTATACGGAGTATATTATTATACCATGAGTTTTGTAGTATTTTGTACTGTCCGAGGTGTTTATCAAACTCACTATAAAGTTCAGCTGAATATAGAGAAGGGGAAATTTATCTAGCAGATTCTGAATTTAAAAACGGGCCAAGTGCGTGTCGGGCCACGCGCAGTAATAGGGTTCTGAAGTTGCATAATAATGTGGACTAAAAAGAGGGTTTTGTTGTTGTTACATGAACATTAGAACGGTTTCAGCGGCTCACAAAGTCTAAAAACGGGCCCACTTATGTTTTTTTAAATCTATATTCTCGCGTTTGACCACTATCTCGCCTGATGGTAAGCGATGATGTGGTCCACGGTAAAGCACGCTTGCCTAGATTTAATCTATTCACTCTTGACTTAAACTAAATAAGGACTAACTGGTTACTGGAGGAGTTATAAAATCCAACTTCGCAACTGAAGTTAGAAAAATATTATCTATTTAAGTACCACCGCGGGTGCGAATTGCGAAAGGAGCCGATACGAGCGCGCGTTAGAGCCACGGGGAATGGTATAGTTCGTTCCTGGATCCTTGCGTGCACGCTCCTTGTTTATTTCTCTTTCGGAATCAGAAAAAAATCTTATGTCTACTGTTGTCTACTTACCTCTAATCTCCTCTAATACCGCAGATTAGAGGTGAATCCTCTAATCTGCGGTATTTCATTCTGGAAAGTTTTACGCTACTCAATTAGTGATGAAGTCGGGTCGAATATTGACTTTATAGAAGGATATCGACAAAAGAAAATAAGTAATTTGCTTGGAAATCGAATCTAATTTGACTTTACTTTTATGTTTTAAATACAAAACGTCGAAAATACTTCTGCACTAACACAAAATAGACTCCACCGCGCGCATGCGCCGTATGGACTACGGACTGGGTACTGCCAACGACTCCGGCCACTCCAATGCGTTATTCGAGCTTAAACATTATTAATTTAGAAATCATTATTATTAAGGATGTTATGATTTTATTTTTGTATATTTTTACATGGTTCATAAGCATATATTTACTATCTGTTTTACACAGCTAACAAATTTATTTAAGTAATTTTCCAATGGCATTTGTACAAAAATTTTACTGTGCCAAGTACATTTTATAAGTTGGTCGACTATTACTCGTAAACTTGTAAAGCCTGTTATGATTTCATTTTTGTATATTTTTACATGGTTCGTAAGCATTATATTTACTCTGTTTTACACAGCTATCACCTTTATTTAAGTAATTTTTCAATGGCATTTGTACAACATTTTTACTATTCCAAGTACATTTTATAAGTTGGTCGACTATTACTCGTAAACTTGTAAAGCTTTGTTATCTGTTATAATTTTCCTTTTAATTTCGTTATATTTACTACTGCCGTGAATTTTTTCACATAGCCAAGAGCAACCATTTTGCTGGCAGGGTGGGGGGACACTTGACTCTAACAGAAATTTGCAACTTAAAGCTTAATTTTACGCAAACGAATCTCTGAATCGAAAAATGGTTTTAACAAACCCATGATAGATGAGAAAAAAAAATACATCCCCACTTTACGTCTATCGGAGGTACCCGAAAACAAATTATTTTTCATGATTTTATATTACCACTTTGTCGGAATTATTAATATGTATATACATGCCAAATTATAGCTTTCTAGTACTTAGATTCTCTGAGCTAAGCTGCGGACGGACAGACGGACAGAGCGAAACTATAAGGGTTCCTTGTTGACTTCGGAACCCTAAATAGTGCGGTAGTCATCTCGTATTATCGTCTCATAAAATTTTGTTGATTATAGTCGTGACAAGAAGTCGGTTTTGATAGCTATAAAAATACTTATTAATTAAACTCGATGCTTACGAATGATACTCGTTGTTATAGTATATGGGTGACAATAATTAATTAGGATTATGAATTTGGGATGATTTCTTAGATTGTCACGATTATAGTCTATTGCAGACAGACAGAACATTCTAGACAAGATATAAACCTATTTATGTGAAACCTAAGCCCATTCAGGTTCATCGGCCGGATGTTGAACCATTTTCTCCCTGGTGTTGAGACCTGTCAGGTTTGTATTATGGATCAAAGCAGAGTTGCCCTTCTTATTTTTGAGTCCATAGAAAACTCTTTAAATATTTTGGGCACAGTATGTGGCCACGTTAATTGCAGCATCCGTGGCGTTCATATGGTCGTTTAAAGAGCAGGTGTATGGGTACTTGGGGAATTCCAGCATGTGTATCATATTCTGTTCAGGAGCAGTACGTGACAGAGCGTTCTTGAGCATAGCTTGAGTTTGGTATTCTCTGAAAGCAAGCTAGTCAAATAAGCCAAAATAACGAAACACTGAAAATTTGCCAATTTTATTTTTGTTTCAGGCTTCATCCGTCCCGGCCACTACCACGACTGGTTTTATGAGGTGACCGGCTATAATTTCGACTGGGAGTTTGGTAGTGAAGAACCTGGTACCACTGAACTTCCTGAACCAGATATCACTGTCGCATCTGAGGAAGATGTACCATCAGAAGAATCTGATGAATCTGTTTCATCAAGCCAGTCGTCTGAATCCAGCCAATCCTCTGCTTCATCCAATTCTTCTGACTAGACGCTTGATGCTTTATGGAGATTAATTAATTAAATAGTATTGAGAATTATATTGAAATAAATGTCTGTTTTTGTCTTTTTCTTCTTAATAACGATTGAGTGTATATGTTATCGAAAACGCTCATTGAACGGAAAAATTGCTCAGAACGCGTTGTGGCTTCTTACAAACGACCACAATGTTGTGAGTTGTGACACCTTGAAAACAGACCAAAACGCGTTGTGGTGAATTGAAACAGGCCACAACTGCGTTCTGGCAGAGCAGAATAGCCAGAAAGCGTTCTGAGCACCAACAGATGCGACCACAACCCGAATACGCGACAGGTGGTATTGTTATAAAGCAACACTTGCCAAGGTCGGATTTTGGATGGTTCAGTGTTTTTCCCTTAACCGGCCGGGGTTGTGAAGGCACCAGGCAACAACAGGTTGCCAACTTTTCGTCATGGGTGTCGTTTTCGTAGTTTTTGGGGTCGCTGAAAACGATCATGGGGTCAAAACCAAAATCCAAGATAGCGCCGATGAAAAGTTGCAAAAGGACATGGCTAAATAAAGTATGGACGACTGCCCTAGCAATGAATTAACATTTTAACTAGTAATATGTAATTCTAAATAGCTGAATAGGAGTATTTCGTATGAAAAAAGTTACAGACACTTTTTATATCGTCACAATCCTGAAAATAAAATCGTAGAAACGCCTACATTAATAGGTATACAAACTTGTAAAAGAATAAGATTTTGCTATGATACTTTATTAAGGCGCTTAATAATAACAGACGCACAGGTCGATCTTCAAGGTTAAGCAACGCTAGCCGAGGTCATTCCGTGGTTCCATCGTGTACCATCTTTACATAGCTAGTTTCCTCTGTGTCTTGGAAAGCTAGTTAAGCCGTTGGTCCGTTGGCTGTCATTTGAAGATCTTTCATTTGTTGCTACACCACAGTTTATGCTTCTCATGATGAATCAATACGCAATTGAAACTTAAGACCATACTAGTTGGCTCTGTATTAATACATAATACCAGGCGAAAAGTACTTCGTTTAAAGTGAGTTCCCATGACACCCCCAACATGTTTTTTTTTTATTTGGTTCTAATCGAATCGAACTTTTTAGTGTCAGCACTATTTAAGCGCCGTTGCTTTGCAGATTTTGCCAATAATTTCTAGAAATCAGATAATCTCTAAGGTTTTGAGATGTATTGCGAAAGGTACAAAAAAAATGAATACTGTTCGTTTCGATTACGCAAATATCTTTAAAAGTAGGTTTATTGACTACAATTTTTCGTAGAACGGAATCTTATGTTCTTCTTGTCAAATAAAAACATGAAAAATCTTTTAATTATTTGATTAATTCACGAAAGTTAATGAATACTGTTCGTTTCGACTTACGCAAATGTATTTAAAAGTAGGTTTATTGACTACAATTTTTAGTAGAACGGAATCTTATGTTCTTCTTGTCAAACAAAAACATGAAAAAACTTTTAATTATTTGATTAATTCACAAAAGTTCTAGAATAATAATAAAACTGTAATAATTCATTAATGAATATTTGAATGTTACGAGCTAGTGAGAAATTTCTAGACGTGCTAAGGGCAGTTATTTAGCCATGTCCTTTGACAACTTTTCGTCATGGACCGTGTCGTTTTCATGGTTTTCAAATTAGGCAAATATAGACGAATAGAGCTACTTCACATCGTCCTATTTGGGCGAATAAGACAAACAAGCGAACACGAATAGCGATGTGAAGTGCCACCATGAAAGCAGATGCTATTCTAAATTGAATAGTGAATTAACCTTTTTTTACTTTATGATTATTACAGTATTAGATTGGCGAATTATTTAATTTACTTATTGTAACTATAATTCAATTATAATATATCAAAACTCTCAGTCGGACGATGATACCAAATCTATATCTATACTAATATTATAAAGAGGAAAGATTTGTATTTTTGTATGTAACGAATAAACTTAAAAACGACTGGACATCAAACAATTCTTTCATCGTAGGGAAACTACACTATCCCCGGGTGACATAGGCTACTTTTTATCCTTGTATTCCCACGGGAACGGGAACTACGCGGGTGAAACCGCGAGGCGTGCGCTAGTATATATATATTTATATCCTTTACTGTAGGTTAGGGGTAGGTATAGTGTCTGTAGGCGATAAGCAAATACATGAAGATTGAAAACTGTTGTAGGGCCCATCTAATACCTCCATTCAAGGATTAAAACAGGAAAAACCGTATGACGTCTTATTGACTACTTCCTTATCTTTGGATAGATAACAGTTGGATACCGCACTGATTAATTAACCCCAATCTACATATCCAAATAAACATCCTGCTAAACTAATTATTACGAAGAGAAACTTACTTCACTAGTGTCCTGATTTTTTTTTCCAGCCAATTCTTTTCCGCCTTTTGGATAACCTGTTGGACACATTAGTCAAGTTATAGAAGGATAGAGTAACATTTTTGTTCGGTAAATTTATGGAAGTTGTGGTGGAGTTTATTTCAGTACTCAAAGGTGTAGAAACTTGTGTTTGAGTGTCCCTTTTAGGGTCCCGTAGTCAACAAGGAACCCTTATAGTTTCGCCATTTCCATCCGTCTGTCCGTCCGCAGCTTAGCTCAACGACTCTTAGTAATAGAAAGCTTGGCATGTATATACATATTAAACACGCCAACAAAGTGTGTCCCGCCCTGCCAGCTAAATGGTTGCTTTTGGATGTGTGAAAAATTCACAGCAGTAGTTATAACGAAATTAAAAGGAAAACTATCACAGCCAAGTAGGCTTTACAAGTTTACGAGTACTACAACTTATAAAACGTAATTGGAAAAGTAAAAACATTGTATATTGGTTTTTGGGGGCAACATTTTGCGAAGGGCAAGTTTATTTTGTCCCTTCGTTAGCGATGTTCAGTGCTTTCATTGTTTATAAAATGCAATGTTATCTTTTTATTTTATTTCGGTGAATGTAGCTGTTTATACGGCACCGTCTGTAGTCTGTGCGCGAGTCAGACTCGCATATGGCTGGTTTTTCTTTTCTTTTTACCCGACTGCCGAAGGAGGGTAATGTGTTTATCAGTCTATGTATGTATGTTTGTTCCTATGTGGCGTTCTAGAGACCAAACGCGTTGGCCGATTTTGATGATTCTTACGTCAATCGATTCGTCTTAATCCTGCGAGTGTCACTGGCTACATTAAAATGGGAAAAAACAAAAATGTCGGTTATGGGCGCCATTTTGTGGGGTAATTTTTTTTTTTTTCTTCCAAACCCATCGTGTGGGGTATCAAAATAAAGGATTTTAAGATGCGATTTCAAAAATATATAACACTTATATGTTTAAATGTACCTAATTTACTAAAAAGACGTAAACAAGAAGAAAATCATGCTGTGCAGTCGGAGGATACATCTGGTTTTGGTCCGCCAGCTCGCGAATATGTATCCTCCGACTGCTAATTAACTTTTTTTGAGTTCTGCTTATGGTGGCCAGTTCGATTTTCTAACAAACGTCTTTACATTGCTATATGGACACTTTTAAACTTAGAGTTTTCCACGAGGTTCCACACGAATTTGACGTTCCAAATTTAAATCACTTTACTCCCCTGGGACGGATTTTCATACAACTTTACCTCCCTTGGGAGGTAATGCTTAACTTTAGGTTGAGATTGTATGATTGACTGTTGTTGTATGATTTAATTGGAGATTATCGTGCAGGTGGTGTGAAAAAGTTTTTATCTAAATCTAGTAATATACTACCTACTGAAGTTTTACGTTATCATCAGTTATAATAATAAACAATCTTTCGTTGCTGACAGATTAATTTGATTCTCATGATTTACCTTAAAGATTGATCATTATCATCGGATTACCAATTTTTTTTAATGGTTGTATTTACCTAGAGGACCACCGATATCTAGAAAATGGGGAAACCCTTCACGGGTATATCCGCATAGATGTTCGTAAATACTATTTCATATAGACGGACCAGGTAATGGATTAGGACTCCTATCAGCTGTTAATCAAACATAACATTTACGCATGTAAGATGCAGCTGTTATAGTTTTTTCACACCAACTGCTCAACAATGTCCAATTACATATCATGCAATCTCAACGTAAAGTAAGGCATATTACCTCAGGGAGGTAAAATTGTATGAAACTCCCAAGGGATTAAAGTTGTTTGAATTTGGAATGTCAAATTCATGTGGAAACTTGTGGAAAACTCTAAGTATAGTAGATTGATGTTATACAAGTGTCGAAAGGAATCAATTCCCGTACATAGTCCGAATAGGAATTGGTGACTTTCACCCGTGTGTTTGGACCATGCGACAAATTGGGTTCAGTGTCCAACAGAGTTATGGCATATGTCATTACAAAGGATTTTGTTAGTACTTACATTGTTACTATGGGCACCACCTTCAATTCCATTGCAAAAAAAAGATATGCACCTAAATAGATTTTATAGAAAAAGACAATTGGTAGTCATAAAACTGTTATTGTAACAATAACTTCATACCTTTAAAATAATTGTAAACAATAGATGCGCCTGCGCGCGTATTTTACGGCACTCTCCATCCCTGTCACACCTCTCGGACGCATGCCAGCCAGGCGAGCACGGCCTATTGTGATAGGCTTGAGTCACACATTTTACTCACAGTTTGTGAGCAAAAACCGTGATAAAATGCGTGACTCAAGCCTATCACAGAGGCAGCGCACGCATTTTATGTGTGACTCAAGCCTGTGAAAATAGGCCGTGCTCACTCGGCAGGGCGCCCGCCCGCTCGCAGTCAGTCGACCCGTGCGCACACGTTGTTAACTGCTCGTTTCCGTGTATCCTCTCTTCTGCTGTGATTTACCGACCCTAGCTTGTTGTTTAGCCGCATGTCTTGCAATGGAAACAAATCGGTTGGAAGACTTTCCTCGGCTAACAATTAATTAGATTTTTATGATATCCCTTGGGTCATATCAAATCGAACTTTCTAAGTCATATGCGAACATTTACGCAATGGTTTATATATGTCGGATCATGTCATGATTTGTTTACTTAAAATGATACACAAGTACTTTGTTTGGTACTGGGTAGAGTCTGGGTGGCTGTTCATTTTAGAGCGACAGTGATCGTTCGAACATGGCCGTGGCAACATGCTGCCTGGGAATTGCCCGTGTTTTGTTTTAAGCCCAGAGTAGTACAAGTTACAGGAGATATTTCTCTAGTTTACCCGTATCCCAAATTCTGCGCCCACGACTATAATCTAACAGCGGTATGTCACTAAGTAGGTCAAATCATGGTCCTATATACCCGGATCTGACATCAGAAGTGGGATGCGAGCGGGCTGAGAAATCTCCTGATGAGTGAAAACAGTGAGAATTGTTATTAGTGTGGACTCTTTAATAACAGAGTTGCTACATTTTTGTGGATACCTATTTGCGTGTTTATTACTTGATCAGAGCTACTGAGAAGCTCAATCGATTTGATTGGGTTCGATTCCCATTTTGTATGATACCATGGGGATAGCTAACCGCTATCTTGTCCTATGTTGTCAGACTGACAAAGATGTGAAGTGGTGTGTTTGGGTGAGAACGAGGAACGGTGACATCCCCCCGGTGAGTGAGTTACCTTTGGTTGTATTTCTTTGATGAAACGTATTTCTCGGTTTCGTGAAGTGCTGTTATGCAGTTTGAAGTCTATGCTATGTGACTTTGTTATTTTGAAGTTTTATTGCGATATTATCTACACGGTTTAATCGAATCTAATTTATTGACTTTTAAAGAAAGATGCAGAAACCACAGGTATTGACATATCATGTTTCATTTGTCATTGAATGTTTATCTTTAATGATAACACTATTCAATTTATTTCGTAACCATTGAGATTGATTAAATTGAATTACATCTGAATCTGTTAAATTGGTTTGCTAAAACATCTTAGAGACATTGAACACCGGAGTCAGTATTGCTCGGTTGTTATCACGCTTGGTCAGAAATTGAGAATTCATCTTCACTGTAAGATTCAGTCGATTTATAACAATAGTCACTTACAAGGTTTGATGACATGTTTTGTACTGTCTGTGTTTTGCTTGAGTAACTCTGCTTTCCCCTACGGACAGCGCGAGCGTGATGTTTGTTTTTATTATTTGACGAGCTTTTACGTATTGAAAGCAAAACGTTGTGTACCTAGAGTGTAATGGTGACGTCGGTGTCAGCCAAGCAATTAAAGTTGTCCAAAACATCGATGTGGAAGTGATAGGGATGGGAAAAAATTAAATAACAACAATGTGAGCGCTGATCTAGCCTTTACAAGCCACTCAGCAGATTAACGAGCAAGCGACTGTTTGGTGCTTGAAGAAGCAGTAGGATATGGCGTGTTGCCGTACATCTAGGATGGGTATTCATGTTGGTGAGCTGAGCTTCTGCGTACAACTAAATTTACGTTAAGTAAAAGTACGTCAACTTAATTTGTGGTTAATGGTTGGTTGTGTGTAATTGTTTAGCTAACATCGACTACATTGTTAATTGCCCCTTTGGCCTCTTACCAACTAGCGCGACTGTTGAGTTCGGGGACCTGGGTTCGATACCAGGGTCGGACAGGATTTAATTGGGTTTTTCTGTTGGAAATTACTCAGTGGCAGCCCAGTCAGAAAGCATTATTATGAAATTGTTTACTGAACCAATAATGGAAAAGTATAAAGTTCACAATACAGATTTCATTTTGAGATAATGAATAATGTAAAGTCATGAGTATTAGGTTTCAGCTACGTTATCATGAGTGGTTATAAAAATAACAAATGTTCGTTGTTTATGAATGTGAAACCACTGAGAACTCAATGCCTAATCTAAACAAAGTTTTACAGAGCTTGATTATTATGGCGGCTTAAGTCTTTGCTTTTTTTTTTTTTTATCTTTATTTATTAACGAGGGTTTGATCACATAGTGAACATGTCACCCTCATAGGAAACCATTGTTACATGCAAAACTTAACATCTACGCTTAATTCCTAAATTAACTAGCTTATATAATATTCTAGCGGCTTCGGATGCTGGAAAAGCTAGAATGATATTACACTCTCCAAATTGACAAATATTCACATTAAGTTGATCTCGAATAAAATATCTTTCCGCGCCGTTCCGGACACACTCCATCATTATATGAAACACATCCTCGACCACATGGCACGCCGTGCAGTTCGGGGATGTAACTTTGCCCATCAATGCAGCAAAACTATTCAATGGGATGTGTCCGGAACGAAGTCTTAAACTTGTCACGATTTCTTGTCTACTCATGTCGGCGTTGTCAAACCAAGGATAGTTCTGAATAGTTGGCTGCATCGTCCTATACCAAATACCTTTTGTTAATGACTTCTCGTTGAAGTATTCTTTCCAGATTTCGTTACATTTCAATCTAACTACACCTAAGATATCTGTCCAATAAGGTTTATACGTCACCGGAACACCCTCTAAGCACGCATCTTTGGCAAAATTATCAACTTCTTCGTTTTCTTCAACACCAATGTGAGAGGGCATCCATTGTAAAACAATATTTTTATTTTTATCTCTTAATCTACTCAAAGAATCTATTATATTATAGGCTATCGGATAACCCTGAAAATTACCTACACACCTTGTCAAATGTTGGAGAGCGCTTTTACAATCAGAATATATTACAGAGTCCTGAAAATTTACTGATTCAAGGTATGCAATTGCTTCTAATATAGCTATCAACTCGGAATACATGACAGAAATGTTTGAATTTAATTTGAACTTATAGGAGGCATTAGTTTGAGGGTCAAAAAACGCAGCTCCAACATTACCTCGAAATTTAGATCCATCCGTATAAATCCTGTAATATCCAGAATAGCTCCTGCTAAAATTTCTACTACATATAATTCGAAGTTGATAGTGATCGTACGTTTTTTTAGATTCGGTTACCTCTTTAATTTGTGGTTTAATCATACAAGACAAGTTCACACCGCTTATCCACGTATTAAGCGAAAATAATCCCAATACATCGCTGGAGTACACGCATATGTTATTCAATGTTTCCGAGATCTGTGCTATAAGTGGTTTCTTTTTACGTCTCCAATAAGTACCCTGACAACAAATATTAAGTTTGGTAACAATTTCGCATGTGTCTCCATTTATAAAAGATTTTAGTTTCAAAAAGAATTTACCGGCTAAGTAATATCTGCGAATATGTAACGGTTGCAGATGGAGTTCGCATTCCATCACATGAATGGCTGTACTTTTGATAAAACCACCGATGACCCTCAAGCATTGATTTTGAATTTTAATTAATTTATTTAAATGGGTTTGGCAGCTGTTATCAAATAAAAAACTGGCATAATCTATTCTGCTGCGTATGATAGCAATGTATAAACGTCGTAAATGCGAGGGGTGTATGCCCCAACCTGGACCAGTTAATATTTTAAAAACATTCAGAAATTTGGAAGATTTGTCTCTTAACTCATTAATATGTTTAGACCATCTTAGAGATTGATCTAACCACAAACCTAAATATTTATAATTGTCAACTACCTGGAGGGATCTTTTATTTATTTTGATATCAATAGTATCCTTTCTAAAGCCATTTCTAAATATACAAATTTTGCTTTTACTAGTTGAAATATTTAAACCAATATCTTGGACTAACTTCTTAAATAAATCTAAAGCCGTTTGCAATTTATGTGTCGCCTCCAAAATGTTGTTGGTAATAACATATAACACAAAGTCATCTGCAAACTGCGAAATATATATATTATTTATCTTTTTACAGATATTGATAGTAGCTAAATTAAACAATAATGGCGATAATGGATCACCCTGTGCTAAACCACTACAGGTAGTTCTACATAATGAATCACTATCAAGGTGAATTTTTAAATTTCTTGCTTGTAAGAAGTTCCACAGATAGGTGCAAAGTTTTCGTCCCACACCTAAGCCATCCATTATACGTAATAAACTATGTACATCCACATTATTATAAGCGTTATCCAAATCAATAAAACAACATATGGTCATTTGTTTTTCGGAAAATCCTGTTTGAATTCTGGAAACTAAACTAGTAAGATTATTTAACGTTGATCGACACTTTCTAAATCCTGTGGTATTCTGGTCTAACATACAGTTCTTTTCTATAAACCACTCTAGTCTATTGAATAAAATGTTATGGAAAGTTTTACATATTCATGAGATCATAGATATGGGGCGAAGGGAAGGGGTTAAACATGGATCACGTCCTGGTTTGGGAATCGGCACTACCACTATATCGCGCCATTGTTTAGGTACAAACGAGTAACTGGAAAATGAATTAAATAAATTGAGTAGTACTTGTTTCCCGTTCTTAGGTAAATTTTTAATCATAGAATATGTGATCTTGTCACTACCAGGGGCTGTATCTTTTTTTTTTAAGGATTTAGTAAGCTCTTGGATTGTAATAGGTACTTCAAGTTTTGGATTATTCGATGTAAACATAGGGCAGTCGCATGGCACGAAATCGGGGGCTAGACTACAAAGTAATTCGTTTGCTTTAGTGCTGTCCACATAGGATTTTGTTGCGTTGTATCCCTTAATCCATCTCATCTTTCGCCATAGCTCACTATGGGTCGTAGTTTGGTCAAGAGTAGAACATAAGTCCTGCCATGACTTGCTTCTAGAGCACCGAATAGATCTTTGAGCATCACTGATTTTACTTTGCAGGATTGTGAGGTTATGTGGTGTTGGGTTACGTCGGAATTTAGAAAGTGCTAAACGGCGTTCTGCTACAAGTTTAGATAGATTGGGACACCAATAAGGTTTTGGTGTAAAGTTTCGTTCTGGGTTTGTATTAATGTTAACATATGGTATAAACAAATCTGCAGCCAAGTCTAAATAATGTATAAATATGTCATATCCCTTTTGTAAATCATTTGGAATCACGAATTCATCGAAAAGGTCATTTAAAAGTTTTTCGTACGCCACCCAGTCAGCCTTTTTATGATTTCGACGAGACGCATAGATGTTATTAGGTTTAAAGTAAGTTGAAATTTTAATAACACAATGATCGCTTCCCAATGTCTCATTTAACACTTGCCAGTTTAAACTTAAACTTATATCGGATGACGCTAACGAAATGTCGGGGGACGACTGTTGTAGTACATCATTGACTAACTTAATGCGCGTGTGATCATTACGGTTTAATGTAATAAAGCTACTGCCAATAAGTGCGTCAAAAATTTGATTACCTCTCCTGTCCAACTTATTTGACCAATTGGGATGGTGTCCGTTGAAGTCACCTAAAACTAAGGTTTTACTATTAACCTGTGAAAATAACTGATCCCAGTCTGACTGGCTAGTGCTTACAGAAGGTGGACAGTAAACCGATATAATATTTTCAATTTGATTACAATTATACACTTTAACGTGTATAATTTCTATACCCGAGTTAAAATTTTGTAAATCTTGGCAAATCTGACATTTAATTGACTTATGTGTGAGTATGGCTACACCTCCGTATGAATCCTCTCTGTCTTTACGAAATACATTGTAATCTTTAATTTTAAAATTTGTTTCTGGTTGTAACCAAGTTTCGCTCAATACGGCGATGTGAATCTTGTCTTGTATTAACAAATTCTCAAACTCACTTGACTTCGGCCTAATACTTTGTGCGTTCCATTGGATAATATTTAATTTAACATTAGTTTCATAAAGCATTTGAGAAATAATCAAGGACTAATTTAAGTACAGGCCAATCTGCTACATTGTCAACGACTACTAAAATTACCCACTCAATGCAAGTTTTAAGTATTCCTTTCCATATCATTTGTATTGTGCTTCCTTTCATGAATATTATCTCTTGTAATCTCTTTAACAATTCCTTGAAATTGACATCTCTGTGTTTTTCTTCTTTTTCATTCCAGTTTTTTGTCTCAGCTTTATAACATTCTTCTATTTCCGTTTTCCTCCACTCCATAAAGTCTAGATCTGAAGAGTTCTCCTGTTTTTTCTGTTTCTTTTTAGAGTCTGAGTTTTGTTTTTGTTTATGTACCTGCGCCTTTGTTGTCATTTCAGCATAAGATAGACTATTACAGGTTTGAGTAGGAGTTGTGTCCACGACTTGAAGGGATGTAAATTTTATATCACTATCCTTTATTTCTGTGTTCACTTCCTTATGCGTTGGTTCGTCTTTGGGGACATAGATAGTTAGGGCCTTTCTATAGGTACAATTAAACTCAGACATGAGTTCCCTCAGTCTTTTTTCCTTTAAAAAGATTGGGCATGTTTTTGAAAGGGATATATGTCTTCCATTGCAGTTAACGCATGTAATGTTAGTGGTTTCGCAATTGACATGATTTTTTCCGCATTTGGGACATACTACTTTAGTACTAGGACATCTCTTAAGTATATGACCGTATTTCCAGCAGCGTGAACATTGTGACACTGGAAATACATATGGTTCTACCTTTATCCTCAAACCATGTGTATAAACATAAGGCGGTAAAAACGACCCTTTAAAACAAAGACGAACCGCTTCACTGGGTGACCACCCATCCGTCTCAAAGTTCTTGCGATTCAAGCGATTTAAGGATAATAACCTGGCTGGTGCATGGCAAACTAAACTTTCCAAAATGTCCTCCTCTGTCATATCCAAGTCCACATCTCGAATTACACCGTAGGACAAATTCTTTTCCATTGCTCTCTGTATATGCCATCCCTTATCGATAAAGACTTGACATGTCTCCAAGTTTTCAGCACTGATTTCGCTAATCAATTCTATACGAACTCGATACGGATTGATAAATTTCACCCTGCTTATATCTTTTATATTCTGGTCTTTTAATAACTTAGCAAGACTAAATTGTTTAGGCAATTTTTCTTTACTAGATATATATATTTCTATCTTTTCAGTCTCCCTTAATATTTTGTTTTTCGGCTTAACTTCCGTCCATTCTTCATCGCTGCTTTCCCTCATTCTTTTATTGGTGTTGTCTTCACTATCTCCAATGTCTAAATCTTCATTTAAAATAGAAATCTCATTCATAGAATCATTACTTATTTCCTTACTCGGCTCATAATTATCGCTCATTTTACTCGTAAACAAGTCGCATCTGCGGCAAGCGGCAGGTAGCCGGCCGACAGCACATGTGCGCACCTTTCTAAGTTCGAATGTACTAGACAGTACCTGCGCGCTCAGTTCAATCGACGATAACAACTGTGACACGACCCGCTCGCACGAGTGCCGCGACGAAACTCCAAGTCTTTGCATTGTAGAATCGATTGCTCTTAACTTTCATAACACCAGATAAGCAACATGAGTTCCAAATAATACGTCCGGACCTTTGTAACTTGAATACCTTAGCTCAAAGAGCTATTGTTGCGGACTCGTAGGAACTAGACTACGTAAGTATTTACGTTAGTTGAACCGTGTGACTGTCGGGTCGGCATTGATAGAGCAATGGTTTAGAAAGACTTAGTGTAGTCGACGTATTTACATGGTTTGTAAATCAAACGAATTGCTCTTTTACTGAAAGTATTTATTGAGTTTTAAGACTATGAGATAGAATACGGTAGTGATGATAAAACACATGTCGAATGGATAGTCACTAGCTGCTTACCATATCCTGAAACTGTAACAAAGATTAAGACAGTTTAGGCCTAGTTGCTTTTCCTTTGGCAAATTGATTTAAAATATGCCTGTTCATAGTAAATTAACTTCGTACATGACTTGGTTTGGACCAAATATCAAGGTTATCCTAGGACCAAATATCAAAAATAAACAGTAACAATTGAGTTTTGTAATCTATTGTGATACTCAGTTTGATGCTGATGATCGTGATGATGCGGAGCTGAAACAGCCTTGTTATTACTTGGTGTTACTTATTATAGTAAATCTATGTTGCGGAGTCTTGGTACTATTGAGTTGGCGTTTTAGAGTGGAGATTGCTGTTGAGCTTTTAAGGTAGTATTTTACATGAATGAAATTGCCTTGTGACGACAGATAGTTAACTCAAAAATAAATCTATCCGTTGGATATGGAACAACTTAACGAGTCAACTTTAGAGTAGATTTGAGTTCTTGAGTACGTAGGTAGTGGGTTTGGTATAAATCCTTTTATTTTGAAGTATTGCCAAAAGGCCGAACGAATGTTACGTAGGCCTTACGCCTAAAGACAGTTGTACGATAACGACATTGTAAGGAATTTTTGATGATGAAAGTAGAGCAGATTGTTGCAAATATGCTCTTCCGAGTTTCAATGTAAACACTTTGAATTGAAGAAAAGAGTGAAATGGCGAAACAAGATGTTCTTACAGTAGTTTATGTTGTGATGATATCAATATTGATGAATCACTTGTTTATCTTTGATGAAGATACTTTTTGGAGTTGAAGGTGAATGGTCACCATCAGCTTAAGAAGGCATGTTATGTGTAAAAAAAAATATTAACTAAAGTAAAGATGAAAAAAAAAAAAAAAAAAAAAATAGTGTTGCATTGACATACACTCAATTTGACCTCAATATTGCAACTTAATTTATTACAAATTAGAAGGACCCATGTCATGTTGCCTTCAAGGATTTAGCTTTTCTTTTTTTGAAAATAATTAAAGCTGCAAATTCATTTTATTCATTCTGTACTACTACTAGAGCAGTGGTGGTATTAGCCGCGACTTGCAAGTTGTGACTCTTGGGTTCGAATCCGGACAGGCGATTTACATTGTGTAAATTATTTTATAACCACTTCTCTCAAAAACGGTGAAGGAAAACATCGTGAGGAAACCGGCATGTCCTAGAACCAAAAATTCGAAGATATGTGATATCCACCAACCCGCACTGGGCCCGCGTGGTGGATTACGGCCCATCCCCTGTCACAGGGTACATTAATAAGGCTGATGATGATGAAGATGTACTACAATAATAAAAAATAAAATAAAAAATGCGATAGACAGATAACGACATGACTTTACTGTCTTAAGATATGATGCCACCAATTTGATTGAAATAAAAATAGTTCATAGTGTAAACACTATTGGAGTCCCATTCAGTATTGTGATTGATTAAGGTCGAGGTTTATCGAAGGAATTTTAAGAGTGATAAACAAAAGTTAACCTTTAACTCATTGCGTTTTATACGTGCAACTGGAATGTAGTATATTGAGCATAATGAAGCCTATAAAGATACGACCGTGCCTTAAGGTCTACAAAAAAAAAAAAAAAAAAAAGTGACGACTGTGTTTGTGTGTGTAAATAAGTACACCACTTGAACTGATGATAGACAAGAAGCGAGGCTCTTGTTCTTCATGACAAGTAGGTAGAAATGGAAGTTGTTATTTAGAAGCGCGGTAGGCAAATTGTTGAGTAAGATAAAGATGGTTTGATAGAGCACAGATAGACGAAAGATTTATGTGCTGTAGTTTTGATTAAGAATAAAGAATGAAATAAAAAGAAACGTTAGTTTAAAGGTACCATTTAAGTTGATGAGGTCTTTTAACTATGCGTCGAGAGACTTAGTAGTCGAAATGTATTTACAAATGCGCTCTATCGTGAGCATTGTAGTGGAATTATAGGGAAGCCGAAAAGTCGGGTACCCATTAATGTAACTGAATGTAATATAGTAACTGGACTATGTATGGTAACAGAGATGACTTGACTGTGAACGATCACAGAGATGACTAGACTGTATGGTCAGTGAGATGACTGGTGTAGCTACGGGGATGGTTACGAGACCTGTTTACTGGGTTGAATATGGTTGTGTGAGCAGTCAGTGAGATGACTGGTGTAGCCACGGGGATGGTTACGAGACCTGTTCACTGGGTTGAATATGGTTGTGTGAGTGGTCAGTGAAATGACTGCTGTAGCCACGGGGATGGTTACGAGACCTGGTCACTGGGTTGACTATGGTTGTGTGAGTGGTCAGTGAGATGACTGCTGTAGCCACGGGGATGGTTACGAGACCTGGTCACTGGGTTGACTATGGTTGTGTGAGTGGTCAGTGAGATGACTGCTGTAGCCACTGGGATGGTTACGAGACCTGGTCATGATGACTATGGTTGTGTGAGAGGTCACAGAGATGACTGCTGTAGCCACTGGGATGGTTACGAGACCTAGTCACTGGGTTGACTATGGTTGTGTGAGAGGTCACTGAGATGACTGCTGTAGCCACTGGGATGGTTAAGAGACCTGGTCATGATGACTATGGTTGTGTGAGAGGTCACTGAGATGACTGCTGTAGCCACTGGGATGGTCACGAGATTTGGTCACTGAGTTGACTATGATTGGGTCACTGAGATGACTGCCGAAGCCACAGGGCAGGCTGTGAGAGTCTAAGGATTTCTCTTAGTTAATTGAAGTCAGAATGACCGAACGGTTTTATTCTATGTTGGAAATATCTGGTATTGCAGATTTACACACGCGGACGTGTGCCACGTAGGATGGCCGTGTCGGATCATGTCATGATTTGTTTACTTAAAATGATACACAAGTACTTTGTTTGGTACTGGGTAGAGTCTGGGTGGCTGTTCATTTTAGAGCGACAGTGATCGTTCGAACATGGCCGTGGCAACATGCTGCCTGGGAATTGCCCGTGTTTTGTTTTAAGCCCAGAGTAGTACAAGTTACAGGAGATATTTCTCTAGTTTACCCGTATCCCAAATTCTGCGCCCACGACTATAATCTAACAGCGGTATGTCACTAAGTAGGTCAAATCATGGTCCTATATACCCGGATCTGACATATACGATAGAAATATATCGTAAATCAATCACAAAAAAATTATTCCGCAGGACATCTAAACGACAATATTATTGATTTATGATTGATTTAAATAAATGTACCTACCTAACCCTAGATACCATATTATTGAAATGGTATGTGCACAACTTCCTACTGTGCGTCTACCTGTTAGATACGATAGATATAACAGTAATATTGAGCGATGTCATCTGGTCCTATTTCATTTCTGTTTATCAGAAGATATACGTAAAATGTAAGTGCTCGAACATGTCTTGACTGTATTCTTCCTCTTAATAACCACATGTTGCTTTTGGATGTTACATGCTGCTAAATCATGTAATTCATGTATGTATATAAAGTATTGCGTAAATGTTCCGACAACGTGGTAAAATATAAAAAACTTTTTTACAAAAAAATACTACCGACTTCCAAATAAGAAAACTAGAAAGTGAAAAATAACTTTATTTTTGGAAGTCGGTGTCTTTGGTAGGTACCAAATTTTTAAATTATGGATACCGACTTCCAAAAAAAAAGTTATTTTTCACTTTCTAGTTTTCTTATTTGGAAGTCGGTAGTATTTTTTTGTAAAAAAGCTTTTTATTTTTCACTTTTTAGTTGTACCTACCTAATAGGGAAGTAGTTAAGTAAGTACCTATAACGACAGAATAGATTACCCGAATAACATGAAAAATGAATATAACCGGTGAAATGAGAGATCTGCATACCCCTTTCGAGCGTACTGGCGTGATGTTATGTTATGAAATAGTATAAAAAATAAACAGACATGCGTTTGCAGCAATCCCGAGAGATTTGCCGTTATTTATTGAAGAGTTCTGTTGTATATCTCCGAAGTTCTTTATCAGATCTTCACCAAATTAAAATGGGACCAATTTCGGAATATAATCTTTCAAAAAAAAAAGAATTTTCAAAATCGGTCCACAATTGACGGAGATATCAGTGAACAAACATAAAAAAAGAAAAAAAAAAGAAAAAACATACATAATGTCGAACATAGAACCTCCTCCTTTTTTGGTAGTCGGTTAAAAACCAAGAAAAACCTTTCGGGTACCTCATACGGAAGTAAAGTGGGGATGTTTTCACTTCAGTAGCTGAAACATGTAGGATTTGCTGCATGAAATCAGTGAGCAAAATGCGATTTTGCTCAGTGAGTGAGACAAAGTAATATTTTTTTTTTTCAGAAAGCCGCGAATATCTTATTCAGCCTTGGGTTAATCATACAGTTCGAAACATTCACACTCTATCACTTTCCCGCCATTAAAAAGAGAGAGAGACCAGCCCTTTCGAAGTTCCGATTTTGAATTCAACCTCAAAGACAAACACGTTCGGAATTTCGTACTAACTAAAGAAATTTTGCAAAAAGATAATTATGTCTTTCAATGTAATTTATTGAGTTTTTTAATTATTGTTGTATTTAAACGAAAATAAGTATTTATTGCAAATAAAACTGATATTTAACCTGAAAATATTTCTTTCTAGTTTCAATAATGTTACGTAATATATTTTGAATAATAAAATATCATGGGTGCTATTTCCGAACACGCCTTAATTTAAATAAAAGAGTGGCAATAAAATTTCGTGGCTGGCGTAAAGAGTTGAATAAGTTAAAAATAATCGTAAAATATGAGTGAAACTAGCGACGAGAACAGTATTTTAACACCGGAAGAGTTAAAACAACAAGTTATTAATGCAGAATTAAGTTACCTGAGAAGTCTCGCAAGAAATATCTGAGAGCTTATCATGTCTTTTTATTTTTTTATTTTTCTTTTTTCGGAGACGGTGTTGTTATCTTATTTTTTAGATTTATCACAGACGAGGCGATCATCTACAATGTGGAATATTTACTCAATGTTGAAAGCACTCTGTAGTGTTTGTAAATCGTTTCGTTGACAGCGTAGAAAACGAAACAAAATCATCATTAGGCCCATTTAATTATTTCTATTAATTGATTCTTACCCTTCATTATCCTTCACTTACCAAACGCTTATGATTTTTACATAGTTAAACTATTACCCTCTTACAAATAAACGCGGTATAAAGTTATACCAAGTATAAACCTATGAAAATGTATGGTTATACCTTTGTTATACCTGGTATAACTTTATACCGCGTTTATTTGTAAGAGGGTTAGACTGCAATAACTCATACATTAATATTTTGGGCACCCTACCCACATTAAATAAAAGTAAAGCTGAAAGGCAATCAAATCAAAAAAGTTAATTCTAAAAATCAAAAAACCCGCCTGCTTAAAAAGCGAACTAAAAATACGTAAACAAGAAGAAAATCATTTTGTGCAGTCGGAAGATACATTCCCGAGCTGGCTGACTAATACGAATAAGTATTATATATTTTTGAAATCTCCTCTATGGTCATACACAAAAAGTGAACATTACAAAATATTTATAATAAAAGCCCACGATTTTTTTTGAAATTTTATGTTTATTTAAAGTTAGTTAATACTATTCTAACAATAATAGCACAAGAGATCAGTCTTGGATATTTTAGGAATAAACCACGTTTTTAGTTTTTCTACGTCTACAGAAGAGATTGTATTGTCTACAGAAGGGAACAAAAGTTGGCCTTATATAATCATATAAATAAGATCAAGAATAGAAACAATGAAAAAAAAACCTAAAATGGAGTTCTCCTCAACCCCTGAACAAGTCATAACCAAACATCTTTACCAATTCAATACAAAAAAATAATCGAAATTTGTCCACAGAACAGACATTATGCTTCTGTAGACATATAAAGGAACAGAATATTAAAATATATTATCCTCGTCAGAATCGTCCCACATGAAATTCGTCGGCCGTTTTTTCTGTGGTGAATCTTCAGAGGCTTCAGAGTCGTCTGAATAGATTATTTTCTTCTTTGGTTAAATATTTCGATAGAAAGATCTGTAGCCTTATTGCGTAGTAAATTCGGCAAGGCAAAGGGCAAATAGCATAAAAATCGACCAAACACATACGAGATGAAAAACGTGATGTGCATTTCTGTCTTTGTGATTGGTCGATTTTTCATACTCTTTGGTCTTTGCCTTGCCGAATTCATTACGCAATAAGGCTGCTGGTGTCAGTCTATATAAGAGTCCTGGTAATTTTAGTTCAGTCGGATTCGGATAGGAAAATACTCAGATAAGGAGTCTGGTAATCCTGATCTTTCAGGGAAATTAGGTGACAAATTGTACAAGGATGATAGGCATTATCGATTCCCATAAGTTGTTTACTTGGATTCGACCCAATTCGTAATATGGACATATCTGGTGAGGGGCACACACCACACCTTGTTCTTTCTTCGAGAGCTGCTTCATCCATTTTGGCCCGAACACGGCTACTAAGCACCTGCGTTACTTTTTTTTTTCTTCGGGCAGTAACTGAAACAAAAAACCTCAACCGTCATGCGTGCAAGCAACACAATACAAAAAAATATCAAGCAGTATTTTAAGCTCCACATTTCTAAAAACAAACAAACAAAAAAAACAAACCAAAAAGAATTAAAAAAAAAACATTCTAATCTTTTTAATAAACCGGTTAAAAAGCGAGTAACAAAACTGTATTTTTTTTCAAATGCAGTTAAATTTCATTGCTTATTCACTTCTGTTGACATACCTCCCTTCTGTAGACACAAAGTCTACAGTAAAGATGTCTACACGAGAGACAAATTTTCGTAAATCAAAGATGGCATCCTACATTATGACGTTAGAATTTAAGCATCCTGATATTTGCACACCGCACCTGAACGCATATACTATCTTGATGGTTTTATATTTTTTTATAGGCTACTTACTCAGATATCCATTCCACAGGAAAGACACACTGATCTCAAACGAAAACTTGTGTAATTGAATAAAATTGGGATTTTTCATGTCACACGCACTTTACGTAAAATCACAACCGAGCCAATGACAAAGAATACAGTGCTACCAACACAAAAACCAAAATAATAACGATGCGTTAATCTTTGGCAAATTTAGGCTTATTTTATGTGTCTACAGAAGTAGACCTAAAATTTGTGAACAACATGTTTATATGTTTTATTACAAAATCTATAATTATATATTTTTTAATACGTTATGTTACGTATATTTGATAATATAACTGTTGTAATGAAACGAAATAAAAGTATCGAAAATAAGTATTTATATTTTTAACCATCACTTAAACTCAACTACTTGGCATCCGAACAGTCTACAGAATGAGACTTTTTCAGATTCAAAAGCGAAAAAAATAAAGGAAATTTTAGTACAGCTCGAACTTTTTATTAAACATGATAAGTTTTCAAGACAAAATAACTATTAAATGTATTACCTGTTGATTTAATATTTAAATAAAGGTTTTAGGTTGCATGAACATTTTTTTTTCGTTTTTTGTGTTTGACCCATAAACCCTTCATTTTGATACCCCGCTCGTTAAAAATCTTAGAATATTTACAAACCGAAAACAAATATTTTAGTATGAGTATTTTCAAACAACCTACTCAACTTACAAAGTAAAATCAAATTATTTAATGATAGGAACGAACAACCAACGTAAATAAGCTGCAATAAATAATCTATATGATGGATGTTGACAAATGAAAATAAGTAATTTAATATTTCTATAAGATAATATTATGAAGAGGCCCGCCCGCCCCAATGAGCATAATTAAATTAGTACATAATTTCTAATTGATTTTATTTATAAAAAATACAGTCGAATTGATAACCTCCTCCTTTTTGGGAAGTCGGTTAAAAATATATACAAGCCTTCAAATAAAAAAAAATCTATGTCTTATTTTTTCGAATTAAGAAATCGGGTATCTATCGACATCGATAATGTATTTAAAATTGCAATCTGTTATATTGTGCTGATGTGACCATGGTTGAGTAGTAGTAAATATCGACATATGACACGACATATAGAATATTGCCATCTACGGTCGGGTAGCGGAATTTGCTTGGCAATCGAATCTAATTTGACTTTAGATTACAAAACGTCGAAAATACCGACGCACTAACACAAAATAGACTCCCCCGCGCGCATGCGCCGTATGGACTATAGACCGGTACTGCCAACGACTCCGCCCACTCCAATGCGTTATTCGAGCTTAATCATTATTATTAAGGATGTTATGATTTATTTTTGTATATTTTTACATGGTTCATAAGCATATATTTACTATTTGTTTTACACAGCTAACAACGTTATTTAAGTAATTTTTCAATGTCATTTGTACAAATTTTTACTGTTCCAAGAACATTTTATAAGTTGGTCGATTATTACTCGTAAACTTGTAAAGCCTACTTAGCTGAGATAGTTTTCCTTCTAATTTCGTTATTTATACTACAGCCGTGAATTTTTTCACATAGCTAAGAGCAACCATTAACAAAAATTTTCATTGCTCATTAGTGTATGTATATCCATGCCAAATTATGGCTTTCTAGTACTTAGAGTGTCTGAGCTAAGCTGCGGACGGACAGACGGACAGAGCGAAACTATAAAGGTTCTTTGTTGACATCGGAACCCTAAAAACTGTAATATGCAAAATTTAATAAAATAATTAAAAATTTTACCTAGCACAGGAAAAAACACGAACTTTTTTTTTTAAATATTCCACTCAGAAAAGAACGTGTTATCCCGCTTAATAAATTAAACAATTACCAGATCAAATTAGAAGACAGCATAAAAATCTATGAAATTGATTCACAGCGCTTACAAAATGATATTCAGGTACTTTAAGACAAACTGGGCTCCCTTTAAAATTAATAATTATGTTAGCTCCCAGTTACAAATTAAGGAACACATTCTGGCTGCAAATGAGTTGATGATGCGTCAATGTAATTGTCAGATAGTTTCAAACCTGAAGGCTGTCCAGCCTGAGGCAACGGACTATAGAAATGTAGTATTTCTATAGCTGTATCTATATCCTTCAGGCGCGTAGTCGCCTGAAAGCGTGAAAGAAAAAAAAAAGTGCTGATTTCTAACATAAAGTTAGATTGTACTTAGTGTACCTGAGGAATCCACACCCACCCAGTATCATTCGGTAGCCATCACGACAGGCTACCCTATGGTAGTACTCAGGTAGGCGTAGCTTTAACCCTCGAAGCAGTATTCTCCCTGGAGTGTACGAAAAGTGGGAATATTGCGGAACCAGGCAACATGTTTAGGGGGCTGCCTCCTCATCCACCAGAGCTGGGCTCCTTACAGAAGTGTGGTTAGGGAGGCAGAGAAATGAGGAATCGCATGATGGTACCCTGATGTACCCGGGTGTACCACAAATCCTTCCGGTATTTTGGGCGCCGGAAAGCGGCTGAATGGAAGGAAAACTTGCGTTGCTCCGCAAACTAACGGACTTCATGGTACGCTTGATGACCAAAGGGCTTGCGTACGATGAAAGAATCCGGGCGCCTGCCTGCCAGTTCCCGAAGGTAATGCTCCAGAAAGCAAATCTTTAACCCTTCAGAGACAGAAGGTACCTGAAAGCGGTCGAGCCCGCTGACAAGCGCTCGAAACCCTTATATTTGTGCATACAAACACATTATCTCAAGCAAGTGGTGTTTATGTACTAAAGCTATGTGAATACTATCTGTTTACAGGGCCTAGGCAGTAGACTTGGTTACCTAGAAGCGCTAAATCGCTTATAACGAGTTTTCTTACCACTTACTTGACGAAAATGTGTGTGTATTCAGTGTTCCAGGGTGAAACTCTATTAGCCCTGGCTATGTACTGTTGTTATGTATTGTTTTTCAGTCATAGCCTTAGGGTATCTAAGTTAGAACACCTAGATTGTATTTCCTAACAAACTAATGTGTGTTAGGTTAATAATACGATTGGTGTGTGAGTAGATCGCACACCACGCTACTTGCGCTCCCGCTTTTTTGGGGACCCCTAATCGAAAATAAATAAATTCTTTATTTAGCTATGCTATTAAATACATTTCTTACTTATAGTATTTTATGTATTTCTATGGTATATAAGCGAGTATATAATCTATGTGACGCCTCGTCGCGAACAGTTTGGGCAGAAAATTCTTCCTCTACCCTCACATTTCTACACACAACACTGACCGTGTTCCTATTTATCTTAAAAATCAAAGTAGTGTCATCAGCAAATAGCACCATGTTTAGTTTGTTTTTCAATAGATGGGGTAAATCGTTAATGTAGACTAGAAATAATAAAGGACCCAAAATTTAACCCTGGGGTTCCCCCTGTGCACGGTAGAATCATTTTTATGTACGTTCAAAAGTGCCGCTTGGTGGCCTAGTTGAAATAAATATCTTTGTCTTTGTCTTTGTCCCCATTTTCACGGTTAACCCGGACGAATTGTCACCGTTTATTTTAACTAATTGCTGTCTATCATTTAAATAAGATTTTTCTAAACTCACCATTGATTGGCCTAGTCCGTAATGCACAAGTTTCAAAAGTAATGTTGCATGATTAAACGCAATCAAACGCTTTCGACAGGTCGCAGAAGACAACTATGGCAGCTTGTGCCTCTTCCCACGCATCAAAGATGTGTTTTAATTAGGTGACACCAGCGTTGGTCGTACAATGTCCTTTGGTAAAACCATACTGTTTATCGTGTAAGATGTTATTCGTATTAAAATAAATGATCATTGGATTTAGCATTATCTTTTCAAATATATTGCTGAAAACCGGCAGCACCGATACTGGTCTATAATTATTTTTGTCTTTACTGTCCCGGATTTAAAAGTGGTATAACCTTACTATGTTTCATTAGATCCGGTAATACTCCTTGATCTACACACAAATTAAAAATTACGGCGCTATAGTCTGAATAATTAAATAAAAAAAAAAAAAAAATTGGCACTTTATAATACATGTTACAATCAAGTCATTATAAAATAGCACACAAGTGTATTGTCACAAATCTGATCCTAATCCCCAAACTAGGCCTGGACCTGTATTTTAGGGGTCAGCGTTCAGCCATGGGTTCTATTTTCAATCTAAGAAATTGTGGAGGAGTGTCGCTACATAGTTGACAGCCAAGGTTATTTCCATTTGGTAACACATATAGGTAAAATAAATTGATTATTGCACATATGTAGGAATTACAATTATAAAAAGAAAGTAATAAATCAAAAAGTTATGTGTTTTTGTATGTCAGTATGTTAAATTGTGTTAATTGATGAGTGTATGTGTGTAAGTGTGCCTGTGTTGGGAGTGTGTTGTGTGTGTGCATATGGGAGTGAGAGAGTGTCTGGTTAGGTACGCACCTTTGAATGTGTGTAAGGACGGGCAAAAAGTAAAAATGGATGACAGTATGTATGGATTTTCGATCAATTTAAATTATATATGTGAATAAACTTTCGGTCTCCTGATAGTCTATCTTTTGGAGCCAGTCTGCTACTTTCTTTTTCGTTTCCTGCCGACACATTTTACAATTTAGCAAACAAAAACACAACAAAACACAACAACAACAAAAGTTTGCTGCTTAAGCTGTTGAATTGTTGTTTTGCAAATGAAGTCATGATATAGTTGGGCATACGGAGGATTTGCTACGCTTTTTTGGGTCGGGAAAAAAAAATTCCTTGTTTTCTCCGAATGGATTTGAGCACATAGAGCTGGCGTACAGGGAGAATAATTGTGACGTCGGAAACCTGTACGTTTTCTTGGTCATAACTTTGAGTACAGCTCTCTGTGCTCGCTCCAATCCGACCAGGTAGGTCTTTGCTGCTCCTCCCCACACGGTTATGCAATATTGGATAATAGACTGACATAGAGCCTGGTAGACTCGTTTTAGGTTTTCCAGTATTGCAGTATCCCTTATAGACCAGGGTAGAAGCCTTTAAAAATAATAAAAAGTGAAAAAAAATAATAGTAGGATGAAACCCATTAGAAAAGGAGGGGAATATTATAAAAATGAAAGGAAAAATAATTTACGGGCGATCTGAGGTCGGGAAGGGGATGGGGGTGAGTTTTTAAGGGTAAAAAACGGTTTTTCTCGATTTCCGGCAAAACTAAAAGTCCTATCGAAAAAAGTTAAATGGCAAAGTTGTAGGTAATAAAAAGATCTAAAACTTTTGTTATTACACTTTTTTCACATAACCTAAAAATGTATGTGAAAAATTCAAAAAACCAAGTTTTTGGTTTTTATTTTTATCTTTCACAAAAAAAATTCTTTTTTTACGAAATTTTGTGAAAACTTACCTTTTTATGTCCCAAATACGCTGTAATTTATTTGATTAAAAATATTTATTTTTTCACCTTATTTTGAATTAATATCGAAAAAACACCCTAATTTTCAATCGAAAATTCACCCGTCAAAATATCAGTTTTTTATAAAAAGTTGGTATGTTTTCTGTTCGTTGAAATATCTACTTTCCGATGGTGAAAAAAAAATATAGGTTACCATAGTAAATCTTCTCAGAAAATGCAAAAAAACGAAAAAACTCGAATTAGATTTTTTTTTTTTCATTGTTATAAATAATTTTGAACTATTTATTAAAATTAACACTTTAATTACTCGAAAAACGTTAGATTACATGTTACATTGATAAAAAAAAATGCAAATAAAAATATACTACTATAATTAACAAACAAATAAGTTAATAAAAGGGTAGTATTTAAACGCAAATCAAAAAATATCCTTTTTCTATGCAATAAGATTCCGAATTCCCATCAAAATTACTGATTGCACAGCAAAATATTCAACTCAAAATATCACTAAACACACTACAATTTATTTTCGCAGCGTACAGCGATTTTTCCTAAAGCAAAAGCTTTTTCATCAATACACAGCTAATAATCTTAATGCACATTATACATGTTAACTCTTTTTCTTTTAAATATAGCTTCTATTTTTATATTATTTACAGCAGTTTTTCTAAATAAAACAGCATTTTATTAGTCACAGTCTTCTTATTATTTATTAATTACCACATAATGAGATCAGCAAAAAAAAATATAAAATGAGATACAAAATTGTAATTTATTGAATTATTAAAGCGGGTCTTGCTTTCGCGGGGCGTCCACGCTTCCTTTTTTGCCCAATAGGCACATTTTTAGCTTCTGCAGGTGGCGCCACGTACTTGAGTCGGAGAGAAACAGTGGGCGATACAAATGTTTAAAACAAGGACCTGAAAAAAAAATGTCGACGGAGCCCCGCTCCGCGGGGCACCTATTTCTGTCTGCAGGGTCTAAAGTAACCTAACACGAAGGAGATGACGGGAGCTAAGTTCGCTCGCTTTGCTCGCTCACTTCACCTCCCGTCATCCCCTTCGAACCTAACCTATCTGTGTCGGGGTGCCCTAAATTCCCGAACAAAGTCAAAATTTACGAACCTTTTGACAAATATCCAGTCTAGTGACGAAAAAGCGCGCGAAGCCGCGAACCTTTTTCAGTTAATTTGTTCTGCTTTTAGAAATAATGCAATGTGACAGGATTTTTTTGTTATAATAATCATCAAATTTGCCGAGCATGGCTTCTTGAAAATTAAGACAAATATGATGAACAGGTTTTGTTGTACTTACTGGTTAATATGCGACTGGGATAGTTATTTTGCTATGAAATATGGAAAATTTGCTGTGCAGTCAGTATTTATGCTATGTATGTAGTATTTTTGTACAAAACTAAATTTAACTGTATTGCATTATGAGGAAAATAGTAATGTCATATTGATGTATAATTTCGAATTATCTGCAGTTTGAGTTTTGTTAAACATTTAGTTTATTTGTAGTGAAGTAAGTTATTTGATGTAAAAAAGAATATAAATGATGAGTATGTATTGATAGGCGATTATTTATTTGATATGCAATTTATAATATCCCATAATAAAATTAATATTTAATAAGACATCTACAATATTTGGAGAAAGTTGTCGAATCTTCTTTAAATTATATGCGTAGGTGCCTATTTATAACTATTTTAAGATAAATTATATACCTGAGTGACCTACGAAAAATTGTAGCCCATCAAAAGGTATTTCATGGAGAAGTGGGGAAGGGGCTAGACGGGTCTGGGTCTTACTACATACATACCTACTATTTCGTAGCAGCTGTTACAACCGTTAGCCTAACCAGTATTCGAAATACAGTACAGTGCCCTTAGTGCGAGTTTTTACTCACGCTCAATCGCATTAACGTAAACGATCTCATAAGTCAAAATGTATACAAAAAAACAGGTTTTGCCTTGCCGTCACCAGACGGCGCTTATCCAGTTTCAATACAAATTGGCGTTAACGTTAACGCGATTGAGCGTGAGTAAAAACTCGCACTAAGGGCACAGTATACAACATCGTTTATAAAAATACACGTGCACGCTGAGTTTCTTGAAGATAATTGTGACAAGTTTACTTAAAAAAAAAATAACTTTTCGAATAGGAAGGTAAATACTATCTCTATGTTTATGTGTATCAATCAACTCAAACATACAAATCGTAATATTTTCTTTAAAAAATATTATGCTTAACGTAACATAACCTAAAGATTGAAATTAAATGATATTTTAATACAAGATAAAAAAAAATAATCTCCTTAATTTTGCACAAACAAATTTAGTTAAACCCATGAAAAAAAAATATATTTCAAAATACATAAAAAATATATTAAAAATCTATAAAAAATATATATCGTAAATATATTTTTAATAACAAACTTTTGGCCGATTTTCATACAGGGTGTCCCAGAAATCGACGTCAAGCCGTAAATCGGTGATAGACCAAGTTACAACAGTTCTCAAAAAAATACGAAAAAAAATCTACCTCATGTTTTTAAAAAATTATGTTCACTTTAAAAATTTACTAAAAAAATCAATCCCTGTAATGGTTCTTTAACTCCAATTGCTACAAATCCCATAATTTATCAAATTTTTTTATTATTATGTAATCTTGAATAATGCTTGTGTAGATTTTTGCCTAAAATTTAAAGCCAACTCCTCCTACTTAGAAGAAAATTAAACTTTTTCAAAACCAAATTATTCAAATTTACTGTTTCGCCCAACTTTAACTGACTGTACTGAAAAAAAAATGTACTACGCTAGTTTGGCAAGTAACATGAAAAATTGGCGCATTTAATAAGGATTCAAAAATGGTGTAACACTTGCTAGATTACGTTTTCAATAAATGGTCAATTTTTTTTTTGTAAATAGTATCGGTTTTTACCCAAAATGTCCATACTTCCTTAAAATGACTTTAGCTTACCTAAAGCTTTGCTAAACTCCGTTTCTAGTTCGATAGAGACGGAGAGAGTCATTTTACGAAGTGTGAGCGAGATAAGAAATCGAAATTTTACGTAATTTAAGAGCAAAGTTATGATAGTGACTCAACCTTTTTACTTTAAGTCAGGACCAGTTTTCTCATCTTAGAAAAAAAAAACAAATTATCAGTTTTTTTTTTTTTATTACAATAAATGTTCAAACTGCCTTCCTTCGACGGCAATGCAAGCACGACATCTTCTTAAAAAAGATCTGGTTATTTTCCGGGCAAATCTTCCCCTATTTACAAAGACAACGGCTTCCGTTATTCTTTCCCGCAGCTCGGCTAAATTCTCTATTGTTTTTGAGTACACTTTCTCTTTTACCGCTCCCCAGTAAAAAAAATCTAGGGGATTTAAATCAGGCGAACGGGGTGGCCACAAGATTGTCCCACCGCGCCCTATCCACCTGAGCGGGTATTCTTCATCAAGATGTTCTCTTACTAAACGGACATAATGCGCTGGGCAGGCATCTTGCTGGAACCACATTTCCCTGTAAACGTTCAGTGGCACGTCTTCTAATAAATCTGGTAAAGTATTTTGAAGAAAATCCAAATAAACTGCGCCATTCAAAATCTCTGGCAGCTCAAAAGGTCCAATTATTTTGCCATTTAGTATCCCGGTCCACATGTTTACTTTAAATCGATACTGTGACTTATCTTGCCTCATCAAATTTGGATTTTCTACATGCCACTCGTGTAAATTGTGCAAATGCATGTAGCCATCTTTTTTAAATGTTGACTCATCGGTCCATAAAATCTTCTCTAAGAATCGAGGGTCTTCTCTGTGCCTTTCTAGCATCCTTTGGCAAAACGCAACTCTGGGAGCGTAATCCCGTGGCAGTAATGATTGTACTCGCTGTACATGATACGGGTGGAACTCGTTCTTTTTTAAGATTCGGTGGGCGGTACTCTTAGATACACCTGTGCTTGTTTCGATTCCACGTACAGAAGCACTTGGGTCATCTTGGACTGCTTGTAGTACGACGTCTTCGTACGGATTACGATGTCTTCCTTCACCATGTACTTGGTTAGGGAATCGTCCCTCTGATAGTGAACGGTGCACATTAATAAAAACTCGATGATCTGGGTGACGATTGTTCGGGTACCTCTCACGATAAAGTCTAGCGGCTGCATTGGCATTGCATCAGCATTCCCCATAAACGAGGTGCATGTTCGCATATTCCAATGCAGTGTACACAGCCATGGTAGTACTACACAATCACAGGATCAGCAACAGTCCAGAGTAAAGCACAGGTCGTCAGAAAGAGGAATTAAACAGTCCAAATCACAAGCAATTAAGTCCAGAAAACAACGCAAAAAGTGGTAAGTACGGAATCAACATGAACGAATACGGAGATGCGCAGTAAACAAAGCAGCGTAACGTACTGATTTGTAATTGTGTGTGCGTCTGCGCTTACAAAACAGAACAATAACTACTGCTGTCTCATTCGCACTCATCGGTAAATTGTATCTCCGTTTCATGATAAAGGTTGTGTCACTGATAAAGGTGGCGTCACTCTCTGTCTCGTTCACACTTCGTAAAATGACTCTCTCCGTCTCTTTCGAACTAGAAACGGAGTTTAGCAAAGCTTTAGGTAAGCTAAAGTCATTTTAAGGAAGTATGGACATTTTGTGTAAAAACTGAGACTATTTACAAAAAAAAACTTGACCAATTATTGAAAACGTAATCTAGCAAGTGTTACACCATTTTTGAATCCTTATTAAATGCGCCAATTTTTCATGTTACTTGCCAAACTAGCGTAGTACATTTTTTTTTCAGTACAGTCAGTTAAAGTTGGGCGAAATAGTAAATTTGAATAATTTGGTTTTGAAAAAGTTTAATTTTCTTCCAAGTAGGAGGAGTTGGCTTTGAATTTTAGGCAAAAATCTACACAAGCATTATTCAAGATTACATAATAATAAAAAAATTAACCGGCGATTATTCGTCGATTACAACTAGAAAACTTATTATATTGCTTACAAGTACGTTTAATAGGAACACTGCTAACTCAGTTATAAAAAAGCTGAAATCTGAAAAAAAAAGCTGTCAACTGTCAACAGAAAAAGTACCCAAAAGCTGGTGGATTTTTTTAATTTAAAATTAAATCATTCAGTACCTGGATGTCCGAGCTCTGCTCGGGTGAAAATAAAGAAAACGACGTTTTCTAAAAATTAAACCTAGCTAGATCGATTTATCGACCCCGAAATCCCCTGCATACTAAATTTCATGAAAATTGTTGGATCCGTTTACGAGAGATTATATATATATATACATACATACAAGAATTGCTCGTTTATAGCACACATAATTGCCTAATTGTTGCTGGCCAGGAAGACTGCTCTGCGTGCGCGGGGCGCCCAAGAGCCCCGTTGGCGTCTGTGTCACAATGTGACAGTGACTTTATAGTGCAAAAATGTGTTTATTTTACAACATTTGGTTTTAGTTTTAAGTAAATGGTGCAGTGTAAATATAGTTTTAAGTGCGTTTTTTATTGTTTTTATGACTTTATAATTTTTCTGTAAGTATTGTATTATAGATTTGCTTTTATATGCTTAATATAAACGACAGTAGCGATGCCGTACGAAGCGCTTGTCAACCTACCACATCGCTGGATGCCCTAGTCAGATGCCCTCACTGTTCCCAAGCACGGTTTTTTAAAGGTGAACGAGGTTTGAAGGTACATCTGGGTAAGAAACACAAATCCCACAATGTGCCTTCATCATGCCCAACAATAACCTGTACTTATACACCTAATTCACCCCCTCAACCCCTTTGGCAAAAGCTTGCGAAATTCAAAACTTCAACACCTGTTTTAAAAAGAGTTCCTCGTGGCGCGAGACCATCCGTGGCATCGAGCCTAGCACGCTGTGTCCGTCTCGCCGCCCAAGAGAACTCACTAAGTGCTTGGGAGCAATTACTCACCTTCCCGTTTAGAATCCTACATGTACAAAAAGATCTGGCTACCAAAAAAACTTTAACCGCTCAAATTAAAGACAACTGTAACATTTCGGCCCAAAGTTTCGAACCTAAATTAACGTCACACCTCCCCCAAAGAGGGTTATTGCACCATGTGGAGTCTAAACTAGGTGAGGGTGATATCAGAGGTGCGGCTAGAATCATCTTCAGCAGCGATGTGGTTGCACCGTACTCTCCAGAGACACTTGCAGCTCTGGAGAGCAAACACCCCGCCCCGGCAGATGATCTCACCTTCCCCGACCCCCCCGATCCTGAAAACAACTTATTGCGAATTACAGCCCAACAACTGTGTGCGGCCGTAGGCTCCTTCCGGAGTGGATCCGCCGGCGGCCTCGACGGCCTGACACCCCAACATCTGAAAGATTTAATGTGCGCAGGCGCCGGGGAAGCTGGTGAGTCCCTTTTGAAGGAGCTGACGGCCCTCATCAACCTTATGCTCTCCGGCAATGTGAACGAAGCCGTCATTGATATTTTGTACGGGGCAAATCTATGTGCCATGTGCAAGAAGGATGGCGGCATTCGTCCCATTGCCGTAGGGTCTACCTACAGGCGTATCGCAGCCAAAATTTGCTGTGCTTATTACAGTGAAACATTGGCCAGCAAATTCCAGCCCCTACAGCTGGGCTTCGGGTCCAAGGGGGGCTGTGAGGCTGCGGTACACGCCTTATCTACATACCTCAACAGCAATGAAGGTGAGGTCATACTTAAGGTTGACATAAAAAATGCCTTCAATTCCGTAAATAGGGATACCTTGTTGACAGAAGTTCAAAAACAAATACCCAAAATTTACAGTTTTCTATATCAATGTTATAGGCACCCCACTAAATTACTCTACAAGGCAAACCTTTTGGAATCAGCTGTTGGTTGTCAACAAGGTGACCCTCTTGGGCCAGTCATTTTCAGTTTGGCAATAAACCCAATCATTCGGCAACTAAATTCAAAATTCAATGTTTGGTATTTGGATGATGGAACCCTAGGAGGTGACGTAGATACAGTCTCGAACGATTTAACTTTTTTGAATGATAAATTTAGCTCTATTGGGCTAGAACTTAACCTTTCGAAATGCGAAATTTACCTCCCCCAAACTACTGACCGACAGACTACTTTAGCAAAATTCAACGCCATAGCACCTAATATCAAAATTACCGAGAGAAACTCTCTTCACCTCCTGGGTTCTCCTATTTTTGATGAATCCTTTCCAAATTTCATTGAACAGAAAATACAAAATTTTAACGATGTCTCGGAAAGACTTTTCAAAATTAACATGCATTCGGCCTACACACTTATCCGATATTGTTGCTTTGGACCAAAATTTACTTATAGCCTTCGCTCCTCTCATTTATGGAAACACCCACAACTTTTAGAAAAAGTAGACCAAATTATAAAGAACACACTTTCAGCTATCCTAAATGTGGCCTTGGACGACCGAGCTTGGCAACAAGCCACGCTTCCCATTCGCTTGGGCGGCCTCGGCGTCCGCAAAATTTCAAGTATAAGTTTACCAGCCTTCCTCTCCTCGGTCTACGGTACTGATAAATTAACCAGGAACATCTTATCTTCCTCACTGGTTAATTTTGAGGTACCGTGTTTGACCGATGCGTTGAACGCTTGGAAAATGGCTTGTCCCAATACGGATCTACCCGACAACCTGTCCTCCCAGAGACGATGGGATGTGCCGCTCTGCAGTATTATACAGAATAATCTTATAAATACATCGTCTAGTACTGCTGAGCGTGCGCGTTTGCTGGCTGTGGGGGAATGGGAGTCGGGTTTGTGGCTTCAAGCACTCCCGTCATCCACCATAGGCACTATGATGGATGACTCTTCGTTTCGGCTCGCAACCTGTCTACGCTTAGGCGCACCTTGTGTTGCTCCACATCGGTGCCAATGTGGTGAAGCTGTCGGCAGCCTTGGGCACCATGGCCTGTCTTGTTGCAAGAGCGCAGGACGCATAGCACGACACGCCAGCATCAATGACATTATTCGTCGAGCCCTTATCACCGCCAGCGTACCAGCTGTATTAAAACCTAACGGTTTGGTACGTGACGATGGGAAGAGA
This sequence comes from Anorthoa munda, assembly GCA_945859665.1. Lineage (NCBI taxonomy): Eukaryota > Metazoa > Arthropoda > Insecta > Lepidoptera > Noctuidae > Anorthoa > Anorthoa munda. Next base: position 14,631,990 of record OX243904.1, read on the forward strand.
CCAGATGGCATGACGTTGGTGCCGTGGAAGGTGGGTAGGCCTCTGGTGTGGGACGCAACCTGTGTCGACACCCTTGCGCCATCTCATGTTCCTAGTTCGGCGGGCTGTGCTGGCGCTGCTGCTGCGGCTGCTGAGGCCCTCAAGCGGCGCAAATACTGTAACCTAATTGGTAATTACAGTTTTGAGCCGTTTGGGGTCGAAACGCTTGGGACATGGGGCCCGAGTGCACGTCTGCTTTTTAAAGAGATCTCTCGCCGACTGATCGACGCTGTGCGTGACCGGAGGGCTGGATCTTTCTTTGCGCAGAGAATCAGCATTGCCATTCAACGTGGCAATGCTGCCAGTCTTCTGGGCACGTTCCCGGATGACAGCGATGTGGAGGAGTACTTCGACGCCTAAGTGTACCTTTCTTTTGTATATAGTATAAGTAGTTAGTTTAAGTATAATTTTGTATAGTTTACTTTTGTTTATGGTATAAGTATGTACATATGTAATTAAATTAAATAGAATGACATAAAAGCCACTAACCCAAAAAAAAAAAAATATCTTTAATAAATAAAAAAATTAGATAAATTATGGGATTTGTAGCAATTGGAGTTAAAGAACCATTACAGGGATTGATTTTTTTAGTAAATTTTTAAAGTGACCATAAATTTTTAAAAACTTGAGATAGATTTTTTTTCGTATTTTTCTGAGAACTGTTATAACTTGGTCTATCACCCATTTACGGCTTGACGTCGATTTCTGGGACACCCTGTATATATTTCATATATTTTGAATATATCTGCAGATCATTTAATTTCAATCTTTAGGTTAGGTTACGTTAAGAATACTATTTTTTTAAGAAAATATTACGATTTTTATGTTTGAGTTGATTGATACACATAAACATAGAGATAGTATTTACCTTCCTATGCAGATTCGAAAAGTTTTTTTTTTTATGTAAACTTGTCACAATTATCTTCAAGAAACTCAGGATGCACGTGTATTTTTATAAACGATATTGTATACTGTACTGTATTTCGAATACTGGTTAGGCTAACGGTTGTAATAGCTGCTACGAAATAGTAGGTATGTATGTAGTAAGACCCAGACCCGCCTAGCCCCTTCCCCACTTCTCCATGAAATACCTTTTGATGGGCTACAATTTTTCGTAGGTCACTCAGGTATATAATTTATCTTAAAATAGTTATAAATAGGCATCTACGCATATAATTTAAAGAAGATTCGACAATTTTCTCCAAATATTGTAGATGTCTTATTAAATATTAATTTTATTAACTTATTTGTTTGTTAATTATAGTAGTATATTTTTATTTGCAATTTTTTTTTTATCAATGTCACATGTAATCTAACGTTTTTCGAGTAATTAAAGTGTTAATTTTAATAAATAGCTCAAAATTATTTATAATAATTTAAAAAAAAAATCTAATACGAGTTTTTTTGGTTTTTTGCATTTTCTGAGAAGATTTACTATGGTAACATATATTTTTTTTTTCACCATCGGAAAGTAGAGATTTTAACGAACAGAAAACATACCAACTTTTTATAAAAAGCTGATATTTTGACGGGTGAATTTTCGATTGAAAATTAGGGTGTTTTTTCGATATTAATTCAAAATAAGGTGAAAAAATAAATATTTTTAATCAAATAAATTACAGCGTATTTGGGACATAAAAAGGTAAGTTTTCACCAAATTTCGTAAAAAAAGATTTTTTTTTGTAAAAGATAAAAAACCAAAAACTTGGTTTTTTGAATTTTTCACATAAATTTTGAGGTTATGTGAAAAAAGTGTAAATACAAAAGTTTTAGATCTTTTTATTACCTACAACTTTGCTATTTAACTTTTTTCGATAGGACTTTTAGTTTTGCCGGAAATCGAGAAAAACCGTTTTTTACCCTTAAAAACTCACCCCCATCCCCTTCCCGACCTCAGATCGCCCGTAAATTATTTTTCCTTTCATTTTTATAATATTCCCCTCCTTTTCTAATGGGTTTCATCCTACTATTATTTTTTTTGGTTTAAAAAATTATCGACCCTGGTCTATTAGGGTCCTGAACACGTTAATAAGCCGTCTCGTTCTGGAAATGATCGACCCAACCTGCCTGTCCCACCTCAGTCTATCATCCATTAGCACTCCCAAATATTTTGCCGATTCTACCCGAGAGATAACCTGGCAGGTACATTTGTGTCGGTTCTCGTAAGTATGTGCTATTATGGATTAGTCAGGCAAGGGTTTAGTGTTGGGTCTCAAAGAAAAGGGTAGGAAATGTGTTTGTTCAGATTTAGTGTAAGGAGATGTGAGTGGAGTGTTAGCCAGGTCATTATTTTGGAGAGCGAATATTCGGCTCTATCCGTGACCGCCTGCCAATTCCGTCCCCATACAAATACTGCTGTATCATCTGCATATGTAAAAATTCTGGTATGTTGAAGTGACATTGTGCAGAGGTCATTTATATATACCAAAAACAACAGGGGGCCCAAGATACTCCCCTGTGGGACCCAAAAAGGATTGTGCGTTCCTCGCTAAAACAATCACCAATTTTTACATATTGCACTCGCTGTGAAAGATAGTCTTTAAATATATTTAAGAGTGCCTCGTACTCCCATTCGTTCTTTCGTTCGTAACTTTACACGTACTTCTAAAAAAAAATTAATACGTAGCAACTTATTTATTAAAAGCTGCAGTGTTAATATAAGGCTTAAGGCCATACAGCTCGTAAAGTCTTGCCCTACTTTTCCTGAGACCTTCAGTCGCCCAGTCACTGAATAAAAACTTAGGGCATATAGTTTTAGTTTTCTTCTTAAAAGTATTATTGAACTCTGTTTGAACTACTGAGAAAACTTTTTTATATAAGTCGATAAAACGGTTTTCCTGGGGACGCTAGACTCAAGGTTACAATGGGGCCCTCATTTAATATCACTTGCAGGGCGGCTAAGTTCGGCAGCTTATGCTGTTAAAAAAATACGTCAGTTTACTGATGTAGATACCGCGAGGCTAGCCTATTTTAGTTACTTTCATAGTATAATGTCTTACGGTATCTTACTATCGGGAAGGGCTGCAGACATTGAGTCAATTTTTATTCTTCAAAAACAAGCCATCAGAGCGATATACAATCTTCTCCGGCGCGATTTTGTTAGGGAACTGTTTATGGACATTAACATCATGACGGTACCTTGTCAATATATTTATGTAAACAGCATGTATGTTAGAAATAATTTACATCTTTTTAGTAAATACGGCGACAGACTTAATTATGTTACTAGAAAATAATAGGAACCAATTAATTCAACCAGGTTTCAGGCTGACTAAAGTAGCATCATCTTTTATGGGGTACTGTATAAAATGTTACAATAAAATACCTCCCCATATTCTAGAACTAAATGAGACAAAACCTAAAACTTGTATAAAACGCACACTATGTAGGCAAGCATATTATAAGTTGGGGGATTACATCGCTGATAAAAATGCTTGGCTCAATGCTAGTCCTGCTCCACAGCCATTAGGGCGCATCGAACAATTAGTGATGGGCAGAAAAGTTTCGAAATATTATTGGACCTGCTGAAGACTGTATGAATAAAGTTGTATTGTATAAACTCAATTTATTTTAGTATTATATAACTGCACAGCACATGTGTGAGTACTATGTTCCGACTGTAGATAAATCTACCATTCGCTGTTACTATGTATCGTTCGTTGACTTCTGTGTGCCCTGGTTGGTAGTTGAGTGTGTCATGCTCTCTCTAATTTCTCTCTGATGGTGGCACATGTGTTGGATCATTCGGTTCCCTTCATGATGGTTGAGCTGAGTGGTGCCGATCCATGTGTCATGTTCGTGAACGGGCGCCATCAGTTGGGATTTAATAATAATAATAATAATAATAATATTTATTTACCCAGAAAAAAAGATTGTACAAAAAATAACAACTTATAAACTAGCAATCTATTAAAAGTTCAGTACAATGTAGGAGCATCTGCAACCGAACTAGGTAAAAACCTGTATCTCGGTATACAGCGCCAAACCTCTCCGAAAGCTATTTGCATATACAAAAATTAGCTAATGAGTACAGCATTATTTAATTTTAGAAGAAAAATAAAATAAAGTAAAGTAAGCTAAAAAACTAAACTAAGTGAGTTGGTGTGTAGTATGTATGAAGAACGGTGAGTAAAAGTGTAATTTAAGGTGAGTGTTGGAATGTGTGTGTGAGTGTGATGATGTATGAAGAGATATATGTGGAGTAAGCGCGTATGAGAGTTTGAGTGTATATATATATAGAGCAATTAAAAAAATTAAAATGGCAAAAAGTACCCTATTTACTCTGGTACGGTAATTAATCTTTCTGTGTCATCATAAGTTAAAGTCAATAAGTACTTTTTCACCCTGACTTTGCAACGAACCCTATTAAGCGAGTAAACATCCAGAATATAGTTAATTTTATTATAGACATAGGGACCCAAAAATACAAAAAATCTCCTAACAAAAGTAGTTACGGGTTTATGTTCACGAGCACACACTAATTGTTTCCTACGCTTATGTATAAGGTTGGGGTCGTATGCTAAGTCGTGATGTTGCTTCAAAATTATTGTGAGTATGTAGAGTTGTCTAACCGTAAGCACTTCACAGTATTTATATAGCTCTGTAGTGGGAAATAATCGAGGCTTAAAAGCGCAGACCTTCAGAATTGCGCGTTGAGCGATCTCAATAGGTTTAATTACCGTTTTCGGAATTCCTCCCCAGGATGAAATACAATATGTGATTACTGACTGGCACAAAGCAAAGTAGATTTGTTTCAATAACCAAGCATCAACCACACATCGCAGCTTTCTAAACACATATATAAGCTTTCTGACACGAGCGGTGAGTAATTTTATATGGTCTTTGAAGCCGAGACAGGCATCGAAGAGTATCCCTAAGTATTTTATTGAATTAACACGTTCTATTGGTTCACAAGTGCAGTGCGTGTATAGTGAACATTGGTGAGGGACTATGTTGTAGTTACTCCCTACCTGTTTTGAATGACGTATACTAAAAGTCAGGTATTTGGTTTTATCAGTATTTAGTGTTAGAAGGTGAAGTCTAAGCCATTGGTTAACTATATTAAACCCATTCTGTGCAGCAGTAAAGGCTTCATCCCAGGTATCAGCGGCAAAAAGAAGAGCTGTATCATCAGCGTAGGATATGATGTCTCCCCTGGGAATGTCGATACCTGTAAGCTCATTAATATAAATGAGAAAGAGTGTAGGCCCTAAAATGCTACCCTGGGGAATGCCAAAAGTCACTGGAAGATCAGCGCTTACATAACTCTCTATTCGAACACGCTGCGTCCGCCCCGTGAGATAGCTCTTGAAAAGATCGAGTTGAAGTCCTCTCACTCCAAGCCTTTCCAACTTGGTAATTAAGATGGGAATAGAAATGGTGTCGAAAGCCTTTTTTAGGTCGAGGAAGATAGACAAGCATTTGCGCCCCTTGTCCAGGTTAGTGCTCACAAATTTGGTTAGACAATAAACAGCATCATCGGTAGATCTATTTGCTCTAAAGCCAAATTGATTATTTGCAAGTAGGTTATTTTGTTCTAAGAATTTAGTGAGTCTACTGTTTACTATCCTTTCCAGTATTTTTGAGAGAGCGGGTAGAATAGAAATCGGACGATAATTGGAGATATCATTTTTATCACCACCCTTAAAAATTGGACGAACTTCAGATTCTTTCAATTGGGAAGGGAAAATACCTGCATTTAGGCATTGGTTAAAAATGTAAGTAAGCGGCGGGACAAGGAAGTCAACATGTCCTTTCAAAAATCTATTTGATATATTATCTCGGCCCACCGTACAATCCGTTTTTAAACTCATTACAAGGCGAGTGACTTCATCTTCACTTGAATCTTCCAGCACAAATGAGTTAAGTTGTGCACTAGTAGTGGAAGAATCCGTCAATAGCAGTGAGGCAGAATCGTGTAGGTTCAAACAGTTTTCAGCTAAGGTCTTGCCTATGTTAGCAAAGTACTGATTTATGGAGTCCAGAGATTTTTCGGGTGAAGAATTTAATTTCAAAAGGTGATGAGTGTGAGTAGAGACTTTATTCATGTTAGAAATTTCCTTAAGACATTTCCAGAGCTTTTTAGGATCATTTTTTGCTTTTTCGACCTCCGACCTTTCATATTCACGTTTAACTTTCTTTAAAATTTCAGTACAAAAATTCCGGTATCGCGTATATGTTACTTTCAGAGTGACATTATCTGGTGAAGATTTTAGTTTATAGTGTAGCCTGTCTCTATTTCTCATGCATCTTAATAACCCAGGAGTTATCCATGGCTTAAAAATCTTTTTACGCCTAGACGTTTTTACAACCACAGTGTTTTCTTTTATGGCAGTCTGAATTGAGCTGGTTAGGTAGTTGAGAGAGAAATTGGGATCGTTGGACTGGAAAATCGGAGTTAGATCGATTTTTAGTATGTCTTTGCTTAAAGATTCCTCATTGGTTACATTGTACATGGTGTTTGTAGGAGTTCGTGGTACCTTAAGATCTAAACATAAAAGCACAGGGTAATGATCAGTTAAAGTAGTTGTAGGAATTAAGGTATGCGTACGGTAGGAACTTCTTAATAATACATGGTCAAGACATGTGCCACTTGCACTACGAGTAATTTCTTTATGGGCAAGTAGTAATCCGTGAGACGCTGTAAGAGTTAAATATTTCTCTCCAATTTGATCAATTTTCGAGTCGTTGACAGGAATATTGATATCTCCTATTAAAATCAAATTGTTAGATCTCTCAACCTGCAAAAGAGTTTCGTGTAAAGAATCTAGAAACGGGTCAACATTTTTATAAGAGGGAGAGCGGTATATAGAAACAATAGCAATCCGTTTGCCAAGACGCGCCACAAGACAGTTTCCCTCTTGAAAAGATGGTTCCTCAAACAGCAACTCAATATGGTCTTTGTAATAAATAGTCACTCCGTCATTCTGTTTAAAATTTTTCGAAGTAGAGAAGGATTGGTATCCCGGTAAAGTAGGAATAATGCCATTTCTTAATAACCAGCATTCTGTGAGGACTATAAGGTCACAATTCATTTTTAACCTGTCAAGTAGTAACACAAGTCCAGGGAGATTACAATTTAAGCTGCGGATATTTTGCGTGAGTATGGTCAGACGATTGCCAGGCGGAAAAGAAATCAACTCATGACAATGGTCTAGATCACTGCTAGATACCTTTGATACAAAGCAATCATCTATATCATTTGTTAAGCTATCTAAGTTACCAAAAATGAGTCTATATACGAAATGGGGCAAAGTAAAAGATAACAACCAAAATAAAAAATAAAGTCAAACGCAACAGAGGTACGAGTACAGGGACATTTGCAAAGCTTACTCTTTGTTTCTGAAGGTATGTAAAAGTGTGTGTGAAGTTTAATGTTGAGTGTAGATGGACACGACTTACAGATTAACAGTAATAAAATTGAGGCATGCATAAAATAGATATTAGAAATACAATAATATGACAAAATAATTTTCAAAACTAGTCACTCGGTACACTTTAGTTTTTCCACATCAGACTCCGAAGTTATACGAATTTGCGGATCATTTACCTTTTTTCGAAGGTACACTACACCATTGGCAGTCCAGCAAAATTGGTAACCATGGCTCCGCTGGAAAGCCCTGGCAATATAAAAAAGTCTTTGTGCTCGGTATGTAAGGCACTCAGCGACAAAAACGGGTGCCACAATGCCTTTTATTTTTAGGTGAGTGGTATTAAGTTTATCTTGTTTAGCCCTGGATTTATTGAAATTTTTAACTCCACTGATGACTTTTTCTTTAGTGACAACCGTGGTAAAGTCCACAATAATCGGGTGGGCGTTGGCTTTCGATTTTAGTCGATATATATCTCTTATCTTGGCGCTTTCGATATCAATATTCAGTGATGTCCCCATTTTGAGGACTAGGCTGCAAAGGTCTTCCTTTGTCTCTTTATCAGCCTTAGGTATGTTTCGAATTTCTATACCCGTCGATCGAGACTTACGTTCCAATTGCTCTAACTTTTCTTCTAGAAGTTGAATCTTTTTTCTGTCATCCATCCGTTCCGCCTCTAGAGTAGCAATACGTCCCAGGAACTCATCGTATTTACACGACATGATCTCGACACTGTGCTTTAGCTCTGAGTTTTGAACAATAATGCTACCAATCTTTTCCATTAGATCCTCAAAGCGAAGTTCCTGCTTGTCAGAGAAGGTACTAAAAGTAGACAAAGTTACTGGCGCAATATCTTCCCCACCTTCAAACTTCCTCTTTTTACGCTCTGTGATGTTTGTAGGTATTTTAGAAAGGTCAGGCGCTGATTGGCATTGGTGTAAAGTTGCGTCGTGAGTCAGTACAGGCGCTAAGCTTTCGGTCGACATTGCAGTTGGTGACGTAGATAATGGTGGAGATGCACGATTCTTAGGCATGATTCCGTAAAGACCACCACGTAGTTACCAGGAGAGCAGATATAAAGGGAGGCAGAAGACAGTTTTTATAGTAGCTCAAAAGTAGCAATGGCAGATTGACCAAAATTTTAATGATGATATCTTTGGTTCAACAGCAAAAATAAGGCCGCATACAATGCTTAGAGATTATTATTCGTCAATAGTTGGGTTCGTCAATATTAAGCACCGTCAAGTACTAGGCGCGCAGAAAGTGCGTAGCAGTAGTGTTCGCCTAGAGTGACGCTTGCACGGGCGGGGCCAGAGAGGCGCGTACCTTCAATTGGCTTCGTCAGTGAGCGGTACGCTCGCTGCGTGAGGGAGATGGTAGTATTCCAGCAAGATGGTCACGCGCAGCAGGCCGGAGCACAGGATTACGTTGTGTAGCGTAGCTTAGCTCCTTACGTTAATGCACTCCTAATTTTTTTACTTTGACTTTAGATAATAAATACTGATTTTATAATTAGAATAAAACTATGTGGGGTCCAAAAACACGTCAGCTCGTAATCGAGGTCCGGGAGGAAGGGGGGATTGGTCATAACTTAGCTGCCTCGGCCTGCTATTGTATTTTTTTTTAATTATTTGTTACTCTAGACGCTTTTACATGCTCGTCTTTTTACATCGTTCTTATATATACGTATTTTTTCAACAAGAATGATGTAACCAAAAACTTGTAATTAAAACTGATGGAAAAGAGTGTCCGTGGAGTTTCTTGTAAATTCTTCTCCATTGAAACCTACAAACGCTTGCAAATTTGCAACGCGAGTCATCTTTTGATTTATTTTTTGTTTTACAATTCAAAAGTACCTCTAAGGTTTATTTAAAATAAACTATTTGATTTTGATATATAACCCTTAAAAATCTTCCATTCAAGGATTATGATATCGTCATATAGGAAAGGCCATTTGACGTCATTCAGATTATTTATTTTCGAAGCCCTTATCACCTTATCGTGAGATAGAGAATAGTGAGATAGAACATTAATTAATTAAGCTAGATTAACGTTCTAATTATTCAAATAAACAATGCCTACTTGTTCGATAAATTTCGGTGTTAAGACTTACCAAGAAGATGAGCGACTTGAAGAGAGCCGTTTTCTTTAGAGTGTGGGCTGAAATCTCTATCTATATTTATGCATCAGATATTCAAATATTCGGTACTTGTACTTTTTTTTTTTGAAATAATGATTTTTGGATTCCAACCAAAAAAGATTTTATCTTTCAATAAAAGCATCATAACAATTGTGACACATTGATGAGCATGATATCAGCGTGAAATTCTAATCCGAAGCATAGGTATTGCAATATTAATGTTTTGACAAATATCTCTACCCCTATGACGAAGATGAGATGAGTATTTATGTTCAAAACAGATAATTGTGTTATCTGGTGTGCAATAGCGTTTTATAAATAAATAAATAATGTTATAGGAACATTCATATCCTACAAAAACTGGTAAAAATAACTTTATATCAACGTTACAGATAATGCAGCAAAATTATCGGCTAATTATTTCATTTATCGTATTATACCAGGGATAAGCATTATATAAGATGAAGATGTTATAGGTTTTAATCAGTTCGTTGAATGTGAAAATGTGGGGTGCCGTATTTTTGTTAGCTGTTGCTGGGACGGTAAATATCTATTTCAGTTTTTAATAAAATGTTAAAGATGTAACAAAATACAACAACATAGACAACTGCCGGGGCAAAACTCATAACAGTTCGATTTGCTAGTAAACCCTAAGATTACAAGTCTACTGACTTTAATCACTTGGTTTACACACAGATTTATTTTTGGATTTACCTACTTTGGAATCCCGTAAATGTTGAAAAATGTGCAGAATACCTAATAATATCTACAGAAATGAGAAATTTTACTAGTAAATTGTAGGTTTGCCTTAGTTTTGGCTTTTACAGAATTATAGAATGATTCTTGGGCCCAGTTTTTTGATAAGTAGATATCTCAACCAATGGTTAAATATGCTAAACATGGTTTCAAATTTCGGTAAAATGCGTTTAGGTACCTATTCATCAATTGGATTAATGAATTTAAAAAAAAATACGATTTTTTAAATGAATTTTGAAACTTTACATATCATAAATTATATTGTCGTTGCAGAAATCTCTTAAATATTTTTTTTCAATTTATTATAAGCAATTGAAAATCGATAAAAATTTTAAAATAACCACCTGTCTACAAACGGGCCATGATTGGTCGCCATGTTTTTGACGTCATAACGTTCAAGGAATTTCACGATAATACAGTGTCAACTGCACGTGAATTGACAAAAAATAACCGAAAATTAGTGCAAAAATATTATTAAACAACAAATTTTATTTAGTCATGTGTGATAAAGGATTCATAAAGGCTAATGTCGATAATATACCCACCTGATGGACGATTTGGATGTTTTGAGCATAAATAAAGTAGTCGTAATGAATATTACGCGTTAGTGGACCGGTGTAAGTTATTGTTGTTTACCAGGTACATTTAGAAACATAATTGTCATAACTTAATCGTTTTTACATATGAGTAGGTGATATTGGTGTAAAATAAACTAACACGATTGGCGCGAAACTTCGACTTTGGATATCAAAAAAAATCATTAGATACCACTAAATATGATTCACATAAACATAACATTTTCGTTAATTCACATTATTTACATATCCCTTAATACTATTAAACACTAATATCTATATTACATATTTACAAACACTAAAAAGTTTGTAGAACAGAAACGTGAAAATACATTGAGGTATTAATGTACGAATGTGAAAATATTAACTTGGTAGATTTTCCTTACACTAATTCATCAGTAAATATCTCTTAAATACGTCGACTGATTTCCATAATTCAAACAGAAATATTAGTTTTACGCCTATATCTGTCATTTAAGAATAAAATAATGAATATATCTCCATAAACAAAAAATCATGTTTTCAAGTTACGTAATTATAAAACAATTTCAACTTTGCTCAAAAGTTCTCTTAAAAATTTACTTTTCTCAGTCTTTAATGATCAAAGTAAGAAATTAATATGGATCTAATACTAAATAAAAACCGGCCAAGTGCGTGTCGGGCCACGCGCAGTAATAGGGTTCCGAAGTTGCATAATAATGCGGATTAAAAAGAGGGTTTTGTTGTTGTTACATGAACATTAGAACGGTTTCAGCGGCTCACAAAGTCTAAAAATGGGCCCACATATGATGATGTATTTTTTTAATCTATATTCTCGCGTTTGACCACTATCTTGCCTGATGGCGCGCGTTTGATCAAGGGCGTCGCCAAGGGGGGGCAGGTAGGGGCAGCTGCCCCCCCCTAGAGATTAATAAATAAGTACCCAAATGGAAAGAAATCAAAGTCTTAAGTCAACATAAACCCAACCCAACAAATCTAGCCATTTGTTGATGTCATTTGTAAAAGCGTTGGAAATTTTGGGCGGTCTACCAAAATCAATCGTTAAGCAGCCTCAGGAGACTAAAAACCTGGTTAAGAAGTACTATGGGCATCGACCACACAGCCCCACTATGGGTGAAAATCGCCTCAATGGTCTGGCCATGAGGCATGATGAATGTGCACAGAAAATTTATTAATGAAAACTTATAAGATTTACATAATTAGGTGGTCGAAAAGTTTACCCGCGATGATTGAGCTCGTGGAACGTTACCCATTGGACTTTACACCGTTCTTATAACAATCGCCGTAGGGGTAAGACTCGTACTACCAGTTTAAAGCTTCATATGCTTTTGAGTGTACCGTATTTAAAATTTCTTTTCTTTTTCCCATCCTCCATATATCAACTTGCCCCCCCCCTGGTCCATCGGCTGGCGACGCCCTTGCCTGATGGTAAGCGATGATGTGGTCTACGGTGAAGCACGCTTGCCTAGATGTAATCTATTCACTCTTGACTTAAACTAAATAAGGACTAACTGTTAACTGAAGAAGGAGTTATAAAATCCAACTTCGCAACTGAAGTTAGAAAAATATTATCTATTTGAGTACCACCGCGGGTGCGAATAGCGAAAGGAGCCGATACGAGCGCGCGTTAAAGCCATGGGGAATGGTATAGTTCGTTCCTGGATCCTTACGTGCACGCTCCTTATTTATTTCTCTTTTGGAATTAGAAAAAAACCGCACCTTTAATCGCCTCTAATACCGCAGATTAGAGGTGAATCCTATAATCTGCGGTATTCACTATTTAATTCTGGAAAGTTTTACGCTACTCAATTAGTGATAAAGTCGGGTCGAATATTGACTTTATAGAAGGATATCGACAAAAGAAAATAAGTAATTTGCTTGGAAATCGAATCTAATTTGACTTTACTTTTACGTTTTAATTACAAAACGTCGAAAATATTTCTGCACTAACACAAAATAGACTCCACCGCGCGCATGCGTCGTATGGACTACGGACTGGTACTGCCAACGACTCCAGCCACTCCAATGCGTTATTCGAGCTTAAACATTATTAATTTAGAAATCATTATTATAAAGGAGGTTATTATTTTATTTTTGTATATTTTTACATGGTTTATAAGCATATATTTACTATCTGTTTTACACTGCTAACAACGTTATTTAAGTAATTTTTCAATGGCATTTGTACAAAAATTTTACTGTGCCAAGTACATTTTATAAGTTGGTCGACTATTACTCGTAAACTTGTAAAGCCTGTTATGATTTCATTTTTGTATTATTTTACATGGTTCGTAAGCATTAAATTTACTCTGTTTTACACAGCTATCAACTTTATTTAAGTAATTTTTGAATGGCATTTGTACAAATTTTTTACTGTTTCAAGTACATTTTATAAGTTGGTCGACTATTACTCGTAAACTTGTAAAGCCTTGTTATCCGTGATAATTTTCCTTTTAATTTCATTATATTTACTACAGCCGTGAATTTTTTCACATAGCCTAGAGCAACTATTTCGCTGGCAGGGGGGACGGACACTTGACTCTAACATAAATTTGCAACTTAAAGCTTAATTTTACGCAAACGAATCTCTGAATCGAAAAATGGTTTTAACAAACCCATCATATTTTTAAATGGCCTATCCAACGATACCCCACACCATGGGATAGATAAGAAAAAAAAATACATCCCCACTTTTCGTCTATGGAAGGTACCAGAAAAAAAAAAAAATCTTGGTTTTATGTTACCACTTTGTCGGAATTATTAATATGTATATACATGCCAAATTATAGCTTTCTAGTACTTAGATTCTCTGAGTTAAGCTGCGGACGGACAGACGGACAGAGCGAAACTATAAGGGTTTCTTGTTGACTTCGGAACCCTAATAAAAACAAGATAACAACATAATTAACACATTATAATTGGAATCTAGTTAGACATAGAACATTTCTCAAATTTAGTACAGATTGCTAGGTACTTGGCTATTGCGCGAAACACATATAATGGGGATCTTTTTGTAGTGTTCGTACGTAATGATTCGAAGCAAGCACGATAACTTTTAAGGTTCGATATTTATGATCAATATATTCGATATTCATCAATATACTGACGATAATAACTAGATTGAATCGGTTAAAAGTCAAAACACTGTATAAGCTATGTGCCACAATGAGTAGAAATGAACGTTGTGACGTCACACGGGCTCGGGTTTGTTCGGAAAACTGTCGGGGTGTTTTCGGTACTGGATTCAAAAAAATATTTTCGATTGGATTTTACTTTGTAATTACAATGAAAAAAAAAACTAAAAATAGTTTTGTACTGAAACTTATATATGATCTTTCCATTTATTACAATAAAAAAATTGGTTCAACAAACCAATTATTAGACTCATAAACGGTCAAAAAAGTTGGGGAGTTATTTATTTGACCATTTGTTAGACTTACAATTGGTTTGTTGAACCATTTTTTTTAGGTTTTTTTTCATGTATGCATGTCCTCGAAAAGAGCGTTTTCCAAGCAGCCAAACTGTGCGGAATAAGTGTCACTTTTTTTCACTAGTGCTTTTTACTTTTCTGTATTTTTTTAATTTTTAACTCCAACGTCAGCCCAAATTAATATTTTCACTTTTTTGTTCTACAAAGTTTTTTAGAGTTTCTATTATCTATACATTAGTGTTTAATATTATTAAGGGATATGTAAATAATGGGCAATACCGAACATTTTAAGGATGTTATGCAAAAAATAAATAAAAATAAAGATAGCACCCGAAATCCTTTATTTTTTTACCTAATGAAGTTTTTTGATATCTAAAGTCGAAGTTGCGTGCCAAACGTGTTATTTACTTTTTATTTTACACGAATACCTACTCATTATATGTAAAAACGATTACATTATGACAATTATATTTCTAAATGTAAACAACAATAACAATGGCGTGGCAATAACAAACAGAAAGCGTTTTATAACATTAAAGATTACGTTGAGGACAGAAAGGCTTGGGATTGAGCTGCTCCAATTAATTTCGTTTTTAATTTTTTTATTTTGCACCGTGAATTTAGTTTTTAATATTTTTTTTTAATTTGTCTTGCAATGACAAGAATATTTACTTTTTAAAGTAATATATTATTTTATTTTAATTATTGAGAATGTGAAGACTATGTGGATCATTCTTTTTTTTCATTTTAATTTATCTTAGTTAGTTTTTAATCATGGTCTGGCAGTTTGAGTATTTATGCGGCCTACCTGAATGTCCTTTCTTTGGTATTGTTCGTCAATTCGTTGAGCTTCTTAAATTCTAAGTTGAGCTGCACGGTTATTGACAAATGCGTGCACTGACTGGGCAGGTCCACTCAATCTGGCTGGTTCTTTCCTCAAAAGACCATTTCAGACATCAGTCTACATGTGAAATCAAATCAAATCAAATGTATTTATTTCAACTAGGCCATTATGCGGCACTTTTGAACGTTAAAAAAATTTACATGTTATAAAATATTGATTCTACCGTGCTGGTCTTTACATGATCTAACCAAGATTTTGTCTGGACTTTAAAAGAGACTGTGACCTCTGAGTTTGTTTCGGCCTTTCTTCTCAGAGTAGTCAGTCAGGAAACGCCGACATCATCTAGTTTTAAAAAATATGATCGACATGTGAAAGTGTTTGTACAAACCAACTTACAGATATAAATCATTTATCAATGGTAAACAACAATAACAAACACCGGTCCACTAACACGTAATATTCATTACGACTAATTTATTCATGCTCAAAACTTCCAATTAGTCCATCAGGTGGGTATTTTATCGAAATTAGCCTTTATGAATCCTTTATCACAAATGACTAAATAAAATTTGCTGTTTTATATAATATTTTTGCACAAAATTTTAGTCAATTCACGTGACACTTCATTATCGTGAAATTCCTTGAATGTCATCAATATGGCGACCAATCATGGCCCGTTCGTAGTCTGGTGGTTCTTTTTAAAATTTTATCGATTTTCAATTGCTTATAATAAATTGAAAAAAATATTTAACTAAGAGATTTTTGCTTCGACAGTATAATTTACGATATGTAAAGTTTCAAATTACATTTAAAAATTCGTTATTTTTTTTTAATTCGCCAGCCCAATTGAACACCGGTTAGCATATTTAACCTTTGGTTGATTTAACTACGGATAAAAATAACTGGGCTTTAGTGTCATTAATCTGAATATACCCTAAATAGTAAATGAGCAGTCACTACTATTTAGATGCAAAGCTGCTTAAGTGCCATTTTATCTGTTGGAATAATAAAATGTCAATAGCAATAAAATAAAAAAATTGTTCGCCCTGTCTTTACCCTGATTGTCTACAAATGTTTTTATATTTCAGGCGATCGCCGATCCCCAGTTTATCTTCCCTGAAGATGCACCAAGTAAGTATCTAATTAAAATAAATACAATTTATTACAAAGATCTGCAATGCTCTTATATTATTTGAACAGCTGATTAGGTAAGATTTCAAGCTTCGAAAACAAGATCAGTAAATGTTTGCATCTTCCAAAATCTTATAAACTTTGGCTAACATAGCATTAAATTCAGCCGTCTTTTCATGGGACAAGCCATATTTTTTGTTGGTCATACAAAAAAACACTTCTTCTTAATTCCTAGCGGGTCATTGGAAAATACAGTTATTAAATAGGTATTATATCTGGCCGAGTATTCAGCTACGGCATCACCATTCACTGACGGAGCCATAAGGTCCTCACATATTACAGGTAACGTCATTTCACCTGTATATGCGGTACAGGACGAAAGGTGGGCCATGGTAATATAAAACAAAAACACTAATTAAGTTATATTTTTAGTAGTGTCTGGATCCCGTATCGTGTCGGGATGGGATGCGGAGGTGGGCCAGTTCCCGTACCAGCTTGGTCTCCGTATGGTGACCCCTGCAGGAGGAGTCTTCGGCTGTGGAGGCTCCATCCTCACCCCAGAGTGGGGTCTTACTGCTGCCCATTGTACCGCTGGGTAAGAATCTCTTCTTTGGCATATTATCTAACAACCTGAACTGGATCAATGTATTGGATGTTGTCCTTACGGAAAGGAGAGCAGAGGAAACTTAAACAAAGAACTACACTGTCTGTCTTAAGTGAATAGGATTTATAAATACTACAATAATCTTATGCTACTTCCTACTCCTACTACTACATAAATGTAAAAGTTTCTGGCGATGGATGGGTTGATGTTTGTTACTCTTTCACGCAAAGACTACTAAACGGCTTTTGATGAAACTTTACTTTACAGTATTATCTTGTACCTACATCAGAATAACACATAGGATATAAAGATAATAGGGGAAGAATACACTAAAGCTACGGGGGCGGCGCCGGCGGGCCTCTTAAATTTACTACAGGAAAAAAAAATATAATTCATACTAAAAGTTTACTGTTGAAAATGGGCCTCCCCCTGCCTCCACAGTGAAAGGTGTGAAGACTATTACAATAAGGCAATAACTAGTTTTTTTCTCTACAGCCGTGTGACCATCGTCATCCGCGCTGGTACCCTCAACACGACGCTGCCATCAGTGATCTTTGAGACCACCAAGTACTACAACCACCCTCTGTACAACGAGGCTATTCCTGGCATTGTGCAGCCCCATGACATCGGCTTGCTGGAGTTCGGCAGGTCCCTCAGTTTTAGCGGTAATGCCCAATTTGAGATTTCACACACTTGGTAGTTTTTGAATCCAACGAAAAGAAAAAAACGTATTTATTTGTGACTCGCACAGAAGATACAGGCAGGAGTAAAAAAAAAACAAAATTAAAAAAAGAACTTCGTGCGAGATGAAAAACGCTCCTATCTCAGAAATGCAGCGTTATTTAAAATAGAATAAATAACGCCGCGCTGCTAATCTAGAACCAAATAGCTTTGTAATATGTTTTCTTCATATATTTGCTTACGTTGCAGAACTTATTCAGCCAATCAGGATCCAGCGTTCCTCTGCTAAGGACGTGAACTATGCTGGTGTGCAAGCCATCGCCAGTGGCTGGGGTAACACTTGGACTCAAGGTAATGTTATGAAATCATTGATTACTAGAGAAATATCTGATGGGGAATAATTATTGTATACGATAACAAACTTGATATATTAAATTGAAATTCTTATATGACTTTTTGACCAGGATCTTCTCCTGAAATCTTGAACTGGGTATTCCTGAGGCTGGTTTCCAACGAGGAATGTCGGGCGTCCTACGGTGGCAGCTCTATCATCGTTAACTCCACCATTTGCACTAGAGGAGACACAAACCCCACACAATCTACCTGCCAAGTAAGAAAACCCATAATGAGCCAATGAGTTATAAAAGAATTAGATGAAACATCTTATCGTTTTTCAAGACTTCAAACATTTGCTGGACTGTCAGCATGAAGAAGCCTAAAAACGACCAAGTATTTTAACCACAACGGTTTTGTTCAGGTTGCTCTGTTAGGTTGCTTGCAGTGGAGGGATAAATAATGTGGGATGGGGATGTATAAATCCCTTATACATCGAGACTTGTCGGTAGTGTGATGAGCACGTTAATCCGTTTGTCTTGATCATCGATTATACTTGTAAAAGAAGTTCGAGCTCATGGGCAAATTTTTAATAGTATGTATGCATAATTTTACAGGGTGACAGCGGTGGCCCCTTGACAATTGTTGATGATGACGGCGCCAGAACTCAGGTTGGAGTAACCTCCTTCGTGTCCGGCTTAGGATGCCACGTTGGCGTACCCTCTGGTAAGTGTAGCCCTTGTTTATTATATCTATGGTGTAGCCTGACTGGTTCGAATTTCGGTCGTTTTGTAAAGCAAAAGCTCTGGTATAACTAACAAGAGAAAAAACATAAATCTAGCTGGGAACGATAATAAAATGTTAGCTATAGAGATGTTACTAGAGTAGAGTTAGAATACTTTTTAGGGTTCCGTACCCAAAGGGTAAAAACGGGACCCTATTACTAAGACTTCGCGATCCGTCTGTCTGTCTGTCTGTCTGTCTGTCCGTCTGTCTCCAGGCTGTATCTCATGAACCGTGATAGCTAGACAGTTGAAATTTTCACAGATGATGTATTTCTGTTGCCACTATAACAACAAATACTAAAAACAGTATAAAGTAAATATTAAAGGGGCGCTCCCATACAACAAACGTGATATTTTTGCCGTTTTTTGCTCGATATTATTAACGGCAACAGGTAGACGCTTGAAATATTCACAAAATGTTTAGTTGTATATTTACTTCAAAAAATAATAATTAATAAATTAAAATAAAATAAATTAAGGGGGGCTCCCATACAACAAACGTGATTTTTATGCAGTTGCGTGATGTTTTGCGATAATGGTACGGAACCCTTCGTGTGCGATTCCGACTCGCACTTGGCCGGTTTTTTTTATTACTGTAAAAACACGTTAATTGCATAAGAGTCCGAACTATGTAAAACAATACCATTTCATTTCAGGATTCATCCGCCCCGGCCACTACCATGATTGGTTCTTTGAGATAACCGGCGTTGATTTCGACTGGGAATATGAATCTGAGGAAAATACCACTGCCGCTCCTGAAGATGAAACCACTGCCGCTCCTGAAGATGATACCACTGCCACTCCTGAAGATGATTCCACAGATGCTCCTGAAGACGATACCACAGATGCTCCTGAAGACGATTCCACAGATGCTCCTGAAGACGATACCACAGATGCTCCTGAAGATGTTCCCACAGATGCTCCTGAGGAAGATACGACTGACGCATCTGAGGAATCTGCTGAATCCAGCCAGTCGTCTGAATCCAGTCAGTCGTCAGAATCCAGCCAATCTGAAGAATGAACAGTTCAAGTGACTGAAGCCTTATCCACTCCAGAGGCCGTATGAACGTCAGCTATTGACGTGTAACTAGTTTTAAGGCAATTATAATTATAGTTTATGAAATAAAATTGACAGGTTTTATTTATTTTATTTATCCTTCTTTGTCTATTGGTCATTAGCAATTGGCAACGATGAGTATTTTCTACTTTCTTCATCATCTTTTTTTACCATTTATTGATAACTATAATATGTAGTACATTATGATATAAGTGCGGTAAGTAGACAATTACAGCCGACGCGATATTGCTACAAGAAAGCAGAGACTGTAATTATCAAAGCGCACGTATGTCATAAGACGTTTTATAACATATTTGCGAGGAAATAAATTAAACTCGTATTTTCTTAAACGAATAAATCTTTTTGGTCAATAACCACATTAAAGAAAGAGCCATGCCATGCCGCGGTAATGTAAAGTACAATAATCACTATTAAAACACATTAGCAGTTTCTAACTAACTGTCATTTATTAAATCAGTTGACATACAGGTACACAGGTGGCGCTAGTAGTTGTGTTAGTATTGCTTGTTACATTATTAACACCTCCGCTCAACAAGAATAACACAAATACTATGAAACAGGTGAAATACCCAGCTTTTTCATGAAATAATAATGTTTAATAGACCCCAAACTCTTGGTTAAAATATCTGCTGGCATCTCAGCCGTTTCCAAATAAGCAATTTTTACAAAATTGTTAGTTACTGCCTCTCTGACAAAATGATACCTTATTTCTATATGTTTTGATTTCCGATGAAAAGTTGGATTTGAAATCAATTTTTGGGCACTCTGACTATCATTAAACAAGACTATTGAGTCTGAACTTCCCATAATCTCAGATAATAAGTTTTTCAAATAAATAGCCTCTTTACTTGCTTCAGACATAGAAATATATTCTGCTTCGGTTGAGGATAAAGCTACATTTCTCTGTTTCCTGCATTCAAAAGAGATGACAGTATTCGACAATTTAAAACAAAACCCTGAAAAAGATTTTCTATCATTTACATCAGAACCCCAGTCTGCATCTACAAATCCTTCAATACAAGAATTATCTTTACAAAACACAAGACCATAGTTTTTTGTTTTCTTTAAATATTTTAATACCCTTTTTGCATGCTTCCAGTGAGTTTCATCATAAGAGTTATTAAACTGACTGAGAAAACTAACACTGTAAGCTATGTCAGGCCTAGTTAAAACTGCCAGGTACATTAAACTTCCTATCAGTTGTCTAAAAGGATAGTCATTACAAACATTCTGAGATCTTTCTAACTTTAAATTAATCTCCATAGGAGTTTGTGCAGTTTTACAATGTGACATATTAAAACGTTTTATTAAATTCTCTACATATTGTTCTTGATCAACAGTTATTTTATTTTGGCTTATATTTACTCTTAAACCTAAACATTGTTGTAGCTGGCCTAAGTTTTTTATTTTGAATTTACAGCTCAATTCTTTCACTAATTTATCAGTTGCAGTTACACAATTTGAAAATACAAAGAAATCGTCTACAAAAAGTGCTATAATTATCTTAACACTTCCTTCAAATTTGGTAAATAAACAAGGTTCATACTTGGATTTATGATATCCCAAATCTATCAAATAATCATTAACCCTCTGATACCAAGCCCTGGAGGACTGTTTAAGACCATATATAGCTCGTTTTAATTTTAACACTGTATTGTCATCATTTGATTCAAAAGTAACTGGTTTTTTCATATATACAGTTTCATTCAAGAAACCATTTAAAAAGGCTGTGGTGACATCCAAGTGTCTTATATCTAAGTTTAACTTAGCTGCCAGGGCAAATAACAGTCTTAGAGTAGAATAGCGGACCACAGGTGAAAATGTTTCATGGTAATCTATACCAGCTTTTTGACTAAAACCTTTTGCTACTAACCTTGCCCTGTAACGCACTTTATTAGTACTGTCAAACTTTTTTTTAAAGACCCACTTACACTGCACCACTGTTCTATCTTGAGGATGGTCAACTACTTCCCATGCATCATTCTCTCTAAATGAGTCCAACTCCTTCTTCATGCTCGCTCTCCAAAATTTGCTTTCTGGCCCATGCAAGGCCTCCTTGAGAGTGATTTCTCTATTGTTATCATCACATTCTGCTATACATATATTGTTATAGCCAAACCTATCAGGCTTTTTCCTATCTCGCTTTGGTAGAGGTTCTGGTACACTCTGATCCACAAGTGTGTCATTTTGGTATGAAGTAGTGTCAAAGTAACTGTCATCAGTAGTACTATCTGTGTTTTCAATATACGTACTGTCTCCATTCTCCACTTCTGGATCTGAGCTTTCCGCATCTGAACTATCTGGGTCTTTGGTGCATTCTGCCTCCGCTGAAGGCTTACATTCCAAGGATATGTTGATTGTACTTACAGCTGGTTTCTCCATGATAACTATATCCCGACTTGTACTAACAGAGTTCTTTTCTGGGTCGTATACTCTGTAGCCCTTTACAGTCTCGGAATAGCCAAGAAAAATAAGCTTATCAGCTTTCTTATCCCATTTCAGCCGTTTCTGTTTCGGCACATGCACCATCACTTTACTTCCAAATATGCGCAAATGACTTAAATTTGGCTTTGACCCTGTCCAGACTTCATACGGAGTCTTGTTGTCCAGTCCCGTAACGACAGATCTATTCCGCAAGTAAACTGAAGTGTGAACCGCCTCTGCCCAGAATTTCTTCTCTAAGCCAGCATCAAAAATCAAACACTTGGCTTTTTCAACAATGGACCGGTTCATACGTTCACATAAACCATTCTGCTGTGGTGTGTATGCATTAGTCCTTTGATGGACTATCCCTTGCTCTTTCAGATACTTATCAAACTCTTGACTACAGAACTCGCCTCCGTTATCTGTCCTTAGAATTTTGATCTTTCTGTCTTTCTGTTTTTCAACCATGGACTGAAACTCTTTGAAGTTTATAAATACTTCATTCTTTGTTTTCAAAAAATAAACAAACACCATCTTGCTGTAGTCATCCACAAACAAAACATAGTACCTGGATCTTCCAATTGATGGCGTCTCCATGGGTCCGCATACATCTGCGTGAATCACCTCCAGAAGATTCTCAGTTTTTGAGGAACTCTGCTGGAATGGTAGCCTGGCTTGCTTCCCTTCACAGCAAATAGTACACGTTGACTTGTCTATGTTTGCTACATCTGGGTATGAAATGCCTTCTACAGCACCGTTTTTCATTTTGGTTAAGCTAGTACTGTTGATGTGTCCCAAGCGTCTATGCCAAATCTCACTCGATGCTATTGCTGATGCTGCTAGTAAATGTTCTGTTTTCGTGTATAATCTGTAAACACCTTCTACTAATTCTGCTTCGCCGACGAGCTCCTTCTGTCTATTGAAGATGTGGCAAACATTTTCTTTGAAAATAACACTGTTGCCATTCGCAATCAACTGACTCACCGAAAGCAAGTTTGTTGTTAAGTTCGGTATGCACAATACGTCCGAAACTGTGACGTCATATTCAACACCTTTCACAACAGTAACGATGTTAACGTCGCCAGAACACAGCACTGGAACACTTGTCTGGTCTGCTATAATGATTTCCTTTGTATCATGTTGATGGGACGGATTCACTATGTTTTCTTGTCTCGCCGTCATGTGTTTACTTGCCCCACTGTCTATATACCAGTTGTTCTGGCTGAATTTTCCACTCAGAAAAATAGCACTGAATGCGTTTGTTGTTTTTCGTTTGCTAGGTTCCGAGTTAGGGCATTGATTTTTGTAGTGTCCCATTTGTTTGCATTTGTAGCACTTGGGCCCATAACCTATTAAAACACATTAGCAGTTTCTAACTAACTGTCATTTATTAAATCAGTTGACATACAGGTACACAGGTGGCGCTAGTAGTTGTGTTAGTATTGCTTGTTACATTATTAACAATCACAACCAAATTCGATAGTTTAAAATATACCATAATGTAAATTTACAATATCACGTGATTTATTATAAACTTACGCTGTTTGCAATAATCCGGTCTATCATATATCTATATCTGTATATGCGGCATATAAGAAAGTTTCTGTGGTATATATTCTCCCGTTTAAACTTTTACATTATCTGTACAGTGTTCATTCTCTAATTATATTAATCATCATCTCCCTGCCCTTATCCCATGTTACTTGGGGTCGGCGCAACACGTTTGCTTCTTCCATACTGTTCTGTCCATCGCCACGTTATTACCGACTCCCTTTTAAAAATTAAAAATGAAATAAATCAAAATCATCTGAATTAAATTAATCAAAATATCAGTTAAGATTAGAATTAGAATACGTTAGGTATCATTTAATCATGATATTCGTGATATATTTTTTTATCAATTAATGCCGCCGGCTCTGAAGTAATATAAGCTAACAAAAATTAGAATTTTAGTTAGTTTGAAGACATAATGGCGATGTGGGGTGCAGTAATTTTTCTGACTTTTGCTGGGACGACGGTAAATATCGATTTGTTAATATTTTTAACGGTTGTGTGGTTGTTTTTCCCCGGAGGATTGTCACCCGATTTTGCCCGCTATTTGGCAATTTTGGATGAATTTTTCCACGGAGGATTGACTTGAATCCTGATTTTTCTAAACATTAATCGATTTAATTGAATTATTAACTGTTTAATTTCAAAATACACCACGTATGCGAATAGTGAGCGAGTGATCACTAAATCACTTCTCCGTAATTCACAGGGTTCCCTGTGAAATACGGAGAAGTCAATTAAATCAAGCCAAATAAATTGTATTTAGTATTATTTTTTAATTAGTATACATACTATAGTAGGCACTAAATAGTGACAATCTGCCTACTCAATCAAATAAGAGTTTAAATGCCAGCCCTTTGAACATTTCAGGTTCTCGCCGATCCCAGTCTAACCTTCCCGGAAGTTGCGAGAGGTAAGTTAATTATACAAAAAGTACTTATTTTATAATCGAAATATTTAATTTGTATTATCTCCAAATGTATACGTTTGTTATCTATTCAATTTGCTTATCGATTCTATGGTAAAAATGGTATACATTTGTTAATTTAATAGTACCTATTCACTGAATGTTATATTCCGCTTATTCCCACTATGCTCTAGTCCCGCAGGCTATGCTCGACTCGAAAGATACCTACTAAAAAGTTTCGCTATGCACGAAATCACATTCGCGAACAGTGATGAAGAAAAGTGTTACAGTGTAACTAAAACTATTGATATTTAACCATTTAAAAAATAAATTAAGAAAACCTCGTATGAAAATTACGTTATTTTCACGAAAAAAAGTTTATAAACGTTCCGTTTCATCATACTAACGCAAACTCGCCGCCACTCAACACGTCGTGTCATTCATTTTAAAAACAAAGTGTCCATTCATTCCATACAACTGTAAAAAACTAAACTTCTCGCCGTAAAATAGAAACTTAACCTAAAAATATTTCAAACTTAGATTTTGATTAATTTAATTTAATTTCAATAATATTCAGCTTCGTGCTCAATTTAATTGAATTCAAACACTTTTCTTTCCAACTGTACCTTCCATTATTTACGTAGCATCGAAGAATTTCGTGCATAGCGGCACTTTTTAACCGACTTTCTAAAAAGGAGGAGGTTCTATGTTCGAGTTTATGTTAGGTTTTTTTTTATTTTCACCGATATCACCGTCAATTGTGGACCGATTTTGAAAATTATTTTTTGCTTGAAAGAGTATGTTCCGAAATTGAGCCCATTTTATTTGGTGAAGATCTGATGGGGAACTTCGAAGATATATAAGGAAATACAATGACCTATAAGCGCTTGACAGGACAGAAACTCGAACAAGAGAGACGTAAGTGGCGTAATATGAACTGGCTTGTAACAGACAAAATTACAACAGAACTTCAATAAATAACGGCAAATCTCTCGGGATTGCTGCAATCGCATGTCTTTTTAGTGTTTACTAGCGGACGCCTCGCGGTTTCACCCGCGTGGAACTACGTTCCCGTGGGAATACAGGGATAAAAAGTAGCCTATGTCACCCGGGGATAGTGTAGCTTCCCAACGGTGAAAGAATTTTTGAAATCGGTTCAGTAATTTTTAAGTTTATTCGTTACATACAAAAATACAAATCTTTCGTCTTTAATTATAGTATAGATGAGGGGAACCGATCACTTTTCCGAATCTTTTTTGATCGAATTTCATTTTGCCGAAAACTATTGACCGACGTCTTTTTTGCTATATGCATTATTTGACATAATTTCAGATTATCAATTGCCATTGGTATTATTTTACCGAACTACATTTCACCGATTTACAAAATAACTTTTTGCTTTTGGCCGAAGCCTCTTTTGAACTTTTTTCATTTGCCATATTTTCACCAAACCGAAACAACATTTTAGGGAATATTATTTAGTCATAAATAGCCGGTAACTTGGTAGCATTTTCAATTTAAAATTGAAATAGTGTCATAAAAAGTCAATAGTTGTGTCAAAGTCAAAGTCGAATGTATTTATTTCAACTAGGCCATTATGCGGCACTTTTGAACGTTAAAAATTTACATGTAATAAAAAAAACTGATTCTACCGTGCATTCGGCAAAGTAGGTTGATATGGAGAAGAATGCACAAGAAACTCCATTTGTGCTACAAAATTTAGTGACAGAAACGAATCGATGCAAAATCGACTTCACGCAGTGTTGTCTGTGTTTACGTATTTATATCGAATTTTCATTCAAATGATTTATTAACAGCTGTGATGCATTAGACATTTTTATTAATTATTTATTTAAAAGAATTTGTCCAAGAGCGAGCGAAGCGAGCTCGAGAATTTAGGGCACTCCGACACGGATAGGTTAGCTTCGTGTTAGGTTACGTTAGACACTGCAGACAGAAATAGGAGCCGCGCAGAGCGGGGCTCCGTCGACAATTTTTTTTTGAAGTCGCTGTTTTAAACGTAATATGTATTCGCCCACTGTTTCTCTCTCACTTATATATATATATATATATTATTATTTATATATATATATATATTATATATATAAATAATAATATTATTATATATATTATATATAATATATTTTGATATGCGTTTAAAAATAAATATTTCGAACAAATGTTATTTCAGCTAAGTGTAACTTCGGTAAAAAGTTTTTCGACCAAGTGAAACGTCGGAGTAACGAAAAAAAATCGAATTGATAATAGGACAACTGAGACAGTGGCATACGTGACTTCGATGAAGTAAAAAAAAAACGAAACGATAATAGTTGAAAAGTTTTAGGTGAAATGAAATTCGGTCAAATGTTTTTCGAACTTATGATAGGTAACCAAAGATGAGGTGTTGTTGGATTGTGGGAGTGACAGAGGCTATATAATTTTAAATTATACCCCCCAAAAATCCCTTTTTCCGTCGGGGGTTAACAAATACTAGGTATAATTTTTATATTAAATATTATAAGGTGCTGCCAGAGCGGTGACAACTGAAGTTTTGGTAGGTTTTTCTGTAATTTTTGTTTGTCCCCGCCTGCAGCACCTCATAATATTGAAAATGTATATAAACAATACCTAGTACAGTTATTGTTTATATACTATTTTTGTTTTTATTATAATTTGTTTTATTTATAGTAGATACGTACCATTCCATAACATAGAATCACGCCAGTTCACTCTAAATGGGTACGCAGATGTGTACAGTTCACCTTGGTACACTCTCATTTCACCGGCTATGTTCAAGTTTCATGATATTCGGGTAATCTATTTTGGCATTATATGTACCTTACTAAACAACTTGCCTATTTGGTTAGGTACAACAAAATAGTGATAAAAAATATTTTTTTTCAAAAATATACTTTCGACTTCCAAATAAAAACTACAAAGTGAAAAATAACTTGACTAGTTTTTATTTGGAAGTCGGTAGTATTTTTTTGTAAAAAAGTTTTTTTAGTAGGTTGCCGATATTGGATCACTCAATATCGGAATTGAACTATCGCAAATTTCGTTCCGAAATTCTGATATTACAAGATGCCGTGATTCCGATATTCATGCCCTATTACCTACCTTACCTTATTTTATATTATAAAATTATATATTTACTATATATTTGGGTCATGTTGAGTCATATTGATAATTGTTTTGTTTCCTGTTCTTCGTCTTGCTCGTCTGATGAGAGCTATGCTAGTGCGTTCAGTGATGATTCCATTCATCTGCGCGATCACAGATATAAATCTAAATAGATACCGCAAGTCCCTCCATCTGTATGAAAACCAAGCGTGCCACTATTTCACAAACAGTTTAAAAACAAATTTACTTACCAATGAAAGAAAACATTTCCAATGCCTTGGCCAACTTTTTCTATACATTATTTACAGCTCATTATGGCATAAAAACCGACCAAGTACGAGTCGGACTCGCGCACGAAGGGTTCCGTACCAAAAATCACATTTGTTCTATGGGAGCCCCACTTAAATATTTGTTTTATTCTGTTTTTAGTATTTGTTGTTATAACGGCAACAGAAATACAACAACTGTGAAAATTTCAACTGTCTAGCTATCACGGTCCTTGAGATACAGCCTGGTGACAGACAGACAGACAGACGGACAGCGGAATCCTTGTAATAGGGTCCCGTTTTTACCCTTTGGGTACGGAACCCTAAAAAGGCATTTTTCTAGATTTCAGTGGATTTCCGGTGCCGATAATGCTAAATGAAAATCTCAGATTACGATCATTGATCGTAACTTTAGTCCGTTTTTTGGCACGTGAAGTCGAAATAATAATCGCCATATCTAGTTAGATTTATGTCTTAATTTTTTCAATGTAGTTCATATACATGCTTAAAGCGTTCCTGCTCATCATGCTGACTTATTATCCTCATTCGAATCTGATTTTATTCATGCGGAATCAGAGAATTTTCTCAAACCAGCACTTCCTTCAACGCAGTATTCTCTGCCCGGCTACAAGCTTGTGTGTAATGACAGAACGGGCAAGGCATGCGGAGGAGTCGCCATCTATCTCCGTGGAGATATTACATACAATGTCGTTGATCAGTCACCGAGTAATTATTCAAAATTTGCTGAACACCTCTTTATTGAAGTTACCTTTAACCATACAAAATTAATTGTAGGTGCTTATTATAGTCCTAACTCTTCTTTGTATCTTCGAGAACGCTTTGAGTTTCTTTTTCCGAGAAGAAAACCTTGTCGTCTGTTATCATCTCTTCTCCTTCGTTTTCCTTCCCACTCTTCAAGTCGGTACGTCTTTTACTGTTCGTTTCTGGAATACTCTTCCTGTCTTCCAAACTCTATACGGGATAGCCCTACATTAGAGGTTTTCAAGAAAAGAATTAAGGAATATTTCCTATCAACATGATACATTAATTTATGTATTTACAACTGTTATATTTTAGTCTTGTATTATATAGTATGCTGTATGTATTATGTGTATGCATTGTGTGTTGCACACGTATTTGTTTAGCTTATTTATTTAGTAAGTATTTAAAATTGTTAAGAGTTTTTTAATAAGCTTTTGTTGTGCACATGGATCCATGGATTCTCAAATGCATATTTCTCCATGCAACTGTGGTTTGCTGTTAGATAACCCAACTATGGGTTAAGCTCGCCTTTGTATATTAATTATCCTATTGTATTTGTATGTTTTGTAAACAATAAAGAATAAAAAAGTATTATAAAAATAAATATTTTACAATGCATGTCCTCGAAAAGAGCGTTTTCCAAGCAGCCAAACTGTGCGGAAAGTGTCACTTTTTTTACTAGTGCTTTTTACTTTTCTGTACTTTTATAATTTTTAACGCCAACGTCAGCCCGACGCATGGAGCTTTTATTATTTGAGAAAAGTTTTACAAATTAGTTTAGTACAGATTATCATTCATATAAAAGGTAAAATAAAACTAATACTTCATTAAAGGCGTTTTTAATTAATCTAGATTTAGATATTGATCAATAAATTATTCATTTTAAATATTAATTTTATATGTTTGGCAGAACGTATATTTTACTCGAGCCTTTTTGCGTTACAACGTGACAGCTATTTGTACATGCGCAGTAGATATGCCCGAGGAAATTTTAGTTAATCTGTGGTTATGCTGATCGCGCTTGAATAAGCCCGCCATTTTATTATTTTTTGCTTGGTTCAGTTATATTTTTTTATTTCCTCGCACAATGCATAGTAAAATGTTGTATGATACACGTACGTAAGATGATTTCCGACTCGTGTCGATTTATCAATGTCATAAAAATGCCACTCATTGGAAATCACCTACCTTCCGCACTTGTAGCATAAATAACTATATCGACATTAGCAAAGCCTTTGAAATGTACTGATTTTCTTGGAACTATTTCACAACAGGTCCATCCCGTATCGTGTCAGGATGGGAAGCCCAGGTTGGCCAGTTCCCTCACCAGCTCTCTCTGCGTGTAGTTAGCCCTACTGGAGGCGTCTCCTCCTGTGGAGGCAGCATCATCCACGCTGCATGGGGTCTTACTGCTGCTCACTGCACCGCTGGGTAGGTAACTCTTCTTTGGCATATTATCGACCAAGCCGTACGGGATTTTGTCCTAACCCTTATGGAAAGGAGAACAGAGGAAACTTAAACAAAGAACTACACTGTCTGTCTTAAGTGAATAGGATTTATAACGCCTACAATAATCCTAAACTACTTCCTACTCCAACTACTGTAAAACTTTGTGGGTATGGATGGGTGGATGTAGTTACTCTTTAATTTCTGAATGAATGCTCTTTTGTACCAAAACTTTTTTAACTTTCACTTACTAAGTAATAGGTTGACCTATTGTCTGTGTTGTGTAGGACTATTTATCGGGCAATATCGCATTGCTAGTGTAAAATATACCAGATTGCACACCCTAGTTGTATAGTTAAAGCTAGGGATTGCAATCCAGTATACATATTCTTCAAAATTATAATTTATAGGGTTACGCCAATCCGAATTGGTTCTTTAATTTTAATCAATATTATCAATTAAAATCTGGCTTGGCGAAAATAAACAAAAATTATAAGTATTATTTCAAAATTGAAGAATTTAACAAATCAAATCAAATCAAAATCATTTATTTGTAAAACATAGGTAATGATTACATGCAAGATCTTAAAAATTAGATAGTGCGCTATGTTTTGCCATTTGGCATACAAATTATAAAAAAGAAATACGATTATATCCTGAGGTACTGTTAAATTAAAATATAAATTTACTACAATATTATCATTATTAACGTATTTGAGTACCTTATGTATTAACACATGCATGCAACTTAAATTTTATTATTCATAATCAATTTTATTTCATGTCAAAATTTAAAGTATATTCAATAAAAAAAAAAAATAAGGTTAATGGAAAAATTACAATTTTATGTCATCATTATACATTTAAAGAGATTCGTCATTAAGAAACTCGTCTAGAGAATAATAACACCTTTGAAGCAGTAACCCGCAGCAGTAACATTTACTTTAACACCCCAGTTGCGTACTATTGTGGCAAAATGTGCAAATATTATAAGAGTAGGTACTCCTATTTTGCACAAAAACATTTCGGCTTACCGGATTTGTTGAAAGTACCTTGTCCCACGGACCGTATTGCAATCCCTAATACCAACGGAGAATACTAATATGATACGGTAAGAATAAAGTTTAAGTATTTCCTTGCATCATTTCAAAAACATCTCCTCTTTCTTCCACAGCCGTGTGACCATCGTCATCAGCGCCGGTACCGTCAACCTGACCTTGCCCACAATCATCTTCGAGACAAACAAGTACTACAACCACCCTCAGTACAACGAGGCTTTGCCGACCGTGGTCCAGCCCAATGACATCGGTCTTATCGAGTTTGGCAGGGAACTTGTTCTCGGCGGTAAGAACTTTTATCTACACTCACAACGTAATGTTCCAAATACGAATTCAAAAAATATTGTATAAACACGTACTTTATATTCATGGATAGGAAAAATTAAAAAAAAAATACCATTACAGTTCAACATTTTCCTTCGATTTTCAAACAACTGCATCATAAAATAACTTTTTAATTTTTATAGCACACATTTACTTTTTAATTTTCTGGCGCGTATGGGCTGTAGCAAAGAAGTTTAATTGTCTGTGGATGCGCGCGCTGCGCAATGAGAATCTAAATTGCCCGCCATACCAAATATTTTCCCTTTCCACTTTTGTTTTATTTCAACTGTATGAGTGAAGATAAAGTAGTGTATGCAACGGCATATAATTAGGTATTAAAACACTCGCGTAATATTATTATCAAATGAGGCGAAGCCGAATTGGATAATAACCTACGCTCGTGTTTTAATAACCCCTATTATATGGCCATTGCATAAACTACTATTATTAAGGTTTATTATTATTATCTTCATTACATATATGCCAAAAACTCTGTATGGCCAGGCAATGTCTGCTGGTTCGGCTTTTTCCGGCCTCTTTGCCAAGGAAGGAAAACAGGATTAAATCAAGACAAGTATTTTATTTTATTTGGAACTGGATAAGTTCATCTTATGATGATGACCAGGTAATTAATTTTGCAGCACTTGGTTTATGTACCTAATCAAACAATAACAGGAAAATAATCACAAACAAACTTAATTATTTTGTCCGGTTTTATTTAACTACAGTAAATTACTAATTAACTTTTAATTTCAAAACACTGTAGGTAGCAGTGTCGATAGCAACCATAATTTACAAGCTGTAAATAAATATGGTTCAGAGTGACGCACACAGAATCGCACCAGTATCCTATTTACAAAGACTAATATAAAATACCTAATGCCAAGTTAGTTTCTCGAAACTGGCAAAATTTTATATCGTATTCAATAGCGTAGGTACTACTACCAACGTGCTTACATAAAAAGCTATTATTTATGTTATACAAAAATAAGAACAAAATTGAAAGCAATGTGGGTATTTTTTTTCCTCACAAATAGCAACACTGTATCGTGATAAGTTAGGTTATTAGAATTTTTGTTTGTTGATCGATTTACGTAAAAATAAAGTATAAAAAGTAAGTAATTACTTGTGAAATGTAATTTGATCACATTTTTTTTTTGTTTTCCTTATGTGCTATGACATCCCTTCACGCTACAAACTGTCATTTTCAATTATTTACTTGCGAGCCGTGTTCGACGGAACGTGACCTTGAGTACTGACAGCTGATGACAGCTCGCCGAGAGACGTTAGCCACTATGGCTAAGTTTTACTTGCCTCACTTTTTGCACTCGTACTAGGTTTCTATGCGTTTATTCTAAGACCACGTAATTATTCTTGAAGATTCCTTTAGAAATAAAACTAAAAAATATATTTTATAGACACTATCCAGCCTATCAGGATCCAGCGCTCTGAAGCGAGGTTTAAGAGCTATGCTGGAGTTCAGATGATCGCCAGTGGATGGGGACGCTCCTGGACCAATAGTAAGGACTTTTGTGTTGTTATTTATATTATTTTATCGTGCCCTCATTGAAATACAGCAATATCAATCTAGCAAAATTGGGTAAGAAATCGTAAATAAATGAACGCAAGGGCTACTCGGTTTTATGCAAAACCGAGAAGAATCCGGTTCTAACATAACAATATACAAAATATAATTAATAAAATTCCGCACTTGATCAAGTAATATCTACTGAATTGACATTTTATATTTACAATAATATAAGACATCCAAATGCTGAATGATTGTTTATTTGACATTTTACATTTATATACTTACTTGACTCGTTGACATTATACTGTTAAATTTTATTGTTGATATAATGGAGATGTTTTATTGAATTATAGTGCTATTATATTCGGAAATGTGTAACTATATACTGAATCTAAGCTTCTGTCTTATTTTATTGTTTGTAATCATTTAATGTAACAGTAATTAATTATATTTGAAATTGCAAATCAAACAAATCATATTTGTGCGCCTCATGGCAAAACATAGATGGGCTCCTTAATTTTTGTAACATCTCACACGCTGTGTAACCTATGTTTAACAAATAAAGTTCTGATTCTGATTCTGAACAAGCGTTTAGATTAATAAGATGCGTTGTTTGGTCTGTGTGCTAAGTTCACAGACTGCGTTACCCACTACGACATACGATCGCGAACCTTCTCACTTTCAAACACTCTTCTTCTAAATGCAGGTGCTTCTCCCGAGAACTTGAACTGGGTATTCCTAAGCGGTACCTCCTACTTAGATTGCATGCTCGCATACAGAGGCAGTGGCACCGTCAAGGTGTCCACCATCTGCACCAGAGGCTACAATGTCACCAGCCAATCTACCTGCCAGGTAAGGAGAACCATAAGCTAATAAAAAAATGATATACTTACCTAAGAATGAGTTTGCGGTTTAAAAATAAATGATACTGTTTACGTAGCAACATAAGACTTTCACTGGCCTTAGATATATACAACTAAAAGAAGAGAAAGGCCTCAACTTTGGTTCGCAGTAGTATAGTCTATACAGAATGGGCAAAAAATCGTGGATCAAACGAAACATGGCGCTATCGCCCTGTTTCGTTTGATCCACGTTTGATCCCTATTTGGGGTAATATGAAGCAAAAAAAATATCCTCGATTTTTTGCTCACCCCGTATAAAAAATGCGTGTGCGTTTAGTCCGTAAGCGTAACACTGACTTATTATAAATTTATAAACAAAGGAAGTCTCTAACCCAAGCAATAAGACTGAATATGATGTCGTTCCACAGGGTGACAGTGGTGGCCCCCTGACCGTCGTCGACGTCGATGGTGCCATTACCCAGGTCGGAGTTACCTCCTTCGTTTCTTCTACTGGATGCCACACCGACATCCCAGCTGGTAAGTAAAGAATGATAGAAGTCAGGATTTTCTTCACTGTTACCATATCTATATATCTAGCAGATTTCTATATTCAAAACTGCTAATTAGTAGCTTACTATTATTAGTTATTCACTAAAATATGCAGGCTGTCTCATAAAGACCCAACTCGACACCACGAGAGGGGGGAGGAAAGCATGACGTTAGGTACAGTCCCTGGCATGTAACTTGTCAAGTTTTGTCGTAGTGCAATCACCATATATAAAGCGAAAGGAACGTGGACGCGACGCGGATTTGTTCCGGTCGTATCCCCTCGATCTGATCCCCTGCTGGTTTTTTTTTATTATTTCCGTTCTGATCCACTATAAACTTTGACATTCTGGTCTGATCCCCTAACTCTTTTTGACAGGTAAGTACAATCAAGAGAAAACAGTTGTTTATGTAAATAATATTTGTTTTTATTTGTTATGCGTTGAATATCATCACAACGTCAGACCTATGTATTTCTTGACAATTTCACAAATGTAAAGAAAAAAACAAAAAAAAAATGCTAATTCATAATTGCAAAAATCATAATTTTGCTGCTTGCATAATACAGTAAACATTATTAAAAACGGTTCAAACCGGCTGCGGTGACTTGGCTAAGACGAAAATGTAGAGTCGTTGTTCCTCAATACACGTTTTCATTACAATAAGAATTACGAACAAAATTATTTATTTAACAATTTTAAACCCTATACCTATATTTTGTAGCTGACTGTCCAAAAATCTGTTAATAGATAACTAGGGGATCCGACCGGTATAAAATATTGAAATTTATTTGTGATACCCTGCACGGTGGATCAGACCGGAATAGAAAATATTATAAAAAAAAACTGATCCCCCAGGGGATCAGATCGAGGGGATCAGACCGGAACAAATCGCGACGCGATTGGTCAGTCCATCCTTGTGTCAAATGACCAACCAATCGCGCGTTCGAAACGGTGCTAAGAGGCTTAAAGACGACTGCGCATCTAACGAGTTCTTGCCAAGTTACGTTTAACCTACTCGTATTACGTGGTTCGAAAATTTTTGAGTTGTTATCTTTTTGTGTGCGCCCCTTTTTCGAGAACGTTGTTCGCACATTCGCGTGCGTTGTCTATTTCAACTTCACTATCGATTGCGGATTATTGGTGAGGCACCAAGCATGGATCCAGAGGTTTAACTCTTCCGGAAACATGGCAGATAAACCATCTGGAAGTCCTGGAACTGCTAGAACGTCAGAAAACATTGAGCTGGTCGCAAACTCTGTCCGACATCCTTGCATTAGAAACGTTGGGCTTAATAAGGGCTATCCTGATCGACGGAAAACTCAATGCTTACAAAATACTAAGACTTTCGATATAGGGTGACTTTTCATGCCGCCAAACAATCATTACAGAAAAAATGGCGTCAATTTCCAGACACCTATTCTTCAGATTTTTTTAGGAACCTTCATATTTGAGATTCAAGGAATGTTATTAGCGCATTGATATCACCTCAAAGAAGTAATTAATAAAAAATAAAAAATATTTCTTTGCAAAACTGCTTGACAGCCGGCAACGCGGATCCACGCGAGACACAAATGACACAATGGATTTTAGTAGCGACTGGTAGAAAATACCTAATGCATTATACCCGCCTTTGTACTTGTTGTAACACCTTTTTTTGTGGTAGATAAAAGTTTTGTCAAAAGAAAATTAGTTACCTATTTCCGCCGTATTTGTATTGCTCATTCGCCTTAAAACTGCCGCTGGGTGGTGGAACCACTTTGGAACCGCACCCTGGGACGGTGAGTTCCCTATAAACACTCTCATTTCACTAAAATAACTTAAAATCACTTGATATTCGTCCTCCGAAATTTATATTTACTTAATTCTATTTGTTTGTTTTGACAGACTGCCAGCTGTCATTTGTGAGTGCCGCGTTTGCGTTTGGAAACGCGCAAATCGTTAGTTAGACGCAGTGCATGTTTAAAATAATTTTTATTAGTCAGTGATTGTGTTTTTATAGAATTTAATTGTAAATTGTATTTGAATGATTTGACGGATGTGATTTGAACCTGGGATGGTGTATTTTACGGAAGGGTGATTTTTCCTTGTCATTTATTCAAGGATTGAAGTTGTTTCGTGGGGTGGTTAAAGTCAAAGTGATTTGATTTTTGTGCGATTTGTATCCGAACGGCACTGGGTGATTTGACGTTTTGATTTTTGCGTGCGGTGATCTTTTTTGGCTTTTTCTGCGAGGCGGCGTGGCGACCGGATCTTCGGTCACCCGCCTGCTAACGTGCTGGTTGGGCCGAAGCCCTAACCAATAATCTGTTGTGCTGAAGTTGGTGTGTGTGAGTAGCCTGATCCGCATTGGGACGCGTGAGTGCGTCCCGGCGACCGAAAAAGCTGCTCCTGGCTGTGCTTTGATCAGGTCGCTTTGGTCCACGTGGAACCGTGAGGTCCGTGCGACCGCGACCTGACTGATAGTGTTGCTGAGTTATCTTAACGTGGGCTTCTTCCTGTGGCAGCGGGGATTCGGTCAGGTACTGGCCCCGTTGTCCACGTGTTCCCACGTCGGGCTCATAATCCCTCACGGTAAGTCGCTTTGCTCAGGGGATTGACCCCATCGTATTTCGTTGTGAGTTCTGTGTGCTGACTTGCTGGTTTCTTTCAGAACAACGTGGCGTGGGGTCGAAATTGGGCCGACCTATCTACCCTACGGGTTTTCTTCCTCCGAAAGGTACGTGTTTGACTTCCTAAAGGCTCTGTCAGTTGGTATTCGGTTTCTTAGGGCGGCCGATACATTTATATTATTTGGGCTGGCCTATCCTTTGTGGGTGTTTGTTGACAAGCTCCATACAATTATACCTATTTACATACACCTTAGGCATGATTTCCATATACTCAGGAGGGCCATCCATTATGTTAGCCTATGTAAAGCCCGGTATTTAAGATAATATTCCCCGTATCCCAACGATTTGTCTGATCTGTATAACAATAAAATCTGTGTGTTTAATCATGAAGAGTGCGGGACAGCTCATCCATTGTGTTCACTTATGTAAAGCCTGTGTGTAAGATAATACCTTCCATGTGTAGCGAATTGTCTGCTCCGTCTAACCCTAAATTCTGTGTGTTTAATCATGAAGAGTGCCGGACGGCTCACCCATTGTGTTCGCCTATGTAAAGCCCGGTGTATAGGATGTTACTTACCGTGTTTTAGCGACCTGTCTGTTCTATATACTCGGAGCCCTTTGTGTTTAATTTGAGTTTTTGTGCTAAGAAGTTTTTATTCTGTAACTTCAGGAGGTGTCTGGTTGGGGCTGACTGTCTGGTTGGGGCTGACTGTCTGGTTGGGGCTGATTGCCTGGCGGAGGCTATCTGCTCGAGGCAGGCTGTCGCAGTGTGGAGTTGGCTGGCTACGCGACGGTTCAGGAGACGGGCTTTCTGGCCCTTCCGTTATATTATTATTTTTATTTTTTTGTTCTTCCACCCTCAACTCTAAATTAGTTGGGAAATATTTTAGTACGAGGAAAAGTTGACCAGCCAACTGCAACCAGCGACCCTTTTTAAATTTATTTATTTTGGTAACGTGTTCAAGGGTTAAATATAATAAACATCGTTCTCAGTATATGGTGCTTTATTGTTCCCAAGAAAATATCCCGTTACATCGGCGCCCGAACAGGACATTGTTGGTGCAGGTCCTCGGCCCTGGTCTTATGCTCAGGGACGAATTGGCTGGTCAATTTTTGATGTGTGTTTGTGTTAGTCTATAAGTTGAATTGTGTAACTTCATAATTTATACTGGTAGTTATTTATTGAAATGGAGGAACGCCCCATTCGTTTTCATATCCTAAACAAGGATGAGCTGCTGTACGAGGTTGCCATCCGTGATGGTGTACCTGAGACCACGGTTGGTCGATTGCGTACTCAAATCAGGGCTCTGTCCAAAGAGATACCCACTGATGAGGTTAACATGTTTGAAGGCGATGTGCATTCGGAATTACAAACTATTAAAACTAAACTGGCAGAGCTGCAGGAACTGTTAGATAAAAAGCCACTTTTGCTAAAGCGGTTATACCGCATCCAAGGTTTAGGGAACCACTTGTTTCATAGGTTAACCCGTGTTGAGCCGGTGGAGAAGGGGGACATGGAACTGAAGACGGAGCTGGATGCAAGCCTCCTGGTTATTCTCCAGCAAATAGACAAAATGTTTCATGCTTTTTCCAGTACCTTTGAGTTTAAACCACAAGTAGGCGGATCCGAGCCGACCTACCCCGTGGAAGCCGCTAGGGGTGCTGAGGCGGAGAAACGTTGTGTCACGTGTGATCGCACGGCTAATATCCATTCCCTGAACGTTAAATTCAATGGTAAGGTTGGCGTCCATGAGTTTCTGGAAAGAGTTGAGGAGCTTTGTTTGTCGCGTGGTATCTCTTCGGATCGATTATTTAGGTCTGCTGTCGAGCTGTTTGTTGATGATGCATTGTACTGGTACCGGGGTATCAGGGATGAGGTTGAGAATTGGGAACAGTTGAGGAATTTGCTTTTGGAGGAATATTTGCCTTCGGATTATGACCACCGCTTGCTGCAGGAGATCCGATCCCGGACGCAGGGTCCGGATGAGTCCATAGTCCATTACCTCAGCATCCTACAAAACTACTTTTCCCGTTTGAGGTGTCCCCTGAGTGAGAGAGAAAAGCTGAGCATCGCGAAGTTTAATATCCGACCAGCATATACCCTCCAACTGGCCTTGGTTGATATTGATTCGTGGTCGGAACTGAAAAGGCGCTGCCGGCAGTTGGAAGCGGCGAAGGTTAGGTCGGAATTTTTTACCGAACCCCCACGCAATGTTCAACACGCTGTCGCCCCCGATCTTGCGTACAAGGCTAGCAAGGGTAATCGTCCTGTTTGTGAGACTGTTGAGACTGCGGTGGAGAAGTTTTGTGTACGGTGTCGGGTGAAGGATCATAACCTCCTTGAGTGTAAGGCGCCCCGCGTCATGATCTGTTATCGCTGTGGGGAGAAGGGTGTAAAAACCAAGAATTGTCCGAAGTGTTCTCCTAAAAACAAGGTGACTCCGGATGCAAAAATACAAGTAGCGACGGTCCGTTCCTCTGGTGATGATACCCGTCCTTATTTAAACGTAGATATTTGTGGTTTGTCTGTTTCCGGTCTTTTAGATTCGGGTTCGGAAATTTCGATTGTTGGTGGTTCTGTTGTGGATCATTTTTCGGGTATGGCCCAGATCCATAAGTCGAATGATGTAGATGTTGTGAGAACCGCGAATGGTTCAACTTCCCCTGTTCTTGGGTATATGTATTTGCCGGTGACGGTGAACCATGTCAAGCGGGTGATAAAGTTTTTTGTGATTCCAGAGGTGTCCAATCCTCTGCTATTCGGAATAAATTTTTGGAGGGCCTTTAATCTTGCGCCTGGCGTATTGAGTCTGACGGGTCGGGCCGATTTATCTTATCGGAAACCCAGTGAAGTTATAGTGTCCCAAGTGAGTCGGTTGCACCCTTTTGATGCGTTGTCTGGGGGGCCGAAAAAGTTGGCTGGTGATGGTTGCAAGGTGTTTGAGGATGTTTCTGTTGAATCCAACCATGAGATTGATACTACTTCCCGTGAAGCCTACGTTGACAAGTTGGGCACCCTGAA
This sequence comes from Anorthoa munda, assembly GCA_945859665.1. Lineage (NCBI taxonomy): Eukaryota > Metazoa > Arthropoda > Insecta > Lepidoptera > Noctuidae > Anorthoa > Anorthoa munda. The sequence goes on from OX243904.1 coordinate 14,672,169, forward strand.
AGAAGTGTTCGTGAAAGTTGACCAAGAGTTGAGAAAATCCCATTGGCGTAATGCCAAGTATTACAATCAGCGTAGAAGGGATGCTGTTTTTGAGAAGGATGATTTTGTGTGGCGGCGCACTCATGTTCGGAGTGATGCCTCGAAACATTTTTCCTACAAGCTGGCTCCACGGTTTGAGAAATGTAAGGTTGTGCGGAAGTTGTCTAATCTGGTTTACTTGTTGGAAGATGAGAATGGTAGAAGGAGTGATTGCCATGTGAAAGACATAAAGAGTGCCGATTGATCCTCCATTTGGGCGTTTTTTTTATTTTTTGCATTTGGCGTCATCATGTCCAGTACTGTGGGCCTCAAGGGGTGTTGATTATTTTTTTTTGATATGTATTGCAGAGTAGCTGGCATGGGGGCTACCCTTAGTTTCATGTGTTTGTATGTGTGTATCCAAAGACGGGCTGAAGAAACAGTCCCGCAAATTAGCAGGCACATTCTGTGCCATGCCTTATGCCTCCACCGGGTCATAGAGCTGGGGACCAGCTCGAATTTCGCTTGTTACCTCGCGAAATTCTGGCGGGTGAGGGGATACTGTAACACCTTTTTTTGTGGTAGATAAAAGTTTTGTCAAAAGAAAATTAGTTACCTATTTCCGCCGTATTTGTATTGCTCATTCGCCTTAAAACTGCCGCTGGGTGGTGGAACCACTTTGGAACCGCACCCTGGGACGGTGAGTTCCCTATAAACACTCTCATTTCACTAAAATAACTTAAAATCACTTGATATTCGTCCTCCGAAATTTATATTTACTTAATTCTATTTGTTTGTTTTGACAGACTGCCAGCTGTCATTTGTGAGTGCCGCGTTTGCGTTTGGAAACGCGCAAATCGTTAGTTAGACGCAGTGCATGTTTAAAATAATTTTTATTAGTCAGTGATTGTGTTTTTATAGAATTTAATTGTAAATTGTATTTGAATGATTTGACGGATGTGATTTGAACCTGGGATGGTGTATTTTACGGAAGGGTGATTTTTCCTTGTCATTTATTCAAGGATTGAAGTTGTTTCGTGGGGTGGTTAAAGTCAAAGTGATTTGATTTTTGTGCGATTTGTATCCGAACGGCACTGGGTGATTTGACGTTTTGATTTTTGCGTGCGGTGATCTTTTTTGGCTTTTTCTGCGAGGCGGCGTGGCGACCGGATCTTCGGTCACCCGCCTGCTAACGTGCTGGTTGGGCCGAAGCCCTAACCAATAATCTGTTGTGCTGAAGTTGGTGTGTGTGAGTAGCCTGATCCGCATTGGGACGCGTGAGTGCGTCCCGGCGACCGAAAAAGCTGCTCCTGGCTGTGCTTTGATCAGGTCGCTTTGGTCCACGTGGAACCGTGAGGTCCGTGCGACCGCGACCTGACTGATAGTGTTGCTGAGTTATCTTAACGTGGGCTTCTTCCTGTGGCAGCGGGGATTCGGTCAGGTACTGGCCCCGTTGTCCACGTGTTCCCACGTCGGGCTCATAATCCCTCACGGTAAGTCGCTTTGCTCAGGGGATTGACCCCATCGTATTTCGTTGTGAGTTCTGTGTGCTGACTTGCTGGTTTCTTTCAGAACAACGTGGCGTGGGGTCGAAATTGGGCCGACCTATCTACCCTACGGGTTTTCTTCCTCCGAAAGGTACGTGTTTGACTTCCTAAAGGCTCTGTCAGTTGGTATTCGGTTTCTTAGGGCGGCCGATACATTTATATTATTTGGGCTGGCCTATCCTTTGTGGGTGTTTGTTGACAAGCTCCATACAATTATACCTATTTACATACACCTTAGGCATGATTTCCATATACTCAGGAGGGCCATCCATTATGTTAGCCTATGTAAAGCCCGGTATTTAAGATAATATTCCCCGTATCCCAACGATTTGTCTGATCTGTATAACAATAAAATCTGTGTGTTTAATCATGAAGAGTGCGGGACAGCTCATCCATTGTGTTCACTTATGTAAAGCCTGTGTGTAAGATAATACCTTCCATGTGTAGCGAATTGTCTGCTCCGTCTAACCCTAAATTCTGTGTGTTTAATCATGAAGAGTGCCGGACGGCTCACCCATTGTGTTCGCCTATGTAAAGCCCGGTGTATAGGATGTTACTTACCGTGTTTTAGCGACCTGTCTGTTCTATATACTCGGAGCCCTTTGTGTTTAATTTGAGTTTTTGTGCTAAGAAGTTTTTATTCTGTAACTTCAGGAGGTGTCTGGTTGGGGCTGACTGTCTGGTTGGGGCTGACTGTCTGGTTGGGGCTGATTGCCTGGCGGAGGCTATCTGCTCGAGGCAGGCTGTCGCAGTGTGGAGTTGGCTGGCTACGCGACGGTTCAGGAGACGGGCTTTCTGGCCCTTCCGTTATATTATTATTTTTATTTTTTTGTTCTTCCACCCTCAACTCTAAATTAGTTGGGAAATATTTTAGTACGAGGAAAAGTTGACCAGCCAACTGCAACCAGCGACCCTTTTTAAATTTATTTATTTTGGTAACGTGTTCAAGGGTTAAATATAATAAACATCGTTCTCAGTATATGGTGCTTTATTGTTCCCAAGAAAATATCCCGTTACATTGTGCATAAAGTTTTATAAATTAATAAATACAATTTTAATTGTTTCGGTTATTACGGTATAAATTGTTAACAACCGTCACAACAATAACAACAAACAACTAACAATTCCAGGTTGCCTGGAAGAGATCGCGGAATGCGATAAGGCCGCCCGTTGTATATTTTTAGTTTTAAGTTTCTTTTATTACTGTATTTTCTGGTGTACAATAAAGAATACATAAATAAATAACAACAACAACAACACAACAACAACACAACAACTACAACTAATATTAACAATTTATAAACAACCGTTCTTCTTTTTTTTTACCTTGAAATAGTTGGGTCATTATGAGCCACCCCGTGCTTTTATGTTCAGTTTTTTTCAATAAAAAGTTCTAATTTAGTACTAGCATTCAGGATTATCCCTCTAATAATATAAAATTATTCAGGTTTCATCCGTCCCGGTTTCTACCACGCCTGGTATACAGAAGTGACCGGCATCAACTTTGACTGGAAGTATCCTGGCGTCGAAACTACTGTAGGACCCACTAGCTCCTGAGGACCCTACAACTGCTGCTCCCGAAGAGTCTGATGAATCGAGCTCCTCTTCTAGTTCTTCCGAATCTAGCTTGTCTCCTTCAAGCTCTTCTAGCTCTTCGTCTAGCTCATCTTCATCGTCATCCGAATCTAACGACTGAGAATTTCTAACGAAGATGATTAGACAATTGCTACGTAAAATGTCTAAAGAGTAAAATAATAACATCTGTATGTGTAACACCTAACATATTTAATGAATAAATAATTATTATATTTTCTACTTCGTTATTTTATTTTAAATAAAACGTTTCGTTTCGACTTGGGAATTTTCATCGCCCTGTGGTATTTTTAATGGAAAACTTTTGAAACATGACGTGTAGAATTCCATTTCATTATGTGTCTGCGGATCAAATAGTAGATTCTTATACAAGGATCGAAAGGAATCAATTCCCATGCGCAGCGAGGGCGCCTATAGTCCGAGTAGGAATTGGTGACTTTCACCCGTGTTAAACACTACTTTTCATTTCGAATATAAGGAAATTTTGGGACAAACCCACCGCACTATACCCAAACCACTGCAACTCCTGAAAGCCAGAATCAACAGTGGCAACCACCAGAAAAGCGCCGAGGCAATGAAGCTCGATGAAGTCCCGGAAAATGAATTTAACTGTCTTGGATCCTGCAACGAAATTAATCAGAAATGAAAAATGGAGGAGTAGGAAAAAAATTACGAATTTCCACTTGCCTCCATATCAAGCAGGAGACAGAACAAACACACAAGACCAATAGGCACAAAGGGTCGTTTATAACTGGGATAAGCCCAGATGCCTAGCACCACGGATAAAAAATTGCATTAATATTAATGGGTGCTAACATTGTGATCTGTTATATTTGATTCCAATAAAAGGTATGGCAAAAACGCTTGAACGCACGGAAATTTGTTCTAGTTTCCACAAGTCCACAAATTTGTTCTGATACAGTTTGTACATTATTCAACATAGTATTGCGTTCATTCTGCCAAAGAATACACTCCCATAAGATATGATGTACAGATTGTACATATTCGCAGTCAGATGTAGAACACGGACATAAAGGCGAGGCAACAAGCTTGAAGGAAAATAATTTACTTTTAACCCTTTTCAAGGTAGAGGCAGTATACATGCCACCAAAAAAAATATTTTTTTATTCTCGACTGTATCGTTCAATGTGATTTTATTTTTTATTGATGGCAACATCAATAATTTTTACGTCAAAAATGAGCGTCCTTTTGACAAATGCTTGACAACTGTCAATTTGAAGTCGTCCATTATCACTTGAAAGTTGTGATTTTCGGTTAGAATTTTTCATCCAGTTGCATCTTCTAAGATTTTGGCTAAAATGGTAAGAAAAGTAATTTATTTTATTCATTTGTTTTTATTTATTACGTTTTACGTGTAATTTTGGCTATGAATGTGTTGAAATTTGTTTTATTGTAAATTTTATTGGTGGCCGTATCTATGCCACTGCCTGCTCGCTGACATGTTTTGGTGGCAGTATAAATGCCATTGCCTGTTTGTATTGTAGGCATACTTGCGTGATGAAGATATTGAAAATGAACTTGAGCAGATGTTTGGACTTCCTGAAGATCCTGACAACTCAGAAGATGAGTACGAGGGCGAAGATGGTATAGAAACCAATTTTGATATTCGTGCGATGTTAGAGGACCAAGATATTGTTCAAAGTCAAGGAAGTCCAACACCTGGACCATCAAGACGGAGTCCAGAAGATGTGGGTTTGCTTTCTACTAATGCAGGTGAAGTAGAAAATATTGATCCTAACATAGGAGTACCTGATATTGCAAATAGCGAAGACGAAGAAATATTGCGACCAGTCAGGCCTTCACGAGTATCGAATCTGCGCTCTCGGCATATTTTGGAGTCTTCTCCGGAATCTTCTGCAGACTCTTCCTCAGAAGATGAGGACGACAATGACTGGAAAAAAGGTATGTGGTCGGACAGGCCAAGTGCTGATAAATTTGACGAAGCCACCTTGAGACCTAAAGTTTTCTTTCCGAGCAGGACTTCTCCAGTGGCTTATTTTTCAAGGTATTTTTCTGAAGAAGTAATTGATCACATAGTTGAGCAAACTAATTTGTATGCCTCTCAAAAACAGACCCAAAATTGGGAACCTGTTAGAAAATCGGATATTGATGCGTTTTTGGGAATCATCATTCTGATGGGTATACATGTTTTACCATCTATAGACCTATATTGGTCTAGTGACCCATTTTTTAGAGTGGACGAAATTGCGCAAGTAATGACATGTAAAAGGTTCAAAAAATTTTTAGAAAATCTTCATCTGAATGATAATTCCAAGACTCCTGCAAGAACAAGTCAGGAATATGACAAATTATACAAAGTTCGCCCTGTCTTGGAATTATTGAATTGTGCATGCCAAAGAGAAGCGAAACAAACTACTTCTCAGAGCATCGATGAAGCTATGATACGGTTCAAAGGCGTATCATCTCTAAAACAGTACATGCCAGCTAAACCCATAAAAAGGGGATTCAAGGTTTGGGTTCGCGCAGATAGTGTAACTGGTTATGTATATGAATTTCAAGTTTACACCGGTAAAAATGACAATAATACACCGGAGTTAGGTTTGGGTGCCAATGTTGTCAAAGCCCTGACAAAATCTCTGATTGACGAGAAAGTTCAAGCTCATGTTGCTTTCGACAATTTTTTTTCCTCATATCCTTTGATGGAATACCTTTATGAACATGGTATTTACTCCACTGCCACCGTAAATGTAAATAGAGCAGACTTACCGAAATTCGTAAAAGGGAAAAAAGGGAAAGTAAAGCTTGACCGAGGAAACTACAAATGGAGAGTGAAGAATAATGTTGGATTCATGATTTGGAAGGATACAAAAAACGTCACAGTGTTGAGTACAGCTTTCCATCCTATGGAAAAAACTTTTTGTATACGAACAATGAAGGATGGCACAAAGAAGAGTTTTCCTTGCCCTTTGGCTATCACTGAATACACCAAGAGGATGGGAGGAGTCGATAGGTTCGATCAAAAAAGAGGCACATATGAGGTTGGACGACGGAATAGGCGTTGGTGGTGCCGAATTTTTTATTTCCTAATCGATCTAGCTATCACAAATGCTTTCATATTACAATCGGTTTCACCGCGAAATCATGGACCCTCATCGAATCTTCAGTTTCGCATCTCGATTGCTAGATCGCTTATCGGAAACTACACATCGAGAAAGAGGAGCCTGTCTAGCGAACCCAATTTTATTGCAAAGAAGAAGAGAGCTACAGGCAGTACCAACTACCAGAAAGTCGTAGGAGTGCATGACGACATTCGTTTCCAAGATGTTGGAAAACATTTGATAGACAAGTCTGACACACCGCGCAGATGCCGTTTGTGTAGTACAAAGACAAATAACGTAAGAACCAAGTTGTCATGTACGACTTGTAAAGTATTTCTTTGTGCTTTCCCTTGTTTTACTCAATTTCACCAAAAGAATTGAAGATTGAAAAAGCGTCTACAAATAAATCTTTTTGTGTGGATAATTATAACATGGTTTTATTTCTAATTTCATAAAATGTACAGATTGAAAAAAAATGGAATTTACTTAATTTACAGAAATATTACCCTCATAGTATGGGCAGTGGCACATATACTGCCACCAAATTTTCCACACATTTCCCAACAGTTTTCCGATTTAAAAAAAATCTTAAAAATCATATAAAAATACCCACATTAACATACCAAAATTTCATTTCTGTACTACTTCTAGTTTTCTCTGCCTTATAAAGGGTTAAAGTTACCATGCCCTGTGAGATATTGGGCAACACAGTGACCTCCAGCCACGTCTTGGCCAGCCGCACGCGAACGGATGGAGAGGTGTCGGCCCTTGATGGAATTATCCCACCTACATTGCAATTCGGCTAAAAGTTCTTCCCAGACGTCAATATGTGGTTTAAATAATCTAGAGATTTTCTCACGGTCCGTCTGCGTTAAAAAGTCCGCGTCCATGGTCTCTTGTGCGGAATAGTACATTGCAGCACGTCGCTGCACTTCAAGGTCGACTGGAAGTACGCCAGCAAGTACCGGTATGGCCTCAGTACTAACCGTCCTGTATGCTTTGCATAAGAATATCAAAGCCAAACGCGGACTCTGAAGTAATTTACGTCGTACCGCCCCTATTGTGGCCCTAACAGCCCAAACAGGCGCCCCATAGCAGATACAACCCAAGTAAGTAGCCCCACAAATAGTCCTTAAAGTCAAAAAAGACCCCACGTAGATTAAGATATTCTCGTTAAAGCATAGAAGTTCTTTTTTGCTTTTTCACCGACTATTTTAATATGATCTATAAATGCAAAATTTCTCTCTAATACTAGACCAAGATAGCACACGGACTGCTTCCTTTTTACCGGAACGTTATTAAATTTAATAGTAGGACACGATTTTAGATTTACCTTTCAAAATGAGTTGATAAGTTTTGTGCGGAGCAAAGGACAGGCGGTTTCGATCGCCCCACTGAGATATTAATCGTAGGCAAGTGTCAGCCAAGTTCTCGAGTCCAGCTGAGAAGACTGTCGTCCGCGTAACCAGTTATTGAACAGCTGCTTGGAAGCGGAATCGCGAGGAAATCATCAAAGCCTAAATTCCATAAAGGCGGACCAATAACCGAACCCTGAGGACATCCCATGGTGAGAGATTTCGACATGGAATGATGGCCGAGTTTGAGTTTCGCGGAACCATTTAAAAAGTAAGAGTAAACTAAATTGTATATATTTCTATAGCAGCCTTGAGTTTTCAATTTGAGTAATAGCACTGGCCACCATGCGTTATCAAAAGCCCCAGAAATATCTAGAAAAATTCCAATTACGTACTTATGTTCAGATGTGTTAAAAATTTTCCTAACAGTAAGGGTCGCGTCTACGATAGATTTTCCAATAGTGAAACCAAATTGATTGTTATGAAATTTTGGTCCGTCCAGTAACAAACGTGGAACGATAAGGCGCTCCAGGAGTTTTCCCAAAGATGGAAGTAAAGTTATGGGCCGGTACGACTTAGGGTCATCCGGGGGTTTGTCGCCACTTTTCGGGATGATTCGTATAAATCCGCGTCGCCATATACGAGGAAATACGCCCTCCGCAATACAGCGGTTGTAAACGGTCAAAATCGCATCACCGGCTGTTTTACACGCTTCTATAATCATCCGATTAGATATTTTATCTTCACCCGATGACTTGTTTAGTGGTAATCTCTTGACAACGTTAATAAATTCGTCAGTGTATGGAAGGTCTGACGCTGGTGATTCAGGTGGATATAAGGTGGATATTCAGAATATAAGGAAAGTAAAAAACGAAAATAATCTAAATTATTATTAATAATAATAACATGTACAGTACAGTCGGTAATAGGTGTTACCTGACCCACCCTGCCGTTAGCTGACCCACTAAAAGTTAGACGATTTTGAACCTTCTGTAATTAGCAGTAAATAAGTGTTATTCCATACGCATGAGCTTATCGAACTAGAACATCTTGTCTAGAATATCTTGTTCAAGGTAGGCAAATATTATATAATACAGTTATACAAATTTGATCTTTAACACGTAACGGTATGTAAGCGTTTGAATACTGTATTGTCAACATGATGGACTTGTTAATTTCAAAAATATTTATTTAGTCGATTTGGTCTAGTGGTTGCATCAGTGAACCTATGTATATATAAAAACCACCCCGGTGCCACAACCCGTACTGAGCCCGTACTAGACTCGTGTGTGGATTATGGCTACCTTCCTTCTCCCAAAGAGGAGGCCTGTGTCCCAGCAGTGGGAAAGTTATAGAGTAACCAGCCTTGAGCAAGTGTGGTGATTAATGCTCGTGCCTTCCCTGTATGAGAAGAGGCCTTTGCCTTGTTGTTATTAAACTTATTATTGTTATTTTTTATGTATCTTGATTGTACATCTACCTCGCTGCTCTAGGGAAAGTAGTAAAAAATGGGCGGCAGCTGCCTGGAAGGATGGGATCACATGCACTTACTTGGCGTTGCTGATCTCGTCTCCTGGAGCTGGTTTGCGGTGCTCGATTATCACGGTATTTTTCTTGCGCATGCGGCTGTAGCTGGTTTGAAGAACACTGAACTAAACTGTCACTTCACGCACGTTCATAGTACAGAAAAAAAATACACTCGCATCTTCTGTTGCATGGCGCGACTGAGACAGCGATATACAAAAGTGCATGAGGGAATGAGATAGAGGATAAGGAGGTACAAGTGCATACGAATATTTTAATGTATGAAACAGTTACCGAAACACAATATCCCCCCGGCCTTGAAGGAATCCCTTCGAAAAATAAAAAAAAATATAAAAATAAACAAGTGACATCCACACTGGATTGACTATAAGAGTCTTAATATTAAGATCATAAATTATTATTTATAATTGCGCGATTACAAGCTTACGTATAAAATAAAGTAAAAATAAAAAAATAAAAAATAGAGGAAAATACTATTTTGGTTGAACTAAAGTTAAACTTATGTAAAAGTTAAATTGCGTTGGTAGTGGGCACAACCGCACGACAGGTCGCTCGTAAGTACTAGAATTGGTACGGACTTCTACTAATCGAACAACTCCGTCTTTACCGGTAAACACACGTGTTATGACCCTCAAAGGCCACTGCAAGGGAGGCCCATTGTCAACATTTATTAAAACTATCGCACCCACCACAACCGGGTTAGAAGAAGTATTCCACTTTTCCCGAGGTTGTAAATTATGGAGGTATTCTGTACGAAACCTCTTCCAAAACGATTGGACAATGGAGTCTATTAAAGAAAATCTAGAGAGTAAATTAACCCTCTCATTGCTCACATCCGCTGCAGGTAAGACTGCTAAAGGAGCGGTGTGTAAAAAATGGGAAGGAGTAAGAGCGGTAGGTTCTGACGGGTCAGAACTTAAAAGGTAAAGAGGCCTACTATTGAGAACTGCTTCTATCTGATTGAGAACGGTAAGCGTCTCCTCATATGTGAGGATTTGTTTTCCTATTACACGAAAAAGCAAAGCCTTAGCACTTTTTTATATTTTCCTCCCATATCCCTCCAAAATGTGGGGCGTTGGGGGGATTGAGACGCCAATCAATGCGGTTTTTAGTTAATTCGTTTTGAAATTTTTTATAATAATCACTAGACTTCAAGAAATCATGTAATTCGCGGCGATACGACTTAGACGCAATAAAATTTCTGCCATTATCACTGTATAAAATTTTACACGGACCACGTCTTGACAAAAAACGTTTGAAGGCGTCTAAAAATGTAGCCGAACTTAAATCGGAAGCTAATTCGATATGCACGGTTACCAGGCATATAAAAAGACATAGATATGCCTTTTGACTACGCACCCCTCGCTTCCTAGTTAGCGTGATATACAGCGGTCCAGCGTAATCTACCCCTGTGTGAGTAAACGCATTGCATTGCTCTAAGCGGCACTCGGGCAAATCAGACATTATAGGAAATGTTGGCCTTGGATTCCTACGAAAGCAAGTGTTACACTTGTGTATACGTTGCCTTACCGAACGCCTAGCAGACAAAATCCAATAATTCTGCCTAATTATTGAAAGCAATAATTGAGGCCCAGCATGTAGATAGGTGCGATGGAGATAATCAATTAATAGTTCAATCGTATGTCCCTTTCTCGGCAATAGTGCAGGATGTTTATGAGCATATTTGAGTGAAGAATTAGCTAAACGTCCTCCCACTCGTAATATATTGTCAGAAGACAAGAACGGACTTAACTTGCGCAACGTGGAAGAAACAGCTCGTCCACGTTTTAAATTTTTCATGTCATGTGAAAAAGATGAATTTTGAATGGCTTTTATAACATAAATCTCAGCGGTATTTAGATCACTACCGGTTATTATATCGTTGCGAGGTAGACGTTTCATAAATCTTAAAACATAGACCACGGAATGGAGAAGACTACTCCATGAGGAGCACCTGTCACTCAACAATACGATTGGATTTTCTAGTATATTGGAGGTTACACAAGAGATGACCTTAGCCTCTGGTGGTTCTACAGAGGTTGGAGAAAAAGGTGAAATGGGCCAATCATTGATAGGCAGTGTGGTCCATGGTGGGCCAGTAAACCACAGGTGATGATCTTTAAGTTGCGAAGGTAAAAGACCTCTAGATAAAGCGTCAGCGGGGTTTTGTACGCCGGGTACATGATAGAAATTAACCGGGTCGATATAAGATTGACACTGTGCTATTCTGTTAGCAACAAAAGTATTAAATCTGTGTGGAGATGAGTGCACCCAGCACAGTGCGACTTCAGAGTCAGAAAAAGCATACATATTATCAACAGGATATCTTTTATTGAAAGTGTCATATACGTTTCGCAATAATTTCGCCATAAGGACGATTCCACATAGTTCCAATCTAGCAACTGTAATGGTTTTAATTGGGGATACTCGTGATTTAGAACAGATGAGACTAACGATTGGCTTCCGATCACCTATTGTAACATGAGAATAAATAACGCAACCATACGCCTTCTCGCTTGCGTCCGCAAAAGCCAACAAGGATATTTTACAACCCGGTTCAATACCTATATGGCGCGGGAAACCTAATTCCGATATTAGGTGTAATTCAGCAATGAATTGATGCCATATACTTAAAACTCGAGTTGGAGGTATGTCATCCCAACCCAACTTGAGTAGCCACAACTCTTTAATCAATAATTTAGAGTACAATATAACTGGGCCTACCAAACCCAATACGTCATAGAGACGGGCAGTAGCCGATAAAATTGCCTGTTTGGTGCCTAGTGGTTGAGGTGACGAAGTGGAAAATATAAATTTATCCGAATTGGGAAGCCAACGTAGACCTAAAATTTTTAAATTATTGTCACTATCAAAGGAGATGGACTCCGACTTGCGTTGAAATATAGGTATATGCTCTAAAAACTCAGAAGAATTGCTAGACCACTTTGCCAACTCGAATTCCCCGGTCTTGAGCATTTGGATTAGATGATGGGCTATATCAGCAGCTAAGGTGACGGAAGACGCTGACGAACACACGTCGTCCATATAAGTGTCTCTTTCCAACACATCAACGGCAAGCGGGTATTTGTGGCCCTCATCCTTAGCTAACATACGTAAAGTTCTCATCGCCAAAAATGGTGAGGAACGTAAACCGAATGTGACTCGATTATATTCAAATGTATCTAGCGGTTCGTCCGAAGAAAACCGATACAATATTCGTTGGTACTTGCGGTATTCAGGATGTACTTCTATACATAAGTACATCTGCCGTATGTCGGCAAAAATGCTATACTAAACATACGAACATTTAAAAGAATGCTGAATATATCTGCCTGAAGATGGCAATGACAGCCTGGGTGTAAAATTTCGTTTAATGAAACACCCGTATCTGTCTTGGCACTACCATCGAGCACAATGCGTAATTTAGTAGTGTCTTTATCTTCGCGAATGACAGGATGGTGTGGTAAATAAAAACCCGGCAGCATGCATTCCTCTGGCGGAGTGCGTGAAATTATACCCCTATCCAGATAATCATGAATAACTTCATCATAACGAGCACGTAACTCAGGTGACTTGTCAAATTTATTTTCCAATGACAAGTACCTCCTTTTAGCGGTGATATAAGAATTACCTAATTTATCAGGACTTTCCTTAAATGGCAACACTACAGAATATCTGCCGGTGTCATTTCGGGTAGTTGTAGAAATAAAAATATTTTCACATTTTTCTTCTTCAGGACTTATGAATTTATTTGCGGGTAGTTCCTCAAGTTTACAAAATTTTTCCAATATTTTATCAAGCGAATCATGAGTAAATGAACAAAAGGTGCGGGACACACTGGGTGACGTAACGATAGGCGCATTGCCCATAATTATATACCCTAAGGCAGTTTCAATTGCGGAAGGAAAATCATTATGACGCATAATGCGATCAAATAAAAGTATTTGACAATAAATATTTACTCCCAACAACATTTCAATCGGCCCAGGCTCATCGTACGAGTCGTCGGCTAGTGGTATATCTCTCAAATAATCTAAAGTTGACGTATTGACGCACGAGTCGGGCAACTGCGACGTAATATTTTCTACTACCAACGGCCTAATAGAATACACAGCGGAGTTATCGAAACGAGAAGTAAATTGTATATTAGTTGCCCCTAGAATGCGCTGCGAACTGCCACCAATACCCTGTACTTCGGTAAACCGATTTTGTGTAGATATGTGAAGCGATAAGCGCTTACAACAAGCAGACGCAATATAATCACTTTGCGAGCCTGGGTCAATCAAACATCTGACAAAATGTTTCTTGTTGTTATTATCGATAATTATAATTTTTGCGGTCCCCAAAAGGGTAGTAGTTACAAAACGATCCAAATAATCGCGTGAATAAATGATTATGATAACGATTGTATTCAATATAAATAGGAAATAATTACTTAATAAAAAAAAAAAATATATCATATATTTAATGCAAAAACATAATATAAAAGAAGTTAGAATACTATAGTAGTTTATGCAATGGTCGTATAATAGGCGTTATTAAAATACGAGCGTAGCTTTATCATATGAGGCGAAGCCGAATATGCTAATAATATTACGCGAGTGTTTTAATACCTATTTAATTGCATACACTACTTTATCTTCACTCATACAGTTGAAATAAAACAAAAGTGGAAACGGAAAAAATATGAGGTATGGCGGGCAATTTAGATTCTCATTGCGCATGACTGCGCAGCGCGCGCATCCATAGACAATGACACTTCTTTTCTACATTATGTTAATGAGCCTATACGCACCAGTAAATTAAAAAGTAAAAGTGTACTATAAAAATTAAAAAGTTATTTTATGATGCAGTTGTTTGAAAATCGAAGGAAAATGTTGCACTATAATGGATTTTTTTTTAATTTTACCTGTCCAAGAATATAAAGTACGTGTTTAGGTATGTACAATATTTTTTGAATTCATATTTGGGACATTACGTTGTGAGTGTAGATAAAAATACTTATTGTAAGCTGTTTTTTTTTATTTATGTTGTTATTTGTATTTCGCGACGAGAAAAAACAATTTCTTCGTTTCAATAGTGCCTATAAAATTCATTTATTCATAATTTAGTAAGGCATAACAGCCGCACTGGTCGATCATCAAGGTTAAGCAACGCTTGACGAGGTCAGTCCATGGATGGGTGACCATTTGAACGTACCGAGTTTCCTCCGTGCCTCGGAAAACACGTTAAGCCGTTGGTCCCAGCTGTCATTTGAAAATCTTTGAAAGTCGTTACGGGTATTCAGAAGCTTGAGATCTGACACCAGTCTTGCCAAGGGGTACCGTGTTACCCAGTTACTGGGGTGTGGAGGTCAGATAGGCAGTCGCTCCATGTAAAATACTGGTACCCAGCTGAACCCGGTAAGACTGGAAGCCGACCCCAATATAGTTGCGGAAGGGCTAGGCAGATTGAGTAAGGCATGGTAAAAAATTAACAAGTTTTGGTATAACATTTTTTTTTTATCGGATCCTCCTTTTAAGCAGATAATGTCTACTTAGGAGAGTCCGCTCTTCCAAAGCCAGACGTATTATATGATAACCTTACCCTCAAATCACTCATGCAGAATGCCAATCGTGGCATCCGCTATGTGGCACGAGGCGCCGTCTTGCTGGAACCACATGTCGTCTAGGTCCATATGGTTCAATTTGGGCCAGAAAAACTTGGTTATCATCGTTCTGTAGCGCTCGCCGTTGACGGTTACCGCCTCACCATCGCCGTTTTCGATAAAGTACGGATCAATGACGCCGCCGGCCCAAAATCCACACCAAACAGTAACTTTTTATCATTAGGAAGCATTATCACCTGATGAACCTCGCGTGGGTTGGTGTTTTCCCATATACGGCAACTCTGCTTGTTAACACAGCTATTCATCCAAAAATGCGATTTGCTGCTAAAGATGATATTTCATCGCGCAATGCGCGCAACGTTTGCACTAACGAACACTCATTTTGATAATAAAGTTTTATCATTTGATCGTGCTATTCAATCATGTAACTTGACATGGTGATTTGGCATAAGTAACAGAATAATAAATAAAAGATTTGATAGATGCCACCAAAACAAAATGGCCGCCACGGGCCGCTAAAATCTACCCGCGCCAATTCAAAAACCCTTCATATGAACAATTTTCTTCAAGGAAATCATAAATAAATAGACAATTGTAGTCATACAACATAAATAAATATACAAATGTAGAAAAAAAAAATGTTATCCCATACAAAGGGTCATATAAGTCATTCACAATTAATAAATTGGTCCAAAAAACTAAAAGTCAAAAAGTCATAAATAAATATAAATCCCTGACATATTTTACTATGAAGAATACACGTGCGCTATTTTTATTAGTAATATTTTAATAAAATTTTATTTTGTTGTCTAGTCTGTAACAATTTATAGCGCAATAGTAAACTTGTTTAGGAATTGGATGGTTTTTCTAAAACTTTTTTTTTTACTGGCTGGCTTTAATTTTTTATACCGTTTTAAATGATGTCCTTTGGATTTGTCTATGATTTCCCTGAAGAAAGGTATTCATTTACAAACATGGCCAGAAGCAAAAAGGTTAAAAAAAATGTAAGTCGCTTAATTAGCACATCTTTCTATTACATTCTGTATAGCATCAAGGCCTGTCAAACTTTGGCATTACAGCATTTATGGATTTATTATGTTCTTATCTCCATATTCTGAATTCAGACCCCGGACGTTAGGCAACATATCACCCAGGAGTCTCAAAAAAGTATAATGACTTCTGCTAAGTTTTTAATTCACTAGCTTCTCTGCTATTCATTTTGCACTGTTTTCGCACATCTAAATTCTTCTCTATTGTGGGTTTAACATACGTAGACTTAGAACAACAGTCTGTTAATTTCCAAGCATTCGTTTTGTAAAGCAAAAGCTCTGGTAAAAGTACCGAGAGAAGAAACTTAAATATTAGCAGGGAACGATAATTAAAATGTTAGCTATAGGTAAGTTTTTGCTTTGGAATACTAGAATAGAGATAGAATACTTTTTTTTATTTCTGTGCATAAGAGTCCAAACTATATAAAACAATTTTCCATTTCAGGTTTCATCCGCCCTGGCCACTACCTGGGTTTGTTCGAAGAGTTAACCGGGGTTAATTTCGACTGGGAATATCAACCTGAGGAAGATACCACTACCACTCCTGATGGCGATACCACTGCCGCTCCTGAAGGTGATTCCACAGATGCTCTTGAGGAAGATATCACTGCCGCTCCTGAAGACGATACCACTGCCGTTCCAGAAGAGAATCCCACAGATGCTCCTGAGGAAGATACGACTGACGCATCTGAGGAATCTGATGAATCTGCTGAATTCAGCCAATCTGAAGAATGAACAGCACAAGTGACTGAAGCCTTATCCACTCCAAAGGCCGTATGAACGTCAATTATAGACTTACGTAACTAGTTTTTAAGGAAATTTTAATAATAGTTTATGAAATAAAATTGGCTGGTTTTATTTATTTACGCATACGCATGTAGTTTTTATGTTATCCTTCTTTGCCTATTGGTCAACAGCAATTGGTAACGATGAGTATTTTCTACTTCCTTCTTCATCGTTTTGGTCGATTTCCTTATTAAAGGAAGAGCTAATGCCGTGGTAATATATTTAACAGTTTACAAGACTAATGTACACACATGTACCTATAAAAAATGCTCGATATATTGTGAACACATAATTTCAAGTACAATTAATCCCACCCAAATTCGATAGTTTAAAATATAACTGTGTTCAAATTTACAAAGTCACGCGCGCGCGTATTATAAAATTACTCTGTTTGCAATAATCCGGTCCATCATATTATATCCATCTCTATATATCCCGCGGAATATAAGAAAGTTTCTGTGGTATATCCCATTTGAACTTTTACATTCTCTGTACAGTGGTCATTCTCTAATTAAATTAATCAAGTGCCTCAAATTCTTTATAATCTAACTAAATCCTCAAAATATCAGTTACGAAAACAAAGCGTAGGATTATAATGATTAGAATTAAAATGCGTTATCATTTAATCATAATATTTTATCAACTAGTTCCGGCTCTGAATTAATATAAGCTAACAATTAATTTAATTTTAGTTAGTTTGAAGACATAATGGCGATGTGGGGTGCAGTAATTTTTCTGGCTCTTGCTGGGACGACGGTAAATATCGATTTGTTAATATTTTAAACGGTGGTTCGGTTGACTTATCTACGGAGGATTGGCGCCCACTTTTTGGCTAGTCAGACAATTATGGATGTATTTTTCCACGGAGAGACTTGTCGCCTGATTTTTCTAAACAGAAATCGATTTTATTTCGTATAGATATAATCGAATACACCACGTATGCGCATAGTATTTCGTGTGTTTAAATTAAGCGGATTCGTGATCTAGTGGGTTTGTGAATTACGGAGAAGTCAATTAAATCAAGCCAAATAATTTAAGTAGTATGTAGGCACTAAATTGTGACTATCTAATCTACCAAATTTTTGAAATTCGAGTTTAAATGCCAGCCCTTTGAACATTTCAGGTTCTTGCCGATCCCAGTCTAACCTTCCCGGAAGTTGCGAGAGGTAAGTTATTTATTCAAAAAGTTATTTATTTTATATACGAAATATTTAATTTCTTCTCCAAACGTATACGTTCGTTATCTATTCAATTTGCTTATCGATTCTATGCTTAAAATGGTATATGTGGCGAAGTGGCACGTCCTAATTGCATAACTTTATTGAAAGCTCAAACAAAGCGCGCACGTTTTCATTTTGACAATTCAACAGTACCTATTCACTGAGTGTTTTATTCTGTCGAATAGACGGATTTTTAAACATATGACGCAACTAGCTTCTGCCAGCGGCTTCGCCCGCGTGAATGTCGAAAATTATCTCAAGGGAACATATTCCCGGGATAAAAAGTGTAAAAAATCCTATGTGCTATTCCAGACTATAATCTATCTCTGTGCCAAATTTCACCCAGATCCGTCCAGCCGTTTGAGCGTGAAGAAGTAATAAACTAATATATATATATATTAGTGTGATGAATTATATTATCACGCGTGCTTTGATCTTTCAATAAGGTTACGTAATTATAACATACCAGCGTCATACAATCGATACGATTGTTATATGTATTATCAAAATAAATATTTATCGACACTATCAAAGTCTTTGAAATATACTGATTTTCTTGGAATGATCCCACAACAGGTCCATCCCGTATCGTGTCAGGATGGGAAGCCCAGGACGGCCAGTTCCCTCACCAGATCTCTCTGCGTATGGTTAGCCCTGCTGGAGCCGTCTCCTCCTGCGGAGGCACCATCATCCACGCTGCATGGGGTCTTACTGCTGCTCACTGCACCGCTGGGTAGGTAACTCTTCTTTGGCACATTGTCTACCAAGCCGCACTGGACTAATGTATTGGATTTTGTCCTAACCCTTATGGAAAGGAGAGCAGAGGAAACTTAAACAAAGAACACTATGTGTCTTAAGTGAATAGGATTTATAAATACTACAATAATCTTATGCTACTTCCTACTCCTACTACTATATAATTGTAAATGTTTGTGGGGATGGATGGATGAATGTTTGTTACTCTTTCACGAAAAAACAAATGATGGTGATGTGTGCTACTACGACCTGAATGCAGATCTTCTCAACAAACTTGACCGTCTTCTAAATTACTGCATTCGATTTGTTTTCAATTTGCGTAAATATGATCATGTCTCTGTGCATCGATCACTTTAAAGTGGTTGCCCATACGCCAGCGCAGAGAGCAAAGGGCACTAACTACCTTGTTCTCACTTCTCGACTCTTCCAATTTCCCTAGTTATCTGGCCCCTCACTTTCAATATATTTGCGCCAACCACAGTCAAAATCTACGGTCATCACATAACCGCCTTCTTCAATGTGCCACTCAAAGCACTGACTTCATTCACCGTTCTTTCTTCGTTCAGTCTATTTCTCTGTGGAATGCGCTCCCCCAGGAAATCAGGATGGCAACCAGCCGGTTAACCTTCAAAGTTAAAGTTCGCGAGCATATCCGTAAGAATTTGGCAGTAGTATCGTCACAGCGCTAATGTGTTTCAATTATTTATCTATTACTACTAATGTTTAAGTATATTTATATATTTAGTTTATTATTTTGAGTATATATGGTATAATTATATTGTATGTATAGTTTATATGTATATTTAAATAATCCTGATACGTTTAATTTTCAATATTGCACCTACCACTGTTTATCTCGCCATCACCCAAAGGTCGACTGGTAGAAAATGCCTAAGGCATTAATTCCGCCTCTGTACTTGTGTGTGCATGAAGTATTAAATAAATAAATAAATAAACTGAACGGATTTTGATGAAACTTTATAGTATTATCTTGTATATCAGGATAACACATAGGAATAAATAGAAATAAAGAGATTAGGGGCAATAAATTACTAGTAACGATACGGGGGCTGCGCCGCAGGCGACATCTAGTAACTATATACCAGATTGCAATCCCAAGTTGTATAGTAGCTAGGGATTGCAATCATACCGGATTGCAATCCCTAGCAATATACAATATATATATTCTTCAAAATTATAAGTTATTTGATAACGCCAATCCGGAATGGTTCTTTAATTTTAGTCAATATTATCACTTAAAAGCAGGCTTGGAGAAAGTAAACAAAAATAAAACCGACTTCTAAAGCAAAACACTACAAATCGAAAAATAACATTTTTTTCGAAGTCGGTGTAATTGGTACCTACTGTTTTAGATAAAGATAAAGATAATTTATTTGCCATAACATGTGTTTACATACCTTATGCATGCAAGATGTTGACTTAATATATAGCACATACGGCACGGTGCACGGTGGTAGGGTACTTTGTAGTACCCGCCTGGCTGGCAACCACCCTCAAGTTGAAAATCTGTCGCCAAGCACCTTCCGGTGTGTTCCGACAGCAGCACTTGAGAGCCAGTTCCTTTCTAGGCTTTGTGTGCTTACCACCATCGGCCACATCATCACTGACCACGGTGAGATTGTGGTCAAACACAGGCCTATAAATAGTAAAAAAAAAAAAATACATGTTTTGCCTATCGAGGCGTACAAATATAAATTTTATAAAATTGATTTTATTAATTAAATAACAATCAAATCATAAAATAATGTCAAAGAAAAATACAATAAAATCATAAAATGTCTTGCACAATTAAGATTTATAAAATCAAATGTCAACAAAGTACAGTAAAATCATAAAATGTCATAAATATCAATGAAATATAAGAAAAATGCTGTC
This sequence comes from Anorthoa munda, assembly GCA_945859665.1. Classification (NCBI taxonomy): domain Eukaryota; kingdom Metazoa; phylum Arthropoda; class Insecta; order Lepidoptera; family Noctuidae; genus Anorthoa; species Anorthoa munda. The sequence goes on from OX243904.1 coordinate 14,692,622, forward strand.
AGGTACAAACTAAACAAAAACAAAACGTAAATTAGTTTAAATGTCATCTCAATTAAATAATAAGATGACTTAAAAGAAAAAAAAAACATATAATAAAAGAAAATAATGTTACATTATTATATTATCATTCAAGAAGTCACGTATATGGTAATAAGATTTGTCTGTTAATAAATCTCGCATCTTTTTTTTTAAATAGGTTTGCTGGCAAAGCTTTAAATGATTGCGGTATTTTATTGTACATTTTAGGCGCCATACAAAAGACACTCTTTGACATTAAGGCTGTTTTTGATGTGTGTAGGCAAAGTTGGCTATTGTCACGTCTATTACGGGGGAGGGTGTCAGCTAGTCGTGGGAATAGTTCCGGATTTAGTATTACAAATGTTACTAATTCGAAAATGTAAAGTGAAGGTAGGGTTAATAATTTGTATTTTATAAAATAAGGCTTACAGCTGTCTATGGTACTCAAATTGAACATAGCTCGAATAGGTACATCTTTTTTGAGCCTTAAATGCTATTTCTTTGTCAGTCGAGTTTCCCCAAAATATGATCCCATAGCGTAGCAACGATGCAACTAGCCCATGATAAGCAGTTACCAATGCCTCTGTGTTAAGTTCTGGGGCAAGTTTATATAAGGCATACGCAGAAGAGCTCAGCCTTTTACTTAAGTATTCGATGTGTACCTTCCAGTCCAACTTTGCGTCTATCATAATTCCCAAAAATTTTGTGTTGTCAACTATATACATATTTTTTTTTTTCAACTGTATTAAGTAAGGTGTCATTGTACATAGCTTTAATGTCATTTACCGCCTGGACTCGTTGCCTAAAATGCATAATGGTTGTTTTATCTAAATTTATTTTAAGGTTGTTTCTATCTAACCAAGATATTATTGATGTCAAAGATTGATTTATGTCATTTTCATATATGTCATTATCATTGCATGCTATAGTCATTGTACTGTCATCGGCAAAGAGTGTCATGGGGTGGTCAATTGCACTAGGCAGGTCATTAATGTAAATAATAAAAAGTAAACTACCCATTACGCTACTTTGGGGAACACCGTACATAGGTGTGCGTTCGTTTGACCTGTAAATTTCTTCTCTCTTCGTCTTAATATTAATTCTAGTTATTTCTGTGTATTGTTTTCTATTAGTCAGGTACGATTCAATAAGGTGCAGTATGTTTCCCCTTATGCCATAGGCTGCCAGTTTCATTAATTTTTTTTTGAGACTGACTTCGGAAACAAAGTTATTTTTCGATTTGTAGTGTTTTGCTTTAGAAGTCGGTTTTATTAGGGTTCCGTACATCACTTTGTTGTTCGTCCGTCCGTCTGTCTGTCTGTCTGTTAAGACCCTTTTCTCAGGAACGCGTTGACGTATAAAGCTGAAATTTATATCAAATACTCAGGCTATTGTCCCTAAAAGCCAAACTTCTAAGCCAACGCAATCAAAAGATACAGCCGTTTATGCCGCAAATTTTCGACACTCACAAGTGAATCAAAACGAACTCAGAATCTAAACTGACTAATTTTAAACTGACTATATACGCCTTTCCTCATGAACGCGTAGAGGTATTAAATTGAAATTCATATCAAATACTCAGGTCTATAATACCTTCAAGCTGATATTTGTACGGAACCCTCGGTGCGCGAGTCCGACTCGCACTTGGCCGGTATTTTTTTTGTTAAAATGATTTTTATTTTTCACTTTTTAGTCGTCCATAATGGACAAGTTCTATAGTAAGGTACCTATAATGCCCACAGTGTTGCCAGAATAGATTACCCAAATGAAAACAGCTTTTTACAAACTAAAATTACATCATCCACGTAAAAACAATGTTCACAAATAAAAAAAAAACATAAAATTAAAACTACTGTGCCAAACTATGTTAGTTATGGTACCAAATGGCAACTATTCCGCATCAAACTGAAGAAAAATCACGTAAATCGGATCTCAGCGTACATACATATAAAAAAAACAATCGAATTGAGAACCTCCTCCTTTTTGAAGTCGGTTTAAAAATTATAGGTATTATTCCAAAATTGAAGAATTTAACAATTACTTTGACACTAGTGCCCTCACCCCAGTTGCGTTATATTGTGGTAAAATTTTGCACAAAAACACATACATTGCGGCTTACCGGATTCGTCCGGATCCGTTAAATTGTTATCGGATCCGTTAGGTAGTCAAATGATAGGTACCGGATTCGTTGAAAGTACCGGATCCCACGGACCGTATTGCAATCCCTAATACCAACGGAGAACACTAATACGATACGGTAAGAAGAAAGTTTAAGTATTTATTTGCGTCATCTCAAAACATTTCCTCTTTCATCCACAGCCGTGTGACCCTCGTCATCCGCGCCGGTACCGTTAACCTGACCCTGCCCACAGCCATCTTCGAGACCAGCAAGTACTACAACCACCCTCTCTACAACGAGGCTTTGCAGTCCGTGGTCCAGCCCAATGACATCGGTCTTATCGAGTTTGGCAGGGAACTTGATTTCGGCGGTAAGAATTTTTATTAAAGTTTATCCTTTATTTAATTAGTGTACATATTTTTTACATTTTTAAATATTAGCTTATAAAACTAAATAAAAAAAGCATTTAAAAATATATTTATTATTATTATCTTCATTACATATGCCAAAAACTCTGTATGGGGGGTAACGTCTGCTGGGTCGGCTTTTTCCGGCTTCTTCGCTTCACTAGAATTATGTCCTTTCTGGGATCTAAAGCCGCCGCGTTAGTGTTAGTATAGCGTTCTATTAGTGAAAGAATTTTCAAAATCAGTTTTGAACTGCCAGAAATTACCCATTATAAATAAACATACAATTTTATCTCTTCAAGTTAGAAAGAAAGAAAGAAAAGGTGTTTATTTTTTTTGTGTCACAATACGACACACATGTACAATATACTTATATGCGTAAGCTTAATCCCAAACAATAGTATTATTAGTACTTAAACTATGTTAGTATAGACGAACAAAAAAATACGAAATTAGTTAAAATTAAGATAATGATTGTGGAACAACATTGACCTCATATTCTAGAAGATTCCTTTAGAAATAAAACTTAAACATTTATTTTTAGTGACTATCCAGCCCATCAGGATCCAGCGCTCTGAAGCGAGGGAACAGAACTACGGTGGTGTTCAGATGATCGCCAGTGGATGGGGACGCACCTGGACCAATGGTAAGGACTTACTCTTCGCAAAATCAATCTAGAGTCTGGCCAACGAAAGTGTGATCTGAAAAACACGGCAAATTCAAAAAATCCTAATGTGGTATCACCAACTATACCTCTAGTTAAAAGTTTTGATACTTGTATTATTTGTATTTATTATAATTTTTTTTTTTTATTTATTGGCTCCGTTTGGTGAAGTGTGACGGAGCCGTGACTGTCATGGATGTGAGTTAAAAAAGAGTGTATAGATTTATTTATTAGTATGTACATAATATTAAGCCAAGTAACATTTAATTTATTAATTAATTAATCATCATACTCAAAATCATAGTCCAAAAATTCAACCTCTAAGTATTCATCTGTATCTGAATCATCATCTACACTTATATAAATTTTTCCAATACTTCTTCTGTTATGTGATCTCTTTGTTTATATTTATTTTCCACATTTATTACATGGTACGTAAATTTTTCCAGTCTTCTGCAGCTATTCGGCCAAATGAGAAACATTGAAACATAAACATAAGAAAAGGTATCATCATATCATAAATATATAACAATCAGCCAACATGGATCAAGATTATCAAGTCATACTAACAATCGCAATCACAGACAATACACAGATTAATAATGTTGCCATACCCCATCTTTGAAAATACCCCAGATCACGCTTTCGTTGGCCAGACTCTAGCAAAATTGGTTAAAAATCGTAAATAAATGAACGCAACATTTACTCGATTTTATGCAAAACCTTAAACATAACAATACACAAAACAAAATGAATAAAATACCGCACTCGATCAAGTAATATCTACTGAACGAGCGTTTAGATTAATAAGATGCGTTGGTTGGTCTGTGTGCTAAGTTCACAGACTGCGTTACCCACTACGACGTTCGAACCTTCTTAATTTCAACCACTCTTCTTCTAAATTCAGGTGCTTCTCCCGAGAACTTGAACTGGGTATACCTTAGCGGCACCACCAACTTCGAGTGCTTGCTCGCATACGGAGGCAGTTCCATCATCCAGGCGTCCACCATCTGCGCCAGAGGCTACAACGTCACCAGCCAATCTACCTGCCAGGTAAGGAGCACCATAAGCTAATATAAAAAATTATATATACTTAACTGTGAATGAGATTACTGTTCAACAATCCGTTATGCCAGAATAGATTATCCAAATGAAAACTCCTAAAAAGCTGTAGGTACACAAACTAAAATTAAATCATCCACGTAAACAAAAATGTTCACATATAAAAAAAAAAAAACATAAAATTAAAGCTACTGGGCCAAACTATGTTAATTATGGTACCAAATGGTAACTATTCCGCATCAAACTAAAGAAAAATCACTTAAATTGGATCTCAGCGTACATACATAAAAAAAAAATGCGCTAGAGGCTACAATGTCACCAGCCAATCTACCTGCCAGGTAAGGAGCACCATAAGCTAATTAAAAAAAATATATACTTACCTATGAATGAGATTACGGTTCAAAAATAAATGAGACTGTTTACGTAGCAAAATAGGGCATCCACTGGCCACAGAATTATGGACAAGTAAAAGGAGTGAAAGACCTCAAGTTTGCATTGGGATGTATAGTCTATATGTACGTAACAAGCAACATGTTTATTTAATCACTACTCTTCTTTTTGGCTTCGCTGTAGTCGGGTAAAAACTGTAACCCAACTACGGTTTTTTTTACACTCGCGAGCAATGAAAAAGTTCCAGTGACATAGCACCAAATTACTCCTAAACGGGAAAGGCTAGCTTAATGACGCCGTCTGCAATATTGAAGTACATTTAACAGCGCATCAGAATATTACCAACTAAAAACGTAAATATTGTGTTCAAATTTTAAATTAAATTAAGGTGTTTGTCGGCATTTTGTGGGTGGAACTTTTTCATTGCTCGGCAGTTTAGCTTATGTTACCCGAGCTAATAATAACGCATCGATTGACACCATATTCATCAAAATCGGATGAATTGTTTAGGCACTACGGAGGAGCATACGTAAATACACTTAATTACAAACATACATAATATACATAGACTGCTAAAATCACAACCTTTCCTTTTTGCTACGCCGTATTCGGGTAAAAAATGCGTGTATGTATAAAGTTAGGCAGTAGTCCGTAAACCCAAGCAATAGGACTGAAAGTGATGTCGTTCCACAGGGTGACAGTGGTGGCCCCCTGACCGTCATCGACGTCGATGGTGCCATTACCCAGGTCGGAGTTACCTCCTTCGTTTCTGCCACTGGATGCCACACCGACTTCCCAGCTGGTAAGTAAAGAATTATTTAAGTCAGGATTTTTTTCACTGTTACCATATCTATTTATTTAGCAGATTGATATATTCAAAATTGTTAATTAGTAGCTATTATTAGTTATTCACTAAAATATGCAGGCTGTCTCATAAAGACCCAACTATTTCAAGTGCACACGAGACGGCACGACACCGCGAGAGAGGGGAGGAAAGCATGACGTTATGTCCCCGATATGTAATTTTTCAAGGTTTTGGCTGACTATGCGCAAACTTACCCCAAGATTGCGCATAGTGCGCGAACTGGCCAACCACCATAGAGACCGAACGGAACGTGGACGCGATGCGATTGGCCAGTCGATCCTTTTGTCAACTGATCAACCAATCGTGCGCTCGAAACTGTACTAAGCGTTCCCCGCGTCCCGCTTGGTAAGCAAAGAGACCTAAAAACGACTTGTGCGCATCTAACGAGTTCTTGGCAAGTTACGTGCCGGCAACTGTTATAGTTCGAAATTTTTTGAGTTGTTATTTTTTTGCGTGCGAGTGTTTTTTGAGAACGTTGTTCCGCTCATTCGCGGACGTTGTATTTCGACTTCACTATTTGTGATGACTGCGGATTATTGGTGAGGCACCAAGCAATGCACAAAGCACCAGCTCGTGGATCTAGAGGTTTAACACTGCCGGAAACATGGGAGATAAACCATCTGGACGTCCTAGAACTGCTAGAACGTCAGAAAACATTGAGTTGGTGGCAATCTCTGTGCGACATCCTAGCATTAGAAACGTTGGGCTTCATAAGGGCTAGCCTGATCGACGGAAGTCTCAATGCGTATAAAATTCATTATCGTGCAGTTATTTAACGAGTCTAATTTTGTTTGAGGACTTTCGAGATAGGGTGACGTTTCTTGCCGCCCCCCTAGAAGTCCGAAATCTTAAGCTAAGCGAGTTTTTTCCTTAAATCTAATATGTACAATGCCCATAAAAAAATTTCGACTTGAGGACAAACATTACAGGAAAAAGGGTGTCAATTTCCAGACCGTTTCTTCAGTTTTTTTTAGGAACCTACATTTGAGATTCAAAGAATGTTATTAGCGCAATGGACGTCACCTCAAAGAAGTAATTAATAAAAAATAAATTCTTTGTGAAACTGCTTGACAGCCGCAACGCGGATACACGCGAGACACAAATGACACAAAGGATTTTAGTAGCGCCTGGTAGAAAATGCCTGAGGCATTAAGTCCGCCTTTGTACTTGTGCATAAAGTTTTATAAATAAATAAAGTTTTAATTGTTTCGGTGATCCGGTGAACCGGTTAATTCTTACCAAATAAACAATTTAAAACAACTGAATTCTTTTTTTTTACCTTGAAGTAGTTGGGTCTTTATGACCCACCCCGTGTCTTTTTTTACCTTGAAATAGTTGGGTCTTTATGACCCACCCCGTGCTTTTTAGTACTAAAGCATTCAAGATTATCCCTCTAATAATATCAAAATTATTCAGGTTTCATCCGTTCCGGTTTCTACCACGACTGGTATACAGAAGTGACCGGTATCAACTTCGACTGGCAGTATATTTCGGAACCTGACGTCGAAACTACTGTAGCAACCACCAGTGCTCCTGAGGACACTACAACTGCTGCTCCCGAAGAGTCTGATGAATCGAGTTCCTCCTCTAGTTCTTCCGAATCTAGCTCATCTTCTTCAGGCTCTTCTAGCTCTTCCTCTAGCTCATCTTCAGAATCCAGTTCATCTTCATCGTCATCCGAATCTAACGACTGAGAATTTCTAACGATGATGATTAGACAATTGCTACGTAAAATGTCTAAAGAGTTAAATAATAACATCAGTATGTGTAACACCTAGCATATTTAAATAATAAATATTAATTATATTTCCTACTTCGTTATTTTATTTTAAAGAAAACGCTTTTTTCTATGTTTACTGTTGTACCTTTATTCTATGATTTAGGAATTTTCATCGCCCTGCGGTATTTTTGATGGAAATCTTTTGCAACACGACGTGTAGAATTCCATTTCTTTATAAATAGTAGATTGTTATACAAAGGTCGAAAGTAAAATAAAATAAAAAAAATAATCAATGCCCATACGCAGCGAGGGCGGCTAAAGTCCGAGTAGGAATTGGTGACTTTCACCCTTGTTAAACACTCTACATTTCGAATATAAGAAAAGTTTAAATTAGGTATAAATCTAAAATAAACAAACTACCTAACCAATTATATTTTTAACCGACTTCAAAAAGGAGGAGTTTCTCATTTCGACTGTATTTTTTAATTTATGTTACCACAGAACTTTTTACTAGGTGAACCGATTTTGGTTATTCTTTTTTTATTTGTAACCTGTTGCTTTAAATTTGATCAAGGGCTGATGAAGAACTTCGGAGATATACAACAACCATGACCATAAGCTCTTAGAATAAGTTTATTTTGAGTGTGTGTAAGGGACAGATGTATATGACTTGTATACATCTGTCACTTACGTGATCTCAAAATAACCTTTCTTTAAGAGCTTATGGTCACCCTCCAGAACTCTTTAACAAATGACGGCTGCAATCGCATATCTGTTTATTGTTTACACCATTTCATAACATAACATCAGTACGCACTGAAGTGGTACGCCGATAAGTTCAGTTCAGATTCACTCTAATTTGACCGGTTGTGTTCAAGTTTCCTGTTATTCGGGTAACCTATTCGGGCATAACCGTGGACATTATAGATAATATACCACAACTAAAAGGTGAAAAATAAAATCATTTTTCCAAAAAAAAATAAACTGACTTCCAAATAAAAACACTAAAAAGCTTCGATCAATAATACACTAGATGCACGGCTAGCGCTTCAAAAACGTTTGCTTCGACAACGCGCCAACTATTGTAACAAACATCGACTGTTCTGGAACTTTGTAATTTAGACTTTAGAACATGCGTGTAAGACTAAATTTGTTTTGATGATTGTTGAGCAGCGAAGCAAGCTCATAAATTTGTTACTGCTTTTGGACATAGTTTTGTGAATGCAACTTTAAACATTGAATTTAAGGTTGAATTTGCATTAATGTTTATTTAATAAAAATTAAGATACTTAGAGTTACCTAAACATAATTGGCGACAGTTTTAAAGAGAAGTTTTATATGGGATTCTTTATCTAGTATTTTATTGATCGAAGCTACAAAGTGAAAAAAACTTCAAATAAAAATATCAAACCGACTTCCAAAACAAAATACTCCAAAGCGAAAAAGTAACTTTCTTTTCCGAAGTCGCTGTCTTTTGTACCCATTGTTTGCCGTTATTCAACACCGACTTCGGAAAAGAAAGTTATTTTACGCTTTGTAGCATTTTTTTTTGAAGTCGGTTAGATATTTTGTTAAATGTTTTTGACGCAAAATGAAGGAGTTGTTTTCTATTATAACAAAAATCTTATAGTAACAATTGGAGAACCCCAGATAAGCGATGCCAACTGCTTACTGCTTAAAATGGGTACAGATACATGTGTGATCGGGATCTACCGCCCACCAAGTCAAACCAACACCAATAACTTTATTGATTCAATAGATTCACTTCTAATAAAATTAAGTAAATTCAAAAATATTGTTTTGCTGCGGTGACATAAACATCGACATATCCCCCAGTAGTCGGGACAAACGCTCTAATGAATATTTAAATGCCCTGGCAAGTCACTGTTTACTGCCAGGTCATAACGCACTGACTCATGGGCGCACTTGCTTAGACCACATGATGCTCAAAACAAAGCTAGAAGCGAAGTACTTTGTCTTTCAATCCTCAATAACAGACCACGAGTCTGTTGCCCTTAGTTTAAACCTTAAATCTTGCCCGGATTATTGCAATACAACCGCTTATAAAATGGATTTTGATTCGCTTGACAAATTAATCCTCAGTGTTAACTTTCAGCCTATCTTAGAGTGTGCTGACGCCAACACTGCAACTGACTTGCTTGTTACGACCCTAACTACGGCTATAAATAATAGCTCATGTTTAATAAACATTCCCAAAAGGCAGCGGGTTAGTAAACCTTGGATCACTAAGGGATTGCTTCGCTGCATGATAAACAGGGATAACTTACACAAAAAGCTTAAAAAATGTCCTGAGAATGAGATTGTCAACAAAACCGACGTTATAGGAATTTTTGTAATAGTCTTATCAAAAAGGCTAAACGAAATTATGAAAGAGACGAGATTCAAAGTGCAAAAGGAAATAAAAGGCAGTTATGGGATGCAATTAAAAGAATAAGCGCCTCTGGCCCACCCCCAGACCTTTCATCCCATCTCATTAAATCCAATAATCAGGTCCAGGACATAAATAGTGTTAATAATTTCTTTGCGGGTGTGGGCAGAAAGCTAGCAGAGCAAACATCTAACTCATCGCAGGACACACCACAACCATTTGACTTTTCAACTGTCGCTCCCGTTCATTCTTTTGTCTTGCTGCCCCCTGATGAGGAAGAAGTATTTTTCCTCATCCAAGGCTTGAAGGAGAAGTGAATAGGAATCGACCAGATATCTAGCAAGTTTCTAAAGAGGTATATACACTTTCTTAATACTCCGATTACACACATTTGCAAACTGGCTATGGAGTCAGGTGAAAACACCTGACTCCATAGCCAGTTTGCAAATGTGTGCAAATCGTTCTTTTTTTTTTTTTTTTTTTTTTACTATGTATAGGCCTGTGTTTGACCACAATCTCACCGTGGTCAGTGATGATGTGGCCGATGGTGGTAAGCACACAAAGCCTAGAAGGGAACTGGCTCTCAAGTGCTGCTGTCGGAACACACCGGAAGGTACTTGGCGACAGATTTTCAACTTGAGGGTGGTTGCCAGCCAGGCGGTTACTACAAAGTACCCTACCACCGTTTCTTATGTTAGATTATGTTTTTTTTTCAAATCTACATTGTATTTCACATTTAGTGTACTCAACATTGAATGCTCAACATTGAATACATTCTGCTAAATAGCGAAGAAGTCTGTATTTTGCTAGATAGTCCATTGAAGTAGATACTTATGTAAAAAAACACACTTTTGGAATTTATTGTTTTGTTTGCTCGCCACTTCATAAAATCGGTTGTTATTTATAAGTACGTTTCCTTTGAAATTTTTGCCAAGAGATTTTTGATTACTGTATTTGCCTTGTCTTTAACTGAATCTAGGTTCAACATTTCAGAATCGCTTCTAATTTTTAATCAAATATTAGTCTTAGCCCGAGTTTCTCAGCTCAAAATTATCGCAGAATTAATGTGACAAATTGTCGAACACACGTTATCTGCAGTGAATGGCTGTTGAAAATTTATTCAACCAATCACACCAGATTACGCGAGCATGACAATGTGTCAAATTAATTCTGTGATAATTTTGAGCTGAGAAACTCGGGTTATAAAACAGAGATTTTGAATTTCGGTACAGCTTACAGAGTTAGTGAAGTATCAGCCAAATTATACGGGGTTGGCAAAAAATCAAACGAAACAGGGTGATAGTTGGGGTTATTTGCAGTAGGACCTAAAGTTTTTCTTTTCATATTGTTTTACTGCCATTAATTGCACTACGATATTTTGCCCATTCTGTATAGTCTATTTTAGGGTTCCATTGTCAACAAGGAACCCTTATAGTTTCGCTATGTCTGTCTGTTCGTCCGCAGCTTAGTTCAGAGACTCTTGGTACTAGAAAGCTATAATTTGGCATGGATATATTAATCATTCCGACAAAGAGGAAAAAAAAAATGGGTTACCTCCTGTAGACGTAATGTGGGGATGTTCTTTTTCTCTTCTTTCTCATGGTGTGGGATATCGTTGGATAGGCCTTTAAAATATTACGGGTCTGTTAAAACTATCTTTCCATTCAGGGATCCGTTTGCGTAAAATTAAGCTTTAAATTGATAATTTTTGTTAGAGTCAAGTGTTCCGCCCCTGCCAGCTAAATGGTTGTTTTTGGATGTTGTTATCAGTGCTGTAACTATTCTAAGCAAAGGGCTATAAAGAATATTGAAGTAGTAAATATTGAGAAGGAGGAAATCTATGGTCGGCTGTCAAAAGAAATATGTGAATAAATTCATGGCAGTACCTAGTTTATATAACGAAATTAAAAGGAAATCTATCACAGCTAAGTAGGCTCTACAACTTTACGAGTAATATTCGACCAAATTATAAAATATGCGTCTACCTTTTATAGCAGAACTTTTTATGTCATATTATGATTATGCATAACAACGGATAGCATAAGCTTAATTTCGCAGAAAATCGTTTATAAGTCAGAATCATCTTTAGGTATAAATTTTATATCGATAGTCATTAAAAGGCAGAACCATCATATCGCAGAAAGTTCACAGTAAGAATCGTCTTTTGGCATACATTTCATATCTATATTAATTGAAATACTCATCTATTTATCACATTACAGAAAATTCATAGTTAGAATAATTTTGTATTTTTTACCATAATAAAAGATTGATTAAACACATTTTTTTGTGTTTTATTCGCTGTATGAAGCATGTAAACAAGCATACACCATGCATGCGCGTGGGAACGCGAGCTTATCGTCGCAGATAATTTTAACGCTCACCAGAGCTTCGGCTTGCTGGCCGGCTTCACCGGCCAGCCTCAGCCGCGGTGGTGAGCGTTATTAAACCACCTGCTCTTCAGCTCGCAAGCCGCCTCGCCCCGCGCTTAAAAATGCTATTTTATAGAAATGCCTACTAAAATTATTTCAAATTAATTTCTGCCATCTTTATAATAGGCCAAGTGAAATTATGCCAAATAAAATTCTTCCATCGCCTTTGTAAATTCACAAATTGTACAATTTGTACAAACTTCGGCCAAACAATAATTATATTAAATCATTTTTATGCCTTAAGAATACTCGTTTAAAGAGGATTATGCTAAGTGTCTTATGCCAAATAAAGAACAATGGCGAAATTTTAGCTGACTTAAATTTGAGCGTCTGAAAGTGAGTTATACATATACGAAAGACATTCTATTAATTGTCTACGTTTTTTAAAGTATAATTAGGCCTGGTCCAAAATAGATTAAAAAAAAATATAAAAAAAGGTTATTTGATCTTTTAGTACATTTCTTTAGCATAGTGTTGCCATTATATATTTTATCTGCTAAGTGACAAGTAGTAACTATATTAAGTAATAATATCATTATTGTATTTATTGCAGTAAATGAGTTAACAATACAGTTTATGTCTAAGTGTAGATGTTCCTTGCAGGTAGGTAGAGTCTGGCCAACGAAAGTGTGATCTGAAAAACGCGGCAAATTCAAAAAATCCTACTGTGGTATCACCAACTATACCTCTAGTTAAAAGTTTTGATACTTGTATTATTTGTATTTATTATAATTTATTTTTTGATTTATTGGCTCCATTTGGTAAAGTGTGACGGAGCCGTGACTGTCATGGATGTGAGTTAAAAAAAGGTGTGTAGATTTATTTATTAGTATGTACATAATATTAACCCACTTAACATTTAATTTATTAATTACTTAATCATCATACTCAAAATCATAGTTCAAAAATTCAAACTCTAAGTATTCATCTGTATCTGAATCATCATCAACACTTATATAAATTGTTCCAATACTTCTTCTGTAATATGATCTCTTTGTTTATATTTATTTGCAACATTTATTACATGGTCCGTCAATTTTTCCAGTCTTCTGCAGTTATTCGGCCAAATGAGGAACATTGAAACATAAAAATAAGAAAAGGTATCATCATTTCGTAAATATATAACAATCAGCCAATATGGATCAAGATTACCACATCATACTAACAATCGCAATCACAGACAATACACAGATTAATAATGTTGCCATGCCCCAACTTTGAAAATACCCCAGATCACGCTTTCGTTGGCCAGACTCTAAGAATATTGTAGTGTACTAGAAATAAATGAATTACTTTCAATTAATGATTGGCAAATAGACTAGTACCCAAGTCTAAAAAAAATATAGCTTGGTTGTTGACGACAACCTTTTGATACACGTCAAAGTCACTTAGTTTAAATAAATATGCTCTTTCCAAAGAGTATACTACACATTTCATGCTGAAATAACTAGGTAAGGGAAATACTAATGCGATATTACCCTTTTACTTCCACGAAATTGAATAATATTACCTATTAAACACATTACTAAAAGTTACCCAGACATAACCTACAAAAGTTTATGACTATCTATTATTCTCTACATTCTCGAACAAAAATTCTTGCACAAACTAATTCAGAACATCACCCTGAGTTAAACCAGATATTTTTCATTTAATGACTTTCGAATTTAATCTCAGCTAAAACAATGTATGGGCACCTGCCATTGTTCTTTCGGAGTATCCTAATTCCTGGAGGGAACCCATAAAATATACTTGGAAAAGTTAAAATTTGTACAAATGCCACTGAAAAATTACTTATATAACGTTGTTAGGTGTTTAAAACAAATAGTAAATATAAATTTATGAACCATGTAAAAATATCCAATAATAAAATAATAACATCCTTATTGCAGGATGCCATAGGTATCTTTTGCGACCTGTCGAAGGCGTTTGATTGCGTTAATCATGAAACATTACTTCTGAAACTTGAGCATTACGGGCTAGGTCAATCAGCGTTAGGTTTGGTTAAATCTTATTTGAATGATAGACAGCAATTAGTTCAAATAAACGGTGTGAATTCGTCGGGGTTAAACTTAAAAATGGTTTTGCCCCAGGGCTCAATTTTAGGTCCTTTCTTATTTTTAATATACGTAAACGATTTATCCCGTTTATTGGGTAACAAACTAAACATGGTGTTATTTTCTGATGACACATCTTTAATTTTTAAAATAAATAGACGCACTTGTCGGGTTGACAACGTAAATAACGGTTGACGGCAAGTTCAGGATTGGTTCACTGCCAATAGTATAGTTTTAAATGGTAAAAAAAAAAAAGTTAATTAAAAAAACCAAAAAACCCGACTGCTTAAAAAGCAAACTAAAAAGACGTAAACAAGAAGAAAATCATGCTGTGCAGTCGGAGGATACATCTGGTTTTGGTCCACCAGCTCGCGAATATGTATCCTCCAACTGCACAGCATGATTTTCTTCTTGTTTACGTCTTTTTAGTTTGCTTTTTAAGCAGTCGGGTTTTTTGGTTTTTTTAATTAACTTTTTTTATTTACAACTTTTTAGATATCTTTTTTTAGAATTAGGTACATTTAAACGTATAAGTGTTATATATATTTTTGAATTCGCCTCTTAAAATCCTTTATTTTGATACCCCACACGATGTGTTTGGAAGAAAAAAAAATTTTCCCCCACAAAATGGCGCCCAAAATCCGCCATTTTAGTTTTTTCCCATTTTAATGTAGCCAGTGACACACGCAGGATTAAGACGAATCGATTGACGTAAGAATCATCAAAATCGGCCGACGCGTTTGGTCTCTAGAACGCCACATAGGAACAAACATACATATATACATACATACATAGACTGATAAACACATTACCCTCCTTCAGTCGGGAAAAATAACCAAGTGCGTAAAATTTTCCTTGCCGAATGTCAAAAGTACTGATTGTGACATTATATTAAACAAGGAGAAGCTAGAGTTCGTCGATAAACGGTTTGCCTGGGGATCACGATAGACTCAAGGTTGCAAAGGGGTCCTCATTTGGTATCTATTGGCGGTTAAGTTCGACAGTTTGCTGTTGGAAAGATTAGTCAGTTAACCGATGTGGATGCCGCGAGACTAACCTATTTTATTTTTTTATTTAGTTTAGTTATTTTCATAGTATAATGTCTTACGGTATCTTACTATGGGGAAGGGCTGCAGACATTGAGTCAATTTTTATTCTGCAAAAACGATCCATCAGAGCGATATATAATCTTCGCCGGCGCGATTATCTAAGGGAACTGTTTAAGGACATTAACATCATGACGGTTCCTTGTCAATATATTTATGAAAACATCATGTACGTGAGAAAGAATTTACATATTTTTAGTAAAAACGGTGACAGACATAATTACGTTTCTAGAAATAGGGACCAATTAGTTCAACCAGGTTTTAGACTAGCTAAAGTAGCCTCATCTTTCATGGGGTACTGTACAAAATGTTACAATAAAATTCCTCCCCACATTCTTGAACAGAATGAGACGAAGTTTAAAACCTGTATAAAACGCACACTATGTAGGCTGGCATATTATACGTTGGGGGATTACATCACTGATAAAAATGCTTGGCTCAATGCTAGTCCTGCTTTACAATCCACAACCACTAGGGCGCAAAAACTAGTGATATGCAGAACATTATTGTTTTGAGGTATTGTTGGACCTGCTGAAGACTGTATGAATATATTTGTATTGTATAAACTCAATTTCCTTAGTATTATATAACTGCACAGCTCGTGTGTGAGCACTATGTACCCAACTGTAAATCTACCATTTACTGTACCTATGTGTCGTTTGTTGACTTGTGTGTGCCCTGGCTGTTGAGTGTGTCATGCTCTCTCAAATGTCTCTCTGATGGTGGCGCGTGTGTTGGATCATCCGGTTCCCTTTATGATGGTTGAGCTGGATGGCGCACATTCATGCGTCATGTTCGTGAACTGACGCCGTCAGTTGGGATTGGTCATAACTTAACTGCTTCGGATGTTAATGTTTTTCTAGTATCTATTATATAACTGCAAAGTACATGTGTGAGTACTTTTAATACTTTATGCCTATAGGTGGTACGAGTATAGTGTGTAGTGCTATTCTGAGTGCATTCTTCTCCATAACAAGCTACTTTCCGAATGCACGGTAGAATCATTTTTCATGTAACGTTCAAAAGTGCCGCTTGGTGGCCTAGTTGAAATAAAATATCTTTGTCATTAATAATGATATCTAAATTAATAATGTTTATGCTCGAATAACGCATTGGAGTGGGCGGAGTCGTTGGCAGTACCGGTCCGTACAGCATATGCGCATGGGGTAGTCTATTTTGTTGTGTTAGTGCAGTGAGTATGGGTATTTTCGATGTTTAATAATCTAAAGTCAAACTAGATTCGATTGCCAAGCAAATTCCGCTACCCGACCAAAGATGTCGGTATTCTCAATGGTCGCAATTATAGACTTAATTGCGTTTGCTGTAAGTTAGGCATTCGCGTCATAGGTCGATATTTACCAAGGCCACATCAGTGCAGTATAACACATTGCACTTTTAATTACAATATTGATATCATCTTTCTGCCCTTATCCCATGTTACTTGGGGTCGTTGCATCACGTTTTCTTCTTCAATACCGTCCATATATATTTTTAGGGTTCCGTACCCAAATGGTAAAAACGGGACCCTATTACTAAGATTTTGCGGTCCGTCTGTTTTTCTGTCACCAGGCTGTATCTCATGAACCAGAGCTAGATAGTTGAAGTTTTCATAGATGATTTATTTCTGTTGCCGCTATAACAACAAATACTAAAAACAGAATAAATTAAATATTTATGTGGGGCTCCCATACAACAAACGTGATTCTTTTGCTGTTTTTTGTTTTTTTGCGATAGTGGTACGGAACCCTCCGTGCGCGAGTCCGACACGCACTTAACCGGTTTATATAAATCAAATCAATTTGAAATGATGTACTAATTTAATTATACTCATTGAGGCGGGCGGGCCTCTTTATAATATTACTAGCTGTTCTCCGCGGCTTCGCTCCCGTGGGCCACCCCACAGGACCCGTTTTCGGGATAAAAAAATAGCCTATGTCACTCAGGAATAATGTAGCTTTCTATTGATGAAAGAATTTTTGAAATCGGCCCAGTAGTTTCGGAGCCTATTCGGTACAAACAAACAAACAAAAAATCTTTCCTCTTTATAATATTAGTATAGATTGGATAGAAATATTAAATTAATTATTTTCTTTTATCGATATCCATCTAAAAAGCCTATATCCGACGCAACTACATCACTAATTGAGTACCTAGCGAAAAACTTTCGAGAATGAAATAGTGAATACATTCAAAATGATTCAAATTCCGAAAGAGAAAGAAACAAGGCGCTTGCGTGTTAGGATCCAGGAACGAATCATACCATTCCCCGTGGCTCTAACGCACGCTCGTATCGCCTCCTTTCGAAATTATTGATGACCTTCATACAGATTATATGTGGCAGCTTATATACGATGGTTGTTTGTTGCTATCATTAAATGATTTGATGTTTACTTTTTGGTGGTTGAGTAGGTTGTTTGAAAATACTCATACCAAAATATTTGTTTTCAGTTTGTTAATAACTTTGCAATAATTATAATAGGTAGCTATTTAGTTTTTCTTCTCATTGCTTTGTTAAATTTATTCTTAGTCGGTGTTTTAGGGTAAGGCCAAACGAACGTAATTATGTGAGTTGTCGCGTAAAATGAGTCGCGGAATTTACGTTCAACTGACATTCGGTTAGGTTGCCAAACGGACTGACGTAATTTCAGTTGCTATTCTACGTTTGTACGGGGCGCTAACGCTTGCCTCACTCCCCTCCCTCACCTCGAGCGCAATTCTGTTGAAATAATGTGTATGAGTCAGCAGACAACTCATTTTGCGTCGCCGTGTGGCACAAACAGGACTTTAGTATGAAATCGAATGCAGTGTAAATTCAGCGAAGTATTTTACGCGACTCAAACCGCGATCTACAGTGACACTGCTGGAGGTGAAAATTGTAAAGCAGTATCTGTCGAAGTAAACAATGTGAAGATAGTACCCTTGTATAGATCATGCAAATGCCCTAACAGTATCGCAGTATTTTCCAGTAGCCAGAAGAATATGCCCTTTGATACCTTATGTGAATTCAACGCTATGTACAAAAATGCTAACACTTTAGAGTTATGCAATTGGTATAAAGTTGGTATTTCCTATTATTTCGTGTTATAACAATAATATAAAATTTAAATTGAAATAATTTACTGTTTCTTTATGGCTTATGTTTAACTTACCACCAGATATAGTAACATATAACAGACAAAAATAGTAAATGATCACCAAAATTAAACCCGCATCTTATTGTAAAATTATAACCAAAGTTTTAACATCTCGCTATCCTGTTTAGGCAAAATGACTCCAAATAAATCATTGTTAACCCAAAAGTAGTAAATGATCACCAAAAGTAGTAAATGATCACCAAAATTAAACCAATGACCAAAAAGATTATAAAATTTCTGGGAGCAACTTGGAAGTAGCGCTCGCCGGCCGCTGCCGCGGCACCGCTCGCTTTGCTCGCTCGGCTCGCGCGCGGTTGGTCACAGTTCTAACCTAACCTAACCTATTTTACAACATTAAATAGCGCAATAATTTGCTATTAAAATTTGGTGATCAATTTACTAAATTTGGTGATCATTTACTATTTTTGTCAGTATATTACTAGATTTGGTGGTTAGGGGTTATCGTCACAAAGTTTTTTTTGGTGGTCATTATATTTATTCCCTTTCTTTATTAGTACTATCTAAACTTTATTTTAGTGAAAATGCTAGCACATACGTACTGTGGAACAATGGGAAACTGAAAATGGCTCATAACTCTTTCAATAAAAGATTTAAGTTTTCAAATCATTTCCTATATGCATAGAGGGATTAGATATACCTTACAACAAAAGTTCTGACAACTAAGTATAATGCTGCACAGGTTATTGTATTTTTACATTGTGATTTGCGAAACATTGAATTTATGTTTATAATTTTGCGCCTATATATTCGAAATAATAAACTCTGCCACCATACAATAGTTTAAACACGTATGTGCTATGCCTTTAGTTTAATAAATCAAATACAATTTGGGTATTGCGGGGCGCGGTGTAGGTATTACGATCAGTATAAATTCTTTGAACCATACAGACCACAGAGGCCCACATCATAAACGGATTCTTCTGATGATTTTTAGAAAAACATTACCGCGCAAATTCTTATTTCAAACTGGCGTCTAGTATCTGACAGATCGTTCACTGTAAAATTTGAATTGAGATTTGGTGCTTTAATTAATAAATTTTATCATTATTTACAATAGGAAAGTCCCTTCAAATTGTAAAAACACCTTAAATTAGCAAATGTCCGGTACTTAATAGGTATTGAATTATCTTGTTTAGAGATATGTAAAATATTCAATAGTTTTAGGACACCATTAATATCATTTGTGTTATAGTTCATCCGTAAGCCTTGTTTAGTGCTCGCTTATTTTTTTTTCGTTTAGTTACCTAACACAAGATGACATTCCATAGGCTAATTCAAATAATATTTTTGCGCTATCCTGGAATATAATATTTTAAGGCATTTACTAGGTTTTGATGTACAGCAATCGTGTGGTAAGATCACGTGGTGCCGATTTTTCGTTTTAATAGAGTTTAAAAACTAATAGATAGGGCGCAATAGACAAGATTATGTAAAATTTATCTATCTTTAAAATAAAAAATGTTGTAAATCTTGGTAAGCGTATCACAAAATTGACACCTAAACTTGCCGGACTCACTAGGTTTGCACAATTTTTTTATTCTGAGTCAATATAGTATATTGATTCTGAATAAAAACAAATTAGTAGGTAATATTTTACAAACATAAATACATTGATTTGTATAAGCATACATCATATCATGCTTACAGTGTGATCCACTAAGGCTTAGTGGGTAACACTGCCTTTATTGTATTAGGTCTTAGGACCAGCGATGTAGTCAATTTAGTTATGTGACCCACCGCACCGGTTGCACCGGTTATAAGATGTTTGATATTTCTACTGTCACATCTGTTTGAAAAAGGCATTTGCTTGGACTTTCCCCTAATATGTTGGGGTTGACTTCCACTGTTTTCAGTCGAACCAGACGCATCTAAATACCAGTATTTTCTTTCTGTCTCTTAAGATACAGGGTACCCTAGTTTAGGAGACAGAGTTTAAGCTATTGTGTACAGATTTCTACAGCATCCAAATGTTTAATGTAAATGTTTTTCTACCATAGCTATATTAAAAAATTGTAAACTTAAAGTACCTACAATAATCTGTATTTTTGGGAAATAAAGATATTTATTTATATTTATTTATATTATTTATAGTATTTTATATGAAGTGTCTGCCTACCCTGCCAACCCAGATTATATGGTAATCCTACTGGATAATACGGTACCCTTTTGTTAGGATGGCCGCAGGCTTTCGGGTTTCTGACGACCCGTAACGACTGTCAAAGATTCACGATACGGAGAATTTTATTATTCTGTCATCTCGATATACTGTCAGCACGGCAGGTACGACTATTCCGTGTTCTGTGAATATTTCTTTCTTATTCTTTTTATAGGAACAAAGAAGGTAGAAATCGTATTCGACCTCAACATTAAAAATAAACAAATTGCCGTAATATTAGATTTTATGAACGAGGTTTAAATACTGATGTGACAGTAATGAAATGGTTTCGAGCCTCATTCAATACATTTGGAGTGGAGTGTCACCGCGCCCCGCAATACCCAAATTGTATTTTATTTATTAAAAAGGCACGACTATCATAGCATGCAAATGTTTAAACTTTTGTATGGTGGCTGAGTTTATTATTACGAATATGTAACCGCAAAATTATAAACTTAAATTCAATATTTCGCGTATCGCAAAGTAAAAATACAATTAACTTTTCAGCATAACACTTAGTTGTTAGAACTTTCGTTGTAAAGTATAACAAGCCCCTCTATGCATATATTAAATGATTTGAAAACTTAAATCTTTTATTGAAATAGTTACGAGCCATTTTCAGATTTCCGTTGTTCCACAGTACCTATCTGTTAGCGTTTTTACTAATATAAAGTTTAGATAGTACTAATAAACAGTAAATTATTTAAATTTAAATATTATATTTTTGTTATAACACGAAATAATAGGAAATACCTATTTCATACCTATTGCATAACTCTAAACTGTTAGCATTTTTGTACATAGCAATGAATTCACATACATTATCCACCCAGCGAAAATAATAAACTTTTGAATTATAAAAGGTTATGTGAAAAATAATTGTATCCCTAATGGACTAGTAGGTTTCATACGTATTTTTTTATCGCCTAACAGCCCTTGCATACCTAATATTTGGATATTTTAACGAAGACTATCTCCGTAACGGCAATACTGCAGTATTCAAATTATTACGAGACGCTGGAGTTCTTGTGCGTTCTTCTCCATAACAAGCTACTTTCTGAATGCACGGTAGAGTAAATTTTTATTTCTTGTACATTTTTAATTTAGATTTAATGTTTGACGTTCAAAAGTGCCGCTTATTGGCCTAGTTGAAATAAATATATTTGACTTTGACGCTGGTTATCAATCTTTATTACAAACGTTTGCCTCTACACGCGGTGGTACTCAAATACTTAGATAATTTTTTTATACCTTCACTTGTGAAGTTGGATTTTATAACTCCTTCTTCAGTTACCATCGTCCTATGTGGGCCCGTTTTTAGACGTGAACCGCTAAAACCGTTTCAATGTTCATGTAACAATAAAAAGCCGTCTTCTTAGTCTGCATTATTGTGCAACTACAGATCCCTATTACTGCGCTTGGCCCGACACTCAATTGGCCGTCTTTTTTTTAATTTTTAATATGGAACATACCGCGTCACCACCGTGGGCCGTCCCGCAGTCCCGCTTAATAGGTATTTTTTTAATGCACACTGGCTGTACACTTGCAAGACCGGAGCATCTTTTTTATTTTAGTCGATATTTTACTATTATTTAAAATTTTCAGTGTCAAAAAATGAAGGAACAAAAACAAGAACACCGACTTCCGAAATTTAAGTAATTTTCCCTTTTTAGTGTTTTTATTTGGAAGTCGGTTTTTTTTATAAGGAAAGTATTTTTGTCAATTCATTCCCGTCCTGGAGAGGGAAGCAATTACTATGAATTAATTCCCGCCCAAAGGTGGAGAGCAGCGTCTTCCACGCGCTACTGGGATCATACAAAACTACTTTCCGAGTATGAGAAATGAAAAAGCCTTTTCTTAGTAATGCACGCAAAAGCTTGATTCACAATTGCAGATTTGAAGATACTTCTCGATTCCTCAGCTTTGCCTATCAAAGCTGTAACCACGAATGCATAATAAATAAGCTTTGCAAACCAGCAACTGGAGATCAAACATCACAGCTGCTGAGGTCATCACTGGTCACTGTCTCCTTCTTGTCACACTTTTGTGACCTATTTCTAAATGGCGGTTCCTGAAGGCCTATTCAACAGAATATGCTTCATTCTTTCGGTATAAGCAAACACAGCGCATTTACTGATGGAGGCTTTTAAAAACCGGGTGTAGCTATCCATGTAATTGTGTAGGTACAAGACAAAAGACAACCGCTAAATTACTTTTTACTTTGTTGAGCTGTCTTTTATCGTAAGTACAAAGTGTCTGGCACGTTTTAGTTCCTAACCTTACCCCTCATAATTGCCGGTTTGCCGACACCGGTCGAGATCGATTGTAACGCCTAGGGGTGATATGAATCGAAACCTTGACAAAATTTGACTTCGCACAGACAGAACGCTGTAAATGAAGCTACAACGTAGGAATGGTTTTCCGAAAATTAAGGTATTGTATGCAATTATGCATAGTTTTCTTTTAAGATATCGTGTCGGAAGCTCGCCAACGCAAGTGCGAGTCACCGGTCGCGTGTAGCAGCGACAAATCGCACGGAAATAAAAATAGGCGCATGGTGTTACAGCGTCGTATTGCAGTGGCGGCTCACCGCGCATGCGTTGAAGTGTTGCTAGGGGAGGAGCTAGTTTACCCACGAATTTAGTGTGTTTGTGTTCAAGTATTGAAAGGAAAGTGAGTGTTGTTAATTTATTCGAAAGTGTGAGAAATATCATAACTGAAGATGTAAAGTTGTAGAACTACGGAAGCTTTTGATTTTAGCAGATCGATACATTTAGGGTGATTGTAATTCCGGCTTAATTATAGAGGTTTTAGGCTAGATGTATTTATTTAACAATTTTTGTACACACACATAACACAAGGACAAGAAGAAGGAACAGAAAATTAGGTACAGAGGTGATGCTTATTTCTAATGAAATCTCTTCCAGCATACCTGCGAAAGGAAAATGATAAAAAAAGCGATGTAGACATTGTGTGTGGAGGGGAAAAATAAAGACATAAAACAATTCACGGTTTAGTAATATACAATGTAACAAATAAAACATATTGTCATATACATACATATAAGTATACATATCATAACAATAAATACTAAATAAATACTAAAATATATAAAAAGATAATATACATATTATATGCAACTATGACGGAATGGAAAGGTAGTGTTCTTTCACTCTTCTTTTGAAAACTGTAAGAGTTTGGCAGTCCCTAATGTCAGGCGACAGCAAGTTCCACAAACGCACAGCGTGCACTGTAAAGGAGTAGGAGTAGAAGTCGGTTGTGTGGGAAGGGGTATCAAGGAGATTCTTAAGATGCGATCTGCAAGATGCATCCGCAGGACGGGAGTAGGAGAAGCGTTCACGGAGGTAGGATGTCGTTGGATGTACTTAGATGTTAATTCGATCTAGGGTTTTGTTAATTAGGTGTAAGGAACCACTTTTTCCAGATGATTCAGAAAAGTTTCCATAATAAATGGAAACCAAATAATAGTGGCAACACACGATTGCATTTGGCGCGCGCGCGAATCGCCCTTCCAAATCAACATGGCGAACGCTCGAGGAGCGCGCCTCGTCTCATAAAACAACCGGATAATTTCATTCTCAGTTCACCACACGTAATTATTATTTCAACCGATCGTTCGTGGATAAAATGTTATAGTGTCCGGTCTACGGGTGTGAATAGTGAATTATTTTGTGTACACAGTGAGTTATTGTTTATTGCATGAGTGGTGCTCATGGGGTGGCTGACGCACGGGACGATGGACGCGACTCACCTGCCAGCACCGAACAGCTAACGTAAGAGTATTAAATGAAAATCAAATATTTAACAAAACCTTCGCAAGCGGCATTTATTCGTTATTTCCCCGATCGGATTCGCTGTACTTAATACTCTTTTGTAAGGTACTATGCATAATGAAGGTTTACCGCACCCCTAATGGCAGCCTTTATAGGAATAAATGTGTTTCTATAGACAGAACTCGTGTGTGGTTTGTAATTGGTGGAAAATGACGAAAAAACTCTGTTATTTCATGGATTCGTAAGGCTTCGTGGAAAAGTCCACATCTTTATAAATATGCTGTGATTTGGTCAGGTCGTGAACATTTGTTGGTTGCGAATGTGAATCAAAGAAAAAAAATGTGTTCTAGTGCAGATACTAAGAATTCATTAATTGGGCCAGTTTTCGTTTTCACGGAAATATATTAATCACCATACGGTACGAAGTTACTCTACAAACCTTAAATTTGTCTTTCTGCAAAAGAAATTTAGTGTGTCACACATAACTTTAAATTCGGGGAAACTTAAAATTTTCTAACCATTTGTCAAACCATTGACCGAATTTGGGCAATACATTTTTCATTTTGAGTCTATAATACTTAGTAAGAGTTATTTGTTAAGCTTAGATCTTTGTTATAATATTATATGTGACTAGAATGCATTTCTTATACTTTCAAAGAAGGCCACATTCACAGTCACATTGTCATATTACAAACATAAGTACCCATGAAATGTTTCTAATGATGCGTTGAAAGCCATTTCGTGCGTTCGACAAGTTGCCGGTTGTCAACAGGGCTGTCTATACAAACTATAACAACTCGTCACGAGATGTCTACACATTTAATAGGTCTACACATATTATATGCGAACCAGAGTTTCTATATGTAACATCTTCCTATTAGCAATGCTCTATTTGTTGTTATTCAAGGTGTTTTTTTTATAAGATAGGAGCTAAGGGCAAACTCTGAGACTCTTGAGTATTTAAATGGAGCAAATGGTCAAAAACATGCATACGGATTTGGTGAAACCCAAAATGCTGTTTTATTTTTGTCTAATTCGTTTCTATCTCTGTATTTTCTCACATAAGACCCTAAAGAGCATTAATTATGTATGTAAGCAATCCACAAATGAAGCAAATTAATCAAAGGAAACTTGTGATCGATTAATGGAGAAATTTAAAAATTCTGTTTCATCATCTTCATCATTTCAGCCAAAAGATGTCCACTGCTGGAGATAGACCTCCCCCAAGAGTCGCCACACTGATCGGTCCTGTGCGTCTCGCATCCACTGGCCTCCCACAGCCTTGACCAAAATCCTATACCTGTGTTTCTTTCAACATACCCCAAAGACTATGTAACGAGTACTGCACTCGTATAATATCTACAGCTTGTCCGCATAACCGTACCGCAAACAATTAACACCAAACAAAAAGTCCTTGAGTCCCCAAAACCGTGAACACTGAGGACATTAATTTTCCGAAAAGATTAGCCTTCTAAATTCGTGATATCTAGTTGTTACCATAAAACATTGTTGACGGACGAGTTCTGCCAGTGTGTCAGTCAGGTTGGCCGTCTGCCAAGAAGACGATAGTTACGCCTCAGACATCGGCTACGTCATCGTTGCGTAAAAATCCATACGTATTGTGTAACGCGTAAACTTGTCAGATAACTAGCGTCACTGTGAGGCTATCCGAGATATGACCCTGAGTGTACATATCTGGGGATGGAACTGAAAATATACAGAGATGAACCCTGACGTTAATAAATTAAGATGAAGACATGCATGTGGAGTATGAAGACATGCATGTGGAGTATATTATAAGGATCACAACGCCATTTACACGTATTTATAGCGATTGCTTAGCACATTGTATCTTCGAAATTTCTCAGAATTTGAATCAAGAATCAGCTGATTAGAAACGTCAATAATGTTCCAATGGCATTCCGTATTTTATAACGTTTTGCAATTTTAATGATAATGCTATTGGAATATAATCGATTTATAATAAGACTGGCTGTTCCCCACGGCTTTGCTCCCGTGGACCACCCGACAGGACCCGTTTTCGTGATCAAATAATAGCCTATGTTACTCAGGAATAATGTAGCTTTCAATTGGTGAAAGAATTTTTTAAATCGGTCCAGTAGTTTCGGAGCCTATTCGGTAAAAAAAAACAAACAAAAAAATCTTACCACTTTATAATATTCTTATTTATTATATTATATATAGTAATAGTATACAAGAATGGGCCTGATGTTGCTACACAGCCAGAGAGTTTTATAAATAAGGCCCATTATAACTAGAAATTGTGACATATCAAAATAAATTAACTAAATCACGATTTTTGTACACTTACGTCATGGACAGTCAAGGATGAGTGTATGGCTGCAATGGTCATTAGCGTAAACTATCTTTGAATTCAAGAGTTTATACGGAAGAACGATTTTTTTGAGTTTGCGCCAATTTGGCAACATGGATCTATAATGTGTCGCCCAAAATTAAATCTTTGCTTCTCTTTGTTTGATGAATGTCGAGCAATAAAAATAGATATCAATACTCTCTGTAGGTATTTATGATAATATATAGCATTTTGACCTGCAGCTTCGCTTCCTCACTAACCACCGGACCTGTAATTTTTCTGGCATAAAACGACACTCGTCAAGCTTTCTATTAGTGGAAGAATTTTTGAAATCGTAACAGTACTTCCATAGAGATTATCCGTTTCAGACAAATATACAATTATACATACATATATAAACTCACGCCTTTTTCCCATGGGGGTAGGCAGAAACTACAGAACGCCACCTGCTACGATCCTTACATACTTCTTTTGCTTCACTCACATCTATAATGTGATTTTTTATTTCGTGGACTAAACTGACATTAGGAGGGTTGTCACTTTGTCGTTACATTAAAATAGTGTCGTACCCTAACTATCCTGAGTGATCGAAAGTTAATCGAAAATCGAAGTAGATCGAAAATGAAACTATTTCACGGCATAAAAAATAATTTGTTTAGAAACTAGCGGCCCATATTTAGTTTCTACTCATTTATGTCAGACTTAATTTTATCGATTGCATTTATTTTATTGTTGATTTCATATTTAACACAATAAAAGTTCATGTACTATGTGTATGAATACTGCTATATTTAAATATATTACGTTTATATTCATAAAACATTTATTTACACCAATTAGTAAAAATAAATTCAGGAGTCATGTCATATCGATTCGATGAATCACTTATGATTGAGCCTTACCTACAACACTATGCTCCGCGCTTGCATCATTTAAAAAAAACAAGGTCAATAGCAGCTGTCAGTTTAGTCCACGAAATTAAAAATCACAGTATAGTCATACACACACGCCGTTTATGAGTACTGCGCACCTGGCCTTTCTGAAGAACATCACCTATAAGGTCTATGTATGTCTTTCTAGGGCGTCCCCTCCCGGCGTTTCCATTCACGTCTACCATGTATATATAAAATTATGCCTCTTGATATTATACTTCATAAAAGATAGCTTGATCTCTGCGACAGCTGTCAGTATCAATACAGTAACAATAGCGCTTTACAGGCTAACAGTAACGTAACTATAACGTATACGTCAGTTTGACATATGTCGCAGAGATCAGTTATCTTTTAGCTTTAGCCTTAAAATGAGCTTGATTGATAGAGCGAGATGGCCAATTGGCAGCTCCATGTAAATAATAAGGACAAAAGATTATTTTTTGTCTTTGTCACCAAGGCCGGTTTCTCTTGTTTGTCAAACTCTAATATAATGGCAGGTTTGACAAACAAACTCGTTTTTTTTTTATTTTCTGTGATTTAGTGGCATTATGAGTTATTTGAGACAAGGAATTTGGGTTATTTATAGATAATAAGTGTCAGTGCGATGGTGGGTTGTAGTGTTTTTGTTCTTGTTGTAACACCAGAACTAACTATTGCTGTCTCATGTGCGGCCACGCCAGGGCTTAATCTATAGGTACTTTAGAAGTATAGTTAAAAAGATTAATAAGACTACCCTCTTTGATAATACCTACCTACATATATACATAATTATTATGATTGAAGAGGCATTGTTTAAGAGGCTCATTATTTCGAGTCAGTTTTAGACTCATCTCTGAGGAAGAGCTCATCATGATGATTATACTTGTTGGTGTAGGCGCGTTCTTGTAAATACCGTATGTTACAACTGAGCTACTGACTCAGAGGAATGGAGTTATGAAGTAGCTGTGGAGATTTTAAATTGGTTTTCTTGATACTTCTTATACGATATTATGATTGTGTTACCCAGCTACTGGGTGGTGGAGGTGGCGGTTGCTCCATGTCATGTACTGGTATTTAGCTGCTTCCAGTTAAACCTATTTGAGCCGACATCAACATATTTGAGTAGTCAGGTTGATTATGTTAATACTTCTTGTCTAAGGAGGACTATTGCGTTTGAATTTGCCGCTAGGGGCGCTGGTGTAGAGTGAGGTGTTCAAAATGTCAAATTTCATAATTTTTGGTTGCTCTGAATATTTTCCAAATGGGGGGACCAAAAGCAAAAGCGCCACTGTCCAGCTTTGCTCAAATTGAACGAAGAACGCCATTTTGTAGAGTGTTTTAAAACCTTTCGGATGGTTCAGCTCATTTGAATGCAATGTTACCACTATCCCATAGAAAATTGAGATAAAAAATTCGGTTGAGAAGCAAAAGCGATATTGTCTTCAACAGTTTAATTGCAAATACGCTACTGTCCAAATTGACCAATCACTGCAATCACAGAACGGTCGGCCATGACACTTTTGTAATGGCGGTAGATGATTTTTGTCAGCGAAATCGCCACTGTCCAAGCGTTTGGATGCAAATCTTACACTGTGCTATAAAATACTCTTGTTTCCATAGTTTGAGTGTTTTTAATGGCTATTCTCTACGATCTCAGAGAAATCAATTATCTGCTAATTTTAAAGTAAGCGATAAACAGTTTTTCCAATCTTTCGTCAAAAAAAATTATCTTGGACAGTGGCGCTTAGTAGTGTATTATTGGGGGTTCTGCATCACTTGCTCTCGCTTCGCTCGAGCGCGTTATGCAGAACGCCCCAATAATACACTACTACTATGGTCTGCCTCAAATTTGCAATACGGGCTGAATATTTTTATTTCATTCAACGGTGCGATGTCGAACATTGGAATAAATAATAGCGCGTTATGCAGAATGCCTCAATCAACGGTGCGATGTGTACTAAAAATTTATAAACAACCATATCAAGTTCGACTCGTTTGATCAACTTATGTCCCTATATTTTATATTACTTGACGAAAGTGTGATGCTTTTAAAGTAGTTAGGTAAAACAATGTAGAGTGCATCAATTAGTAGTTCAAGAATTTACTTGCATTTTATCTATTTTATTCTTTGGTCTAGCGATTTTAATTTTGCAATTGTTGAGCATGAGGAACCCAGTTTGATTTCCAAGGTCCAGTGTTATTTTATTTTCTATAACGTAATTCTTAATAGCGAGTAGTTTGGATCTGCACCCGATAAATTCCAGCAGGTTCATTAGGCACATGGGAACCGACGTTACACTTTATGCTATTAAAAAATAATAGATATCAACAGACTATTAGCACAAAGCCAAGAATAAAACGATACGATCCTAAGATTTCTTTCGTTGACAGACATACATTTTACAGACAGCCAGACCCGGAGCTAGTTGTAGATCATACAAATATTTGCTGTGTGGGAATTGAACCCACGACACGTAGGGCAGAAGTCAATCTAACCACTGCACCAATCGTACCTCCTTACCATTAAGTAAGTACCTAAAGAATGTTTTGAGCCAGGCTCATACTTGCTCATTTTTCAGAGTATTATTATTATTAAATTAAATAATGGTAAAAATAAAACATGAAAACAAAATCCAGACCGGAACAAATACTTATTTGTTCCGTGCGGGAATCGAACCCGCGACACTTGGGACATTTAGTAGCAGCACGTTTATAAACTAATATTTACATTGTGATGCAGCGAGACGAGCTCTTAAGCAATGCGCCATACGTGTCGTCGAAAAATGTGACAAAATACTGGATCGCTTTGAAGATTGGGAGATTTACGATAATCCTTGAATGTAAAATGCCATACATTTTCCTAAATGTAATGTCTAGGCTTAACTTATTTTGGTAAGTGTTTACAAAACCTCTTGCTACCATTTTAATGTGAGACTTCATAGACCGATATTGAATGGTCAAGGTACATGCAACTTCCTTTTTAGATTTTCGTCTCAGATTGCTGCGACAGAGTGTCGCCACCGCCCCAAAAATGGAATTGTAGGCTGTGTGCATAGTGTCTAATAAAGAACAAATGATTATAGACCTTATTTAAGGAGTGATGAAAATATAATTTACAAGTCAAATATTAGTGAAACATTAAAACAATAGTTGCAAATATTAATATAATCGCTACCTTACGTAAAAGTGTTATAAATAAGTCCCTTCAATGACGCATCCATCAATCATAATCAGTTATTTGTGAATTGTTGGTGTTCTTGTGTTGGTGACGAGTTCCATCATCTTCAGTGATTAAGTGTGCAAATTTATATCTTCCACAACAAGTATGTACGTATCACATTATTTTTTTGTATAACTTACTGCACTTGCAATTTAGTGATGGTAAATGCAATAATCGAAAGTTAAGTCTAGGGTTCGATTCCCAATTTTAAGTATTGTTTATTTACGGGTTTAAACTTACTAGTAACTCAGTGATGATGTAGACTACAAGTATAACTGCTGAACGTAAAATCTTTGGCTCGACTCCAAGGTATAAATATTTAATGTGTTAATTGTTTTTATTTCTTACGTTCCCTGTAGCCCATTCAACATCAGTGTCACCGTCGAATGCAAAGTTTTGGGTTCGATTCCAGATCTAATTAAAATTTATTATTGAGTTATTTTGTTTGCTTCTCGTGCAGTGGTTTAATAACCGTTACTACCATTTCACAACATGAAGTATTGACGCTGAGTTCTAGAACCAAATAACGACTTATTCAATTTTCTAAGTATTCAAGGATCGATTTCCAGATAGAGAAAATTGTTATAGAGAGTGTTCTATTACTCTGTCTATCCTTTTAGGAATCGTTCATTTGTATAACTTCTTATATACTATTTCTTTTTATTTTAGGTCGACATTTGTGAATCCATTTGAATCCGATGTAGAGTCGCATCCCAACGAGCCCTCTACATCGTTTAAACCAAAAAGAAATACAAAGCCGAAAATAAAAGTGGCTAAAGGCAAAGGCAAATCGAAGAAAGTAGCTGCGGCCTCAACTCCACCTGTAAAAGAATTATTTGGCAGTGAGTCTGATTCCGAAACCGATACTTCACCAAAGAGGCCTAAGAAAATCAAGCGGATTTGTGTGGCTGATTCCTCGGTGAGTAAAAAAAATATATATTTCATCAAACATGTGTTTAAGATTTATAATTACCTATAGGATTTCAATCTGACGGCTTGTTCCCACTGCTGGGACACAGGCCTCTCCGTGAGAGGGAGTGGGCCCGGGTGGCGGATACATGGGCCCTGTGCACATATCTTAAAATGTTTGGTTCTAGGACATGCCGGTTTCCTCACGATGTTTCCCTTCACCGTTTTGAGAGCAGTGGTGACGAAATAATTTACTCAAAGTAAATCGCTAGCCTGGGTTCGAACCCACAACCTACAATTTGTAAGTCACGGTCGTTACCACTGGGTCACCACTGCTCTCCTCTGCTCCTCTCAAATATGTTTATCTAATGCTATTTTATAACAATGTTTACAGGAGGAAGAGGGAGATCTTGAACCGGTGAGGGCAGCTGCACTGCGATCGTCCCTGTCCAGAAGAACAGCTTCTGGAAACTCCTATCAGCAGGACCTAACACGGAGCGGTGATTATTATATCGAGCTCCGTATTTATAACCATAGGGACGCTGAAAAATT
Organism: Anorthoa munda; assembly: GCA_945859665.1. Taxonomy (NCBI): domain Eukaryota; kingdom Metazoa; phylum Arthropoda; class Insecta; order Lepidoptera; family Noctuidae; genus Anorthoa; species Anorthoa munda. The sequence goes on from OX243904.1 coordinate 14,724,882, forward strand.
CGGAAAGGACCGATGGAAGCAAGCGCTCCTCACGTATAGGGCCTCTGTATACTCCGATTCAGCGACTTGGCGCGCCACTAATAATCTTGTATCTGCAGCGAAAGCAGAATTTAAGGGCGTGCAGCCTGTTCTGTATCCAAATAATATTATTTGATGGAATAAAATAATATTATTGTGATACCTATTTTACTCATATACTCTTCTTTATACTTATATTAAAACATTACTTATTAAACGAATGTAATCCACAATATTATTTACATTAGGTATTAAATTGTGATTTATTTACAGGAAGCTCAAATATATGAAACATTAAAAATCTAAATACTCGACACTAAGAATACTCGATACTATTTCAATAATAATATTCGATTTGTAATTTGTTTGTAACTTTCATCCACTTTAAAATATCATATTTAGAATACTCGATACTGACTTATACTAAAACATTACTTATTAAACAAATGTAATCCATATAATATACTTATTAATATTATTTTCATTATATTATTAATTGTGATTTATTTACAGGAAGCTCAAATATATGAAATATTAAAAATCTAAATACTCGATACTAAAAATACTCGATACCAAGAAAACTCGATACTTAGAATACTCGATACTAAGAAAACTCGATACTAAGAATACTCGATACTAAGAAAACTCGATACTAAGTATACTCGATACTAAGAATACTCGATCTGAGAAAAATTCAACAATGAGAAAACTCGATACTATTTTAATAATAATATTCGATTTGTAATTTGTTTTACATTTAAACTTTCATCCACTTTAAAATTCATACAAAAAATACTCGATACTAAAAATACTCGATACCAAGAAAACTCGATACTAAGAATACTCGATACTAAGAATACTCGATACTAAGAAAACTCGATACTAAGAAACAGAATACTCGATATTAAAAATACTCGATTCTGAGAAATCTCAACATTGAGAATACTCGATATTATTTTAATTATAATATTCGATTTGTAATTTGTTTTACATTTAAACTTTATCCACTTTAAATTTCGTTTTTTAATAATAATTTACAGGAAATTAATATCCGAAATCCAGAATATTTAAATACTTTAAGATAGTTTTTGCAATTACAATTATCTAAATATGTTTTTCTGTGAAGTCTGTAACGTTTCAGTTCCGAAATATTCTGCACACAAAAAAACTAATGTACACAAATCGAATTGCTTATTACAGACACGTTTTGATAATGTTCATATAATAGCAACAGCTTTTAGAAATCGGATAATCAGTTATAGAGTGAATCCTAGAATGGTTAACGTTTCACTTGAATTATTTTTAACACAAATTTCTGAAACGATTTGTTACCTTATCAAAGACCAGATGAAAAAACATAAATCGGTAAAAGTTAATTTTGAACTATTTGTTTGGTATATATTACCAAAAAATTATGAAAAATCTTTAAAGTCATTTAACACAAAGTATAATGTAGTCGTGCAAAACACAGATATTTTGTCCTTATATAAATCATTTTGTGGTAAACTTATTTGTAAATGTTCCGAATTTGAACTGTCTGAGTCAGGTTGGACAATTGAGTCTATCAGTCATTTAGAAATTAATATCGTAAAATATAATCCTTTGCGAGGTGGTTCTTATTTACCATTGCCTAAACGTATTGTCAATACTAAATCATGCCTAAACATAAAAAATGAAGACCAACATTGTTTTCTTTGGTGTATTGTAGCTGATATGTTTCCGGCAAAGACCAATCCAAACAGAACTTCTTCATATCCACATTATTCCGAATTATTTAATATTTCTGACATGAGTTTTCCCCCTAGTTTCAATGACATTAAGCGCTTTGAAATAAACAATTCTAATATCAGTATCAATATATACGGTTTAGATAATAATGTTACAGTTACAGGTCCCTTATATAAAACAAAATCACGTCGTTTATACCATGTCAATTTGCTTTACATTAGCAACAATAGAAAGAGTCATTTCTGTTTAATTAAAAGCTTTGAAAAACTTGTACACAAGCAATTGACCCAACATAAAAGTAAAATATATTTATGTGATGAATGTTTTATTTACTTTCACACTGAAGAGAAATTGAATTGTCACGAATGTGCCGGAATACAAACCATATTACCTGAGAAGGGTACTGAAATAAGTTTCATAAATTATGAAAGAACTCAAAGAGTACCAATAGTGATTTATGGTGATTTTGAAAGTTTATTGCGTGAATATTCTGACAAACATAAATCAACACATGTAGAAAATATTCAAGTTCATGAGGCTACGTGTTTTGCTTACTATATTTGTTGTAATTCAAATCCCGAATTAAATGATTTCGTATCTTACCGAGGGCCAGATTGTTCTAAGAAATTTGTCAAATCTTTGACTAATGATGTAAAACGATTATATAAAGTATTATTAGAGAGTGAAAATATGATACCGCTTACTGAGGATGAACATAGATGTTTTATCAACAGCACTGAGTGCCATATTTGTAAAAATAAGTTTTCGTGTAATGATAATATTGTTAAGGACCATGATCACTTTACTGGAAAATATAGAGGACCTGCGCATGATATATGCAATTTAAATGCAAAGCAATGCACTTTTATACCCATAGTGTTTCATAACTTATCCGGTTATGACAGTCATTTATTTATTAATGAACTTTCAAAGATAAACGGTCGAATTCATCTCATACCGAGAACTAAAGAGAAATATATTTCATTTACAAAATTCATAACCATCAATGCAACAAATGTTGTAAAATTGAAATTTATTGACTCATATAATTTTTTAAGCTCAAGTATGGACAAATTGGTTAAGACTATGAACCCTGAAGATTTCAAACATTTAAAATCTTTTTTTAATAATAATACTTTATTTGATATTGTTCGAAGAAAAGGCATTTATTGTTACGATTACATAGATTCCTGGGAACGATATGATGAGAATAAATTACCAGAACCATCAAAATTTTTCAACAAACTTACATCTGAATCTATATCTGATAAAGACTATGAGCATGCCTTAAATGTTTGGAAAACTTTTGATATAAAAAATTTGGGTGAATATACCGATTTGTATCTTAAATGTGACGTTTTACTTCTGTGCGATGTTTTTGAAAAATTTAGGAAAATGAGTTTAAATAATTATGGTCTGGATCCTTGCTATTACGTTTCATCACCATCCTTAAGTTGGGATGCTATGTTATTGTATACTAAAATCAAGTTAGATCTAATCTCTGACTTAGAAATATATCAAATGATAGAAAAGGGTATAAGAGGAGGACTTGCTCAATGTTCACTCAGATATGCTAAGGCAAATAATGAATATCTTACCGACTATAATAGTGAAGAACCTGATAGTTTTCTAATTTATCTTGATTGTGTTAATTTATATGGATATGCTATGATGCAAAAGCTTCCAGTAGGAGGATTTAGGTTTCTCCTTCAGAAGGAAATATTAAATTTTGATGTTATGAGCTTATCATCTGATTCTGATATTGGATTTATATTAGAAGTAGATCTTCATTACCCTGACTACTTGCATGATAACCATTCCGATTTACCATTTGCGCCCGAAAAATTTGTTCCGTTCTGTAGTCGAAATGCTAAACTTATTGCTAATCTTTTCAATAAACATAGATATGTTATTCATTATATTCATTTAAAAGAATGCTTAAATAATGGTTTACAACTGTTAAAAATATATAGAATATTAGCATTTCACCAAAGTAAATTCTTAGAATCATATATTTCTTTAAATACTGGGCTGAGGCAAAATGCAACTTCTGATTTTGAAAGAGATTTTTTTAAAAAACAAAATAATTCTATATTTGGAAAAACCATAGAGAATAAAAGAAAACAAGTTGATGTTAAGCTCGTAAATATATGGAGAGACAAATCTAATCGAACTAAAAAGTTTTACGGGGCTGAAAAATATGTTAGCGCACCTAATTTCAATAACTTTTCTGTTATTTCAGAATCTCTTGTAACAATTCAAATGAACCAAACAAAAATAGTTTTAGATCGTCCAATCTATATCGGATTTAGTATTTTAGAAATTGCAAAATGTCACTTATATAAATTCCACTATTCGGTCATGAAAAGAATTTACGAAAATAAATTAAAGCTTTGCTATACAGACACTGACAGTCTGCTATATTTAATACAGACAAAGGATTTTTACGAAGACTTAAAAGCACATTTAAAATATTTTGATACTAGCAACTTTGAAAAAGATAATGTATTTAATATACCAATGGTTAATGCTAAAACACCTGGTTACTTCAAAGATGAGATGGGTGGTGAAATTATATCAGAATTTGTAGGTTTGGGAGCAAAATTATACTGTATAGATTCTAAAATTTCCACTTTAAAGAAAGCTAAAGGTGTTAAGAAATGTGTTACAAAAAAGCTGAATATAGAAAAATATAAAAAGGTTTTACTGAACAATGAAATACTCAGAGATGATATGTGTATTATTAGATCTAAGAATCATAGAATTTTTACTCAAAAGATAAATAAAGTAATTTTGTCAAACAGCGATGATAAACGACAAATAATGGCTGATAAGATAACAACCTTACCATGGGGTCATCATAAAACAATATTTTAAATGAAAACAAATTATTGATTTTTTCGAATATTATTTATTGCATGTATTTGAGCATCTTGTATTAATAATACCTAACTTGAATTGTTAGTTTGTAGTTTAAGTACTAATAATTATATATTTTAATATAATATGTGAAATAAATAAATTATGTAATCTTACAGCAGTTGTTTGATTTATTCATACTGTCTTATTATACAGGTATAACATGAACCCGATTAATTTAAACATTTCTTTTTGATTTAACAATAATACATTCAAATAATAATTAAATTCACTTTTACAATAATAACAATAGCAAACATTACACATTAGATTTGCTTAACTTTTGTACTATTTTACTAACTAAATGATCAGTTTTGTCAACAATATCGTCATAATCACTTGTCACTAAATACTGCACATTCACACTCGCATTATCAGTTTCAGTGTCTATTTCTTCCATATCACGGCCTTCCAAATCAAAAACCATAATTTTTATTAACTGGCGAACACGTCCTTGCTCCTTACGCATGATAAAAGAAGAGTTTTTAAAAGATTTACTTTTTTTCTTCTTGAATCTTCGTTCCTCTATTTTTTTCTTTCGACTCTCCTCACATGTTTTAGCTGCTACTTCCGCATACCAGCTCTCCCCATCTTGAGCATAGTAAAACGGATTGGTGACAGGGTCTGAGTCTTCTATCGCATTCTGAAAGAATACTAAGAATATTATAACTAAACAGCATGAACTATGGATTTAATGTTTGATTTAAGATAATCTTATTAGTTACATACCGCTAAATTTTGCGGGGCGGTCATATCTACAACGGGGCTGTACGATGGTGAGTGTGACATAATTCTGTAAAAAAAAAGGGATGCATTACATACTTATTATTATTAGTTTAAATAATTAATTAATTAAATTAAAAAAAAAACCTTACCTTGAAAATATAAAATCGTTAACAAAACGACCTCCTTATGCATAGAACACCAGCTGTGAAGTGATCGCTTATTTTTATAACACGTGCAAAAATTATTTGATTTGCGATGAGTAATATGGATCATTACGTAGCTCTTAAATATACATACCTATCTTGTAAGATGAGACTAGAACCATTCCTGTTGGGACAAGTCTAAAGATAGCCCCAAATAAAGTATATATGTTTATGTTAGTTAATAATTAAATTAATTGACAAGATGAAGTTGATCAAACAACCCATATCACTTAACGTTAAAAATATAAATCTTGGTGAGTCTCCTAAAGAGATTAGACATAGCGCTTTGTTGCCAAATACGATTCGTTGTATAATTTGCGGCCCCTCAAATTGTGGTAAAACAAACGTTGTGATCAGTTTGTTACTGCATGAAAATGGGCTCAAATTTCAAAACCTTTACCTTTACTCGAAGACTAATTTTCAACCAAAATATTGTTTTTTACGGGAAGTATTAAAAAGAGTGCCTCAGATAAAATTTCATGAGTTCAATGACGATAAAGATGTCATATCTCCGAGTGAAGCTTTACCAAATTCTGTATTTATATTTGATGATGTTGTATGTGAAAATCAAACAAATATCCGCAATTATTTCTGTATGGGTAGACATAAGCTAATTGATTGCTTTTATTTATCGCAAACCTACTCAAAAATCCCGAAACAGTTGTTACGCGATAATGCTAACTTTCTTATAATATTTAAACAAGATGATGTGAACTTAAAGCACATCTATGAAGAACATGTCAACTCTGATGTACCGTGGAATCAGTTCAAAGATATTTGTAAAAGTGTTTGGAGTAACCCTTACAACTTTCTTCTTATTAACAAAGACTCATCATTAAATAATGGAAGGTACAGACAGAATTTTGATTTTTTTTTTAAATTTGAATGAAAGCAAATACATGTACATATAAATGAATTGTATACAAAAAACATTGCTAGTGTTATTCCTTTCTTAGTTGAATACAGTTGTGGTTACATAATATGGAGAAAAATATTAAAATGGAATTAATGAAGTCTGTTGACTCCATAAAAAATAAAATAAAACATATGAAAAATCAGGAACATGCAATGAACTTGTCACTTGATAAAATGCTAAAACCGGTGACAGATCCTCTTCAGACTTTAGTTAATTCTAATAAATCTGCAGAAAAAAATAATAAAAATGAAAATACAACTCTAAAAAATTCCGAAGGAATCGAATCCGATGAAAATAATGCTAGTTCATCTATAAAGTTCAATGACTATTACGATCCAAAAATAAAATCTACCCAATTAGTCGAACAAAATGCTAAAAAGGAATCGATTGATAATTTAGAAATTTCATTAGAAGGTGATGACATCTTTGGTATTTATGATGGTATTAGTATACCGTTTGGAATCAGAAGTGAAAACAATACTTTATTCATGGGTAATTCAACAGTATCATTTTCTAAAGTTGATAGTTTGAATAACGAAAGTACCATTTTAATTAAAATCGGTGACAAAGCTTACAATTTAACTGCTGGTCTAAAAGAACTTTTACTCCGAAGAAAACCTGATTTAAAGTTAATATCGAGCGAAGATAAACTTGTCTATAAGGATATGTTACATTATACAAATGCACATAAAAGAGATTTTAATCCTAAAGGTCAAATAAGAGGTGACAAAGGTATAAAATATTGTAAAATAATCAAACACCTATTTTCCGAATCGTCAAACGATGATAAACTTGTTCACACTAAATTTGGAGGAAACTTGCCAAAGTTAAAGAAGTACAAAAACAACACCGACTTGATATATTGGGATGATCCCAATGAATTGGTTGAGAGATTAAAATTATTAGTAGCTTCGAGAGATGCTGGCAATACCAATCATGATAATGAAATTTTATCGATAGTTGAAGAATTAAAAGAAGCTGACATAATTCAATAATAAATAGTGGAGATACTATGGTTTTTATTCAGTATCAATGGTGGGTTCAAGACAAATGTTGATATACTGAATTAAAGATATGAGTAAAGCCGACGTAGTAAACGAAATTCATAAAAATGCAAGGGTAAACTTTCCGCGAAGACATGTTATTATGAAAGATATAGATGATTTATGGCAAGCGGACTTAATTGATATGCAATCAATTTCTAAAGACAATAAAAATTTTCGATTTATTCTTGCTGTTATTGACACATTTTCAAAATATGCATGGATCTTTCCTTTGAAAAGTAAGACCAAAGATGTTGTATGCAATTCTTTCAAGATTTTATTGGAAAAAGGGCGTATGCCTAAAAATCTGCAAACTGATAATGGGGCAGAGTTTTATAATGATAAATTTAAAAAACTTGTGAGATCTTATCATATTAATCATTATTCAACCTTCTCAACAAAAAAAGCTTCAATTGTTGAGCGATTCATCAGAACATTGAAGTCTAAACTTTATAAAGAATTTAGTCTAAAAGGAAGCTATAACTGGATCGATAATACTCTTAATAAAGTTATTTATGAATACAATCACACCTATCATCGCACAATTGATGAAATTCCCGCAAACGTGGACAATAATAATAAACAACGCATATTACAAAGATATTTCAGGCTGGTAAAAACCGATAGCATAAAAAGCAAGTTTAAAGAGGGTGATTATGTACGCATTAGTAAGTATAAGGGGACATTTGAAAAAGGATATACTCCCAACTGGTCGACAGAAATATTTAAAATTCGAAAAATTCAAAAAACAACCCCTATCACCTATTTAATTGAAGATGCAATCAGGGGCCAGCCCATTCTAGGTGCATTTTATGTACAAGAGCTTCAAAAGACAAAAAATCCTCATGTATATTTGGTTGAAAAAGTTCTTAGAAGGAAAGGAAACAGGGTTTTGGTAAAATGGTTAGGCTTGCCTTCTTCTGAAAACAGTTGGATTGATAAATCGAATATTTATTAAGTGTTCAGTCCAAATGTTTCAGTCTTATGATGGGTATTGAAGAGAGTAGTCTTCTCAATTGGATTATAAATCATTTACCATTTGAGTTACATTTACCGGGATACAATTATTGCGGGCCTGGCACTAAATTAATTAAAAGGCTTACGCGTGGAGATAAAGGTGTTAATAAATTAGACGAATATTGCAAACAACACGACATTGCCTATCACAAGTCTTCAAACCTAAAGGATCGCCACAAGGCAGATTTAGTTTTGTTAAATATGGCTAAAGAGCGAGCACTTGCCTCAGATGCGACTGTAGGAGAAAAACTGTCAGCACGCTTAGTAAGCAGCGCTATGGCAACAAAAATCAAAACTGGTTTTGGCCTAAAAAAAGAAAGCAAAAAGTGTTCTCCCAAAATTAAACCTGAAAAAGCATTAAAAAACAAATTTAAAAATGTTATTAGAAAAACGAAAAGACATATCAAAAAATTAAAACCGAAATGCAAGAAAGTGGCAATAGAATTAGCTATGGCTGCTGCCAGAAAATTAGCTGATGATTCATCCGTTAAACTTCCTCGTATTATTCCTATACCAAAAACTGGTGGAGTATTGCCTTTGATTCCGATTTTTGCGGGCTTATCTGCGGTGGGAGCTTTAGCAGGCGGTGCAGCTGGTATTGCTAAAACCATAAATGAATTCAAGATGGCAAAAAAATTATTCATAGAATCGAGGAGACACAATGAAAAAATGGAAGCTCTCTGCATCGGAAAAGGACTACACCTTAAACCATATAAAGGTGGACTCGGAATTTTTGTATCGAAAGAAAAAAACTAAGATATCGGCTACCCAATCGAGCCTTGAGTAATTTAGACATTTTGAAGTATGGGAATAATATTCCCTATTTCAGAGGCGTCTTTATGAGAGATAAGCTCCCTAAACACCCTTTTAAAAAAGAATGCGGTGTTATAAATTTAGATAGCTCTAAAAATCTTGGTTCTCATTGGGTAGCCTATGCAAAATACAATGATTATATTGAATATTTTGATAGTTATGGAAATCTTAAGCCTCCAAAGGAATTTATAAAATACTTGGGATCCAAAGTTCATTATAATTATGATAATATTCAGCGTGATCACCCTTATAATTGTGGACATCTTTGTTTAAACTTTTTGAACAATTTTTGGTGTAGTGGAAGAATAAAATAAACAGGATCTGCCGAAAGAAGTCAGTATAGAAGCATGTCTACTACGGTTACCATCTCTGGACATAAATCGGAATTGGTTTCATACTTTCAACCACCGCTGCATTTGTCAGATCAATATGAGTGCGGTTTGATATACTTTTCAGTATTACAATCAACACCAAATAACCCCATTATTAACAGAGGTCTGTCTGTAATCAAAATCGAATGTGATCTTGTTCACAGTTCGTATTGCAACGGATTACCAACTCATTTTATTCACGAATTCGTGTCTGATACTACTCCAGACCATCAGTGTGTTGAAATACCGCAAAATGTTATTTACTTTCCAGTAAACAAAAATATAATTTCATCAATATCGGTTAAGATTGTAGATCAATTTGGCCACTGTGTTAACTTTGGAGAGAAACAAATTCAGTTACGACTTCATTTAAGAAAAACAAAATGATAGTATATTATAAAAACACTCAAGCGAATGAAAAACGTCTTAGTTCTTCTGCGATTGCTAAGGTGCAAAGACGCAAGAAAAAAGTTAAGAAATTGACTAAAGTAAATAAAGATTTTCTTAAAGCTCTAGGATTTAAAATATGAATATACTACAGATTGCTGAATTACCGCACTTTGACACTTCGATCGAAAGTTATGAAGTCCATTCATACAATCCCTACAATAGCAGCTTTAGAGAAAACGATGAAATCAGAATTCCCCTCCACCAGCAAGACATATACGTGCTACCATCAGCCAGTTCAATTTACATCGAAGGACAGGCGAAGTTCTTCGGTAAAGATGGGAATCCAATCAAGAAAAATGTTACGTTCACTAACAACCCTGTTATGTTTTTGTTTCAAGACATTAGATACGAAATGAATGGTATTGAAATAGACCGCATAAAAAATTCTGGAATAACGTCAACAATAAAATCATACATCTCATTAAATGAAGCAGAAAATAAAGTTGCTGCCCTATGGGGTTGGTGTTTAGAGGGATTTCAAAGTGATGGGCATTTTAGTGCTGTGATACCACTAAATAAAGTTTTAGGGTTTGCAGAGGATTACAATAAAATAGTGATAAATTGTAAACATGAACTTATACTGAACAGAAGTAACACTAATTTAAATAGCATTATCCTTACTGATGATATTGCTAATTTTCAAATAGATGTGCAAAGAGTTCAGTGGAGGGTGCCACACATAAAAGTATCAGACCGAGAACGACTGTCACTTTTAAAACATTTAGAAAAAGATAAACCTATTCAGATGGCGTATAGAAATTGGGATTTATATGAGTATCCATTACTACCTAAAACAACAAAGCATTCTTGGTCTATTAAAACTGCTTCACAATTAGAAAAACCCAGATATGTAATTTTTTGTTTACAAACTAATCGAAAAAATAATAAAACTAAAGATAGTTCAGTATTCGATCATTGTGAAGTAACAAACGTTACGCTCTTTTTGAATTCACAATATTATCCTTATGAACCTTTAGGTTTAAAGTTTTCTGAGAACAAATATAGTATATTATACGAAATGTTTGTGAAATTTCGTCAGTCGTATTACAACTATCCAGTAGACCCGTTGCTTGACCTAAAGGAATTCAAAGAAAAAGCCCCTCTCTTTATCTTAGACTGTTCAAGACAAAACGATAGCCTGAAAAGTGGTCCAGTGGACGTGAGGTTGGAAATTGAATGTTCTACAGCAATACCAGATAAGACGACTGCATATTGTTTGATTATAAACGATCGACTTGTAGAATACAAACCTCTCAGCAACATCGTGCGCAGGTTATCATGATTGCTATTGTGGATATTCAAGGCTTTAAAACAGAAACAAATGAATTTATAATAAAAGAAATCGCCATATTGTATAATAAAACATTACAAATATTTTTAATTAAGCCACCATTTCCATTTTCAAAATTAACGAAGCAAGAAAAAAAACAAGTAAGTTGGATTGAACGTAACAGAAAGATACGCTGGCGTGAAGGATTTGTTCCCTATTCTAATTATCAGAATTTGGCTATAGATATTTTAAGAGATAAATGTATCTACGTTAAGGGTTTAGAAAAAGTGTTGTGGTTAAAGCATATTTTAGGAAATAGTCATTGTAATATATTCAATTTAGAAGATAAAGGATGTTCAAGTTTGATAAGCTTATACGATCAATATAAATATTCTCAAGATTTATATAACTGTATTTATCATGACTCTGTATGTGCTTTAAAAAATGTATTGTGTTTAAATAAGTGGTGTGTTGACAATAAAATTCTAAAATAAATATTTTATTGTTTTTATTTCTGTAGTTAGGTGAAATGCATCTTAGTTTTCTTCCCCTTCCTCCTACTTCTGTCCAGTCTTTATATGTTGCTGACAAAAGCTGGACCATACCATTATACATTTGTACCTAATTGAATTAGAAAGTCAATAAAACATGTCTCAAAATGAATACAAGCCTCGATATGACATGTATAACACATTTAAAATGCGTGAATTTTCATTTAATTATTACTGGGGGACACTTAATAAAAAGAAAAGATTAGTGATGGAAATGGCTGACGCAGGATTCTTTTATTATGGAAATAGTATAAATGATATTGCAGCATGTTTCTCATGTGGAGGTGTTATTGAAGATTGGGAGATTTATGATGATCCTTGGACGCAACATGCCATACATTTTCCTAAATGTTTTTATTTAAACGCTGTGAAGGGCACAAACTATATTACAAAAAAGTGTTTGGAATACTTACCCTATTAAAGTGTATATGTATAGGATGTCACATTGCACTTAAAAATGAGTCAATTTATGGGTATATATTACATAGGCGTCGTGCATCACAGCAATTTAACTTTGAATATTACAGTGCAAAGGTTCAATATTAAATTTATTTCTTAAATAAATAATTACATTTATTGATGTTATTTATAATGTTTCACTCAGTGAAATCTAATTTAGATGGCATTCGTAAAATGATTTTCAAGAATGCTAGGGGTGAGATAATACATATTCAAGATATGCACCCTAAAAAAAAAATATCGGACGTAGGTGAATTAAAACACCAGGATAATGTTAAAACACAAACAGAAGATTTATTTTACCAGAAGTTGGAAGATCCAGAGAAATCTAAATTGAAAAATACTAAGTATCTTATACTCAAAAGCGAGTCTGGTGAGCTTCTTCGCACATTCGTTAATGTTATCAACAAACAGGTTGATAATGAAAAATCGATTGCGAGTTCGTCAAAGACTAGTGGGAGTAGTATATCGACAGCAACAGCAGATTTATTTCATCAGGAGAGTGATACAGCCCGTGCGTTAGTTTTACCTGCATTAGAAGATATTGATTGCTACCAGATACTGCCAGGGAATGAAATTTGTTTCACATAAATTGTGTCAAAATTTGAGGCAGACCATAGTAGTAGTGTATTATTGGGGCGTTCTGCATAACGCGCTCGAGCGAAGCGAGAGCAAGTGATGCAGAACCCCCAATAATACACTACTGCGCTTTTGCTTTTAGCCCCCTCAAATATGGCAGATTAAGATTAGTACGTGTTTAACCAACCATTGTTTTAATTGTGTTTTATATTCGGCAAATTGTAATCGCCTTTTTTATAAAAATAAAGGGGCTGCGCAAAACTGCAGTATACTCGATTTTATATTAAACGCACTTTTACGGGATTAAAAATGAATTTAATTCAAAATTTTCTTTCGTGCGCGTAATAAAAACGTTAAACAGCTATATTTAAGGACCTTACTCGTCAGTGACACCAACTGGTGAGCACAAAAGCGGAAGCCCACATTACACTAGCATTTCTTAAATCATCGTTCATGTAAGCTTAATTCATTGGAAACAATGAATTTAGAGCGTCGCTATTTCTTAAGCTTTTTTAAGTAAGCAATGCATTGGTTTTAGGGAATTATGGCCGCAATAATACTCAGATGAATTGCGTTAGTTTAGACTGGTTTCGACTTTATTATATTTAAGAGTCACAGTGTGTTTGTGTCAGTGAAAACGGGCATTAGCAAAAATAGATGAGCTAAGACAGTTCGTCCGTTTTTAATGTGTTGATTTTTGTTACTATACTATCTTTATAACAGTTTTATTTAAAACCAGCTGGTTTAGACAATAAACTTGTTAAATTATTGGTTTATTTCAAGGGCACATCGATCGTTACATTACTCAACATCATGGTAATTTTAGCTTCATAAAACATATACAAGCGTTACTTTCTTCATTAATTGAAATATCTGAAAATATAAGCAATATCTTCAGGCTTTTCTTTCCTTGGTTCAATGTCCCTCCCACCTTTATCTTTAAAATAGTAAATAAACGTATTCATAGAATTTATGAGAGAAACTATATATAAATCAGTTTATTTTAGTAACAATGACGGTATATTTATTTCTGAACTATTTACGAGTATGTTTGATCCCTGTTGACCGTGAGCTATTTGTTGCTGTGGATTGTGGGCTTTTGGTCGTCAACATAAGCTTGGATAACAATTTCCAGTGTTCAGTCCATAACATATCGATGTCTTTTTATATCGATATTTTGTCCGAGGTCTTCCTCGTCGTATCGGTGATTCTAAAATAAAGCTGTATTGACCAGAATTCAGTCACCTCGACAGCGTTAGCATTTGCATCGTAAAGGTCTATCATCGTAAGGTCGTTTACAGTGCAGACCGTGTTGGTAACAACTGTTAACCGTGTTCTATGTAAACGAGAGCACGACGAGACGTGCGGTAAGTATTGTTTGGGACGTAACTCCGCAATCACATTTTGGCTTATTGGATTCCCCACTGTGGTAAGGTCTAAACATATGGTATAGAGACAAAAAGTGAGGGAAACCAGGATTTATATAAATAGGGATACCTTGGAAGGATATGCTGAGAATACCCAAATTTTTATGTTTTTTCTGTTAGATTAACAATTTTTTTTTTCTCAAGCATGTGTGAAATTGTATTAAAATACATGCATGCAAGATCTTAAATAATAGTGGCTCACGACATGTCTGCCATTTCTCACGGCGTGCAAATATTTTAGGTACAATTATTATTATTGAATCAATGATTTTTAAATTTTACAATTATACATTAATTATTAGTCACAGTTAAAACATTTTTTTCCTTGTCCAATATTACTGATTACAACTATCACAATGCAGATTATTTTACATCAGTTTAATAAGCATTCAATTTTAATAACCTTTGTAATATAGGCATATCTAAGTTCTCCACTAGTACATGGCCATAATTACTACAGTATTAGTTTTATTAATTAGTTAGTCATCTCATGCTAAAAATAAATAATTAATTAGCTAAGCTGCGAAAAAGTTATCAAAAAGCTGATAGATATATTATATTAATAAAATGTAGGCCCCAACGATCAGAAAACGAGCCGATTCATTTTCATTGTAACGTGAATTTAAAGTTAGCTCTACATTTATGCATTGCTATTGATTTTGTTCATCATAAGGTGCGCCAACAATCCATAGTTTGCAGAAAAAGTGATACGACACTAAAGGTTATACTTTCTGATTTGAGTATTTGGTGTGAAGAACGTTTCAAACCATACTTTAATTCAAAAGTTTGACAGGTTTTTAGGCTAAAGTAGAGTTTAACATTTGCTCAACCTGAAATTCTTAATTCAAAAATCGGGGGTAGTTCTGTTTAGTTAAAATAGATACCTACTTACGATTTCGGAAGATGGCACGAACATGACGAACATTAATCAACAATTTGCCACTCCTCTAGAAAATCTGTCAAATAGAATCGAAGAAAGATCCAAAACAAATTGATATAACCCTTCATTGCCATTACAGTTGACACAAATATTATTATCAAGATTTCATCCGCGTCTCGGGTAGAGATAAATAAAACTGTAGTGGGTTACTGAGTCGGGACACATGCCAAGGCAAACGGACCTACGTACATATTTCATGCACGAGAATCGTTCGACGCCAACATGTCTGAGAGCGCTTAAAAGAAAAGTTTGCCTTGTAAATGAGTTATGAACCTTCAGCAGTCGTAATAAAGCCTTTTATGAGGATTTCAAGGATAATTGACGGTTGTAAGTCATAAGGGAATAAGGAAGTATTTTCCAGTTGGCGCCCACCGTGGGACTTGTGTAGACTGTTGGCGCCCAACATGGGACAGGTATTGTTCATTGACAATCTCGGATTTGTCTGCGATATGTGAAAAAATAATTGAAGGAGTTATTTTAGCGATTTAAATAATAACTGGTAATATAGCAATATCAAATAACATAACATTGGTAGTTGGAAGGAGCCAGGTAAGGTACTGGCGCCCAGCGTGAGTCAAACTTCACTTTCTATGTAGACCTTTCTTTACCAGCAAAGATTAATTAGAATTATCAAAGATGGACGAAAAACTGTAGCTACATATTAAATAACTGTACTTATTTGAACTCTACAAAATTCGTATTTTTTTTATTTAAAATTAGCTTCTGCTAGCGGCTTCGCCCGCGTGAATGTCGAAAATTATCCCAAGCGAACATATTCCCGGGATAAAAAGTATCCTATGTGCTATTCCAGACTATAGTCTATCCTTGTGCCAAATTTCATCCAGATCCGTCCAGCAGTTTGAGCGTGAAGAAATAACAAACATACACACTCACAGACTTTCGCTATAATATAATATAATATAATATAATATAATATAATATAATATAATATAATATAATATAATATAATATAATATAATATAATATAATATAATATAATATAATATAATATAATATAATATAATATAATATAATATAATATAATATAATATAATATAATATAATATAATATAATATAATAATATTAAGTGTGATATATAATCAATGCTTATTGGTTGCTTCAAGATCTTGGAATGAAAAGAATGGGTAGGGACTAATTTTTTTGCCCTTTAAAGACCTGAAATCATTTAGCAATCATTAGAGCTCGCAATCTTAACGGCCATCATTATTTCGCTTAACAGCCGGCTGCGGGTAGGTACTAATTTCGGCTCGACACCCACTACCCTACTTCGGTGTTTACTCGCGACCCTCGCTTATGGCTTCAGACGTAACGTCACTCATCTAAATGTCAATTAACTTGTAAGTTTCGCGAACATTCTTGTTAATTAGGTCTGTTATTATGACACCGGGATGTTTAGGGAAAGTTTTGTTTGTAATGCGTTAGCACTCCAGCGCCCCGGCCAAAGTTAGCTGCAGAACACTGTGTGGTTTTAGTAATTTAGAGTCTGATAGACCCTGACTGGGGTGAAAGACATCCATAAGTTAAAAAAGGGGAATGTTTAGCTTGGAATTTGAAAGGTTATCCACCGAGGTTGAGTAGCGTTTTAATATTGCAAAGCGCGAAGTTATGTCTGATATTTTTGTAAGGGGTTCACAGAATACTCCATGGTTTGTTTGTCTAACATTCAACCTTGTAAATCATTCCGATATTGGGATCATTTATATTGTGTCATCCAGCAATTGTGTCAACCGAATAGTTTAACTTTAAAACCTCTAGCTCCATCAGAGCCCTTAGTGCGAAGTTTCAACATACTCAATCGCACATTCTCTTATGACAATTTGTGTAAAAAAAGGGCTTTTCTATTAGGTACTCACTAGACGTCGCTCATCCATTTTCAATACAAATTGACATTTACGTTAACGCGATCGAGCACCAGAAAAAAATCGCACTTAGCCCTCTGAACTACGTTATGAAGCAGCTGTCTTCTGAATATCTACAAAACTTTCTGGATTAGATAGAGTAGTACATTAGAGATCAGTACCGTTTTAAGTAACATTTATCAGCTACTTTAGATTTTATAATATCTGTGCTCAATATCAAGTAGCCTCCAAAATTCTGCGCCGCCATTGCCCCTCTAAAATGTCCCCTATTGAAGCAGGGCGGGTCCTACTCGTCCACATAAAAGAGGACCTTGGCATTTATTATTACAAAGCTGCTAAGTATAATAGAATAATACCCGCTTCTGAACAATTTACACTTTTGTTAGGTAATTCCAACGATAGGGTGACTCGTTAAGAGTTATTATAATTAACACTGTCCATACATAACTAATATTAGAAAAATATACGACTATTTACAAAATGTACCAATATTTGAGATGGTATATTTTACAGGTTATCATTGATTTTAAGTTGACAAGGATTAGTTGAAATTATTGAATTATTTATTTAATACTTCAGGCACACACAGGTACAGAGACAAACTTAATGCCTTAGCCATTTTCTACCAGTCGAATGTCGCTATTCACCAGTTCACCACACCCAAGACAAAAGGTAGGTAGCCTTGAATTCTAAGTTGTGTTTCATTTGCCGCATAATGCAATATCATAATTAGCAGTAACGAGCATCCAACTACATCATACTGATATCATATAAATAAGAATGAATATTTGTCCTTTATGTGTTCCGAAAAAAATATATTTATAAACACGCAAATTTCTAAAGAGAATTTGAATTTAGAATCTACTAATTAGTTCCTATACAACTCAAAGACTTTTATAAATAAGGCCCACAATATGGAACCTTCAGTCTTTTTCCATCTACCCTCAAAATATATGCTAATTCTAATACAAAAAATCTATAACTACCCTCATACATTACCGGTGGCAGTTTAAAACAATAAGCCAGTGGGGTAGAATAGCGTTTAGTCGACACAGCTGAGTTACGCTTCGCTGGATTCATTGTTATCAGCTGTAACGCCAAGCGCATGATAAACAGGTCCACAGTGGAGGGAATACAGTGGATCAAGTTTGGATAATTATGCTTTCGTGAGACATGGATAAATTGTATTTTATACTGAATGCATATTTATAACAACATTATTTTCATATAGTGAAAATATTAATTAGGTAAGTACTTAAAATAACTATTCAGATTCAGATATATTTATTTGCAAAAACATGTGTATACATACAACAAACAATAGTAGGTGCATGCAGGATAACAATAAAATAAATGGCTCGAACATGTTTGCCACATACTACGGCGTGCAAATTTTGAATTAAAACAATTACAATAATAAATGGTAAATACAAATAATAAATGAAATTATCTAAAAGCAATTATCACAATTAATGTCAACACAACAAGGCAAAACAGTGAAAATTAAATGACAAAAATGTAAAATATACAAAATAACAACAGAAGCAAAATAATAATAAGCAAAATAATAACATGCAAAAGTCAAACAGCAATAAATAGTGCCAAATCAATGTAAAAAATATCAATCAAATAACAATAATTTATGTCTAATCAATCAATGTAAAAAAGAAAAAGAAACAATATATCAATCAATTGTCAAATAACAATAATGTAGGTATGTCAAATTAATCAAATGTCACAATAATAAAAATAGTGTAAGTCAAATCTGTACAAAATTTAAATAAAATTTAAATAAAATGTCAAAATTAAAGAAAAGAAAATAAAAATAAAATAGAAAATTGTATGTTTGTATGTCAGATCCATGTAAAAGTATGTCAAAACAAATGTCAAAATAGGAACATCATTTAAAATATTCACTAATGGAGTAAAAACATTTATCACAGAGCCAGTTATAAAGTTTGGTATTAAAATCTTTTAAAATATTTTGTGTGTTCTCTGAGTTCTTTAGGTAGTTTGTTATAAATTCGTACTGCCATATTAAAACAATTTTTATCGCAGATGTTTGTAATGTATTGCAATCTTTGAATATTTGTTCGTACTTGTAGGAGTTACGATTTCTATTAGGGTTTAATAGCGTTTATAAAAGGATTTCCACAAAAGAATGTTACGTATGAGTCATTAAATGAGAATTATTATAGCCTTTAAATATATTGCCTCATATATCATTACACATATGCATATTTGATATTACAAATGAAATACGTTCTTGCCTAACTCGTAGGAATTTCATCGTAAAAGAATTCCGTTGGAGGCACTGAACTGGGTTCTAAAAATAGATGAAAGTGTTGCTAATCGTGATGTGGAGTCGTGATACCAAATAAATTGTAGCTTTAGCTTGTATTGTTAAATATCTTCTAGCTTTACGTAGAGCTGCAACAATTTGATAGAAAAAACGGGTTACAATTTTAGAATGTAACATAGAATAAGTTAGGATAGAAGAGGGACTCCCTTTTCCGCACTAAGATTCCCTTTAGGTCCGTTGTGCGTTGGGTTTCCGGCTAAAGTAGCCAGCCTAACCTTCTGTGTTTATTGGCAAAAAGAAAGAAAAAGAAGCCTGTAAAACCCCCAGGGAAGCCCCCAGAGAAGCCCCCCCGGGGGCTAACAGGCTTCGCGGAGCGACCTAACTTTTCTGAGGATTTTTTGGGAGAAGCTACGTCCTCGCAGTCCAGGATGACGTGGGCGGCTGATTCATCGGCGTTGCCCCTGTGAAATGGGCTAAATAAGTTGTAGTTATCAATTTATCAAAAAGTAATCATAAACAATAACTTAAAATGTTTCGTATTCATTTTCTAAGTGCCAAAGAGAATTAGTACTGTTCACTATTTTATCTTCATCGGCGTTTTAAAATCAAGAAACAACAACATATTCTGCTCCTAATTTGAATTCAGAGAATACCTCATGCTCTTATTTAAAAATAAAACGTTCCTTCTAATCACGTCGCGGTGCGGTTGATTTACTGTTCCTCCATCGACACTGGCACCAAAAAGTAACGTGCGTCGCACACTGACTCACACCGACCTTTCGTTCTATCGATTTTGTACACCAAGTGAACGCCGTGGCTTGTTTTAACTGATCGCCGTCTTTATGGGCTTGCCTTGACATTATCTTGACAATCGGGGGCTAATAAACTTGCAGGGAATGGAAGAAAGATGTCGATGTTTTAAAAGCGGTGTAGCACGACGGTTGGGGCTTGGAAATCAGTCTGCCTACATATTATTACGTTGTCTTGTTATTGGGAAGTTCTAGTTCGACTTTATCTTTCCTTAAGACGGGGTAAAACGGTTACTTTCTAAAGCATACTCCTTAGTAACGGCTAGGCTAAAAGGTATGTTTTTTTTTTTAAATTCATGTTCATTATTTGTAAAACATGGTTTTTTCGTATGAATACTTTTGCTTAAAAAACCAAAATAACAACAAGATTTTTTGCTTCTTTAGCGTATGTAAGTACGCCTCCAAAACGACTTGGATGTTTAAAAATATTTTACACAGAATAATTTATGGTTAGAATTAAAGGACATGTAAATATAAAATATGTTGCAAACAAAACTGTCCAAAAAGAAGTCCAATATTGGTATCCATTGAGCGGGCGCACGGCCAGTACCACGTTAAAATTGGGGAATATATATACGCCATAATAGTTTGGGAAACATAGAGAAACGATAAATGGACTGAGTTTAAAATTATTTCTTGAATGGGGGTGTGTGTTAATGTCTAAAAGTACTGAAATGATTAGTGCAAGCCGTCGGTTCTCCTTCAAATTGAAGCCACGTGAGCATATTTGCAAGAAAATTGCTGAATCTTAACACAATTAGTTTGGACATTGCTGATGAATGGTAAAATATTATTGAACGTATTACAAGCAGAATCCATAAATGAAAAACCTGAGATTTTTAAATGGTCCGGTAGTTGCAAAAATATCTGCCGAAATCTGTCAGCGAATACAGTCGAGTTGAGTTAGGACCATCGAAATTAACATTTATTAGTCCCTTGCGTAACTCCAAGGTTTTGAAAGCGAGAAACCGACATCCAGAAATGGACCTGTCAGTTCCAGGTATACTATATTGTGACATTATAACCTAATTGCTAAATGCGGTACTTTTGGCGACCCACGCAATTACCGCTGATATTGTTTGTGGGCGAATCTCGTTGCATACGACAGAAAGAGCGGTTGGCATAGCAATAATAGACGACATTCATGACGCACTAGTAGATGACGTCCGTGTTAATTTTTTTCATGGTCTGGACTTCTCCACTCAATTTCTTTTTTTGATACGGCTTCTTTGACGATGAAGCGTCGATGCGTAACGATGAGAAAGAGCCAGACACATAAATTTCACAATTTTTTTTTTTTTTTTTGCAATATCGCTGAACATTTATTTTGTAGAGTTTGAATAAATTATATAATAATAATTATAATGAATAAATTATTAATTGTTATTAAAGATAAATATTAATTTGTTATTAATATTAATTAGTTTCTAACGATAAAAAAATTAGTTTTATTATATACTTTATTGTACATCGCCATAAAAGTATCTACTATTGTGTCTGAGTACCCAACTACCTATTGTAGACAAACTTCCATTTTAGACCAACTTACCTTTATATATAGTTTGTTCAATGATTTGCTACGAAACCTCATTAAAATAACTCCTTTTACCGCAAATACACAAATAGTCTGGCTATCTATGAGTCTGCGTCTTTAGAGCAGTTTATTTTTTATGTTCAGATAAAATGCACGGCTCCAGCTTGTTTGTTTTGATTTAAAGAGCCATTAAGGTTTTATGAACACTTGAAAGCGGTATAATAAATACTTAGTAATGTACCTTGGGTGGGAGCGCTATTTTTAGGGATCCATACCCAAAGGCTAAAAACGGGACCCTAATAATAAGAATCCGCGGTCCGTCTGTCTGTCTATTTGTCACCAGGCTGTATCTCATGACGATTTATTTCTGTTGCCACTATATTAACAAATACTAAAAACCCATACAACAAACGTATTTTTTTTGCCGTATCAATAAAAGCTGTTGAAGACGGCATTACTAAGTTGTTTTAATACATCGGTTATCGTCCAAACATCGTAAAGGATAGATATAATATAAATTTTTAGCGTTGTACGTAATTTTATTGTATAAAATAATATTATATCTAATAATATTAATCATTATTTATTAGACACTATACTTCATAAAAGATAGCTTGATCTCTGCGACAGCTGTCAGTATCAATACAGTAACAATAGCGCTTGACAGACTAACAATAACGTATACGTCAGTTTGACATATGTCGCAGAGATCAAGCTATCTTTTAAGAAGTATAAACTTAGTGGCTGAGTATTTTTTTGTACCGTGTGAGTGATAAGTATCTGTTTAGAACTTTACAAATTGTCAACCACATCATCGCTTACCATCAGGTGAGATAGTGGTCAAGCGCGAGCCTATCTATAAGAAAAAAAAAATAGTTTATTTACATTTTACCATAATATATTAGTCTTCGACATCGGTAATGCTATTATCAGATTGCCTTCCTTATAAAAAAAATGCTACAGTGAATGCATACAGTCCTTCACTGGAATCTCAGAACGAATTGCACAACTCGATATCAACTTGTTTGGAGACGAAAATATATCAATAATCCAAATATATGCACCTACAGAGGTTGCACCAAAGGACATAAAGGATTCATTCTATGAGGACCTGGAGAAAACACTTGCAGGTGCACACAAAACAATCTTCTTAATGGGGGATTTCAACGGAAAGATTGGTGAAAGACTACGAAACGAGGATGGTATATTAGGTCAGTTTAGCACAGGAAAAAGAAACAATAATGGACAGAGACTCATGAACCTGGCACAGTCACATAACCTTAAAATCCTAAATAACTTCTTTAAGAAAAACATAAATAAAAATTGGACCTGGATATCTCCTGACGGGAGTGTGAAGAATGAGATAGACTTTATACTCTCCAATAAACCCCAATTCTTCAAAGATGTAGATACAATTAATAAATTCAACTTTAACACCAATCACAGAATGGTAAGGGGAACAATCTATCTAATAAAGCCCAAAAAAAGGAGACAGTGCACCAAGAAAAGAATCCAACCAAGCCAAATCCCTCTCTCTATCCCAGAAAACTTGCTGATGACGCTGAGCAACAAGATATTGGCTTGTGGCAAGATCGAAAACATACAGGAAAAATATGATTTTCTGGAAGAAACAATACAAGAAATATCTACAAAACTGTACACGTCAAAAAACAAGAAAGATAAAATTGGAGAGGAAGCAAGACGCCTTAAAGAAACCAGAAAAACTCTTTTAGAAAATAAAATACAGAATAAAAGTCAAATAACGCAAATAAGCAAACCGATAAATGAAAGAATCAGGTCACACAGGAAACAAATAAGAAACAAGACTCTCCAATATTACATTGAAAAATCAGGAGGATTAAAGAAAGCCCTAAAAGAGTTGAAAGAGCACACCCCCTGGATCCCATGCATAAAGAATAGAATAGCTGGGAAGATAGAAACAAAAAGGCCTGAAATCGTAGAATTAGCAACAGAATTCTATAGTAAACTATATAATGACATAGACTACACAAACACACAATACCTACAGGAAGACGATGAAGAGGATATCCTTCCAATATTAGAAACCGAAGTAAGAAAGGCCATTCTATCTCAAGGAAACTATAAAGCACCCGGGGATGATGGAATAACAAACGAAATTCTCAAAGGCTGCCTAGACTATGTTACAGAGGCCATTACAAAATTGTTTAATGATATCCTAAGTAAAGAAATAATACCACAACAATGGACAACATCAACTATCATATTGCTCCTAAGAAAGGCGACAAAGCAGAAATAAATAACTACAGACCGATCAGCCTCATTTCCAATCTTTACAAGGTATTTGCAAAGGTGTTATTAAACAGAATTAGCTCAATATTGGACGAGAATCAGCCAAGAGAACAGGCGGGTTTCCGAAGTGATTTCTCGACAATGGATCATATCCATGTCGTAAAACAGATTATCCAAAAAAGGAACGAGTATGGGAAAATATACTATTTGGCATTTGTGGACTACAACTACAGCAAGGCGTTCGACTCTCTGAGGCACACGCACATTTGGGAAGCTCTGCGATCACAAGGAATACACCCCAAGTATATTAGGATAATAAAAGAACTATACAAAGAGTCAACATCAAAAATCCAGACAGAAAGGAAAGGCCAATCGTTCAAAATAAAAAGGGAGTACGACAAGGGGACGCCCTTTCACCTAAATTGTTTTCGGCGGTATTAGAACACATATTCAGAAAAATTACCTGGGATACATTTGGAATAAATATAAATGGCGAAAAGCTTAACCACTTAAGATTCGCAGACGACCTTATTCTGCTCAATGAAAACTATGAAGGCTTAGAAATAATGCTAACCCAGTTAGAAAGAGAAAGCAAAACTGTAGGGTTGACTATGAATCTAGACAAAACAAAGCTGATGACAAACCACATAAAAACACCTATCTCTTTAAATTTCAATCAAATAGAGTATGTCGACGAATATACATATTTAGGACAAATTATTGCACCGGAAAATCAGATGCAGAAAGAAATAAATGTCAGAATAAGTAAAACTTGGAAAAGATTCTGGTCCCTCAAGGAAGTTATGAAGAACCCACACATACCCCTAAAAGACAAAACTACAGTATTCAACTCATGCATTTAACTTATGGAGCACAAACCTGGGCTCTCACTAAGAAACAGAGTAGAGCAATAAGAGTATGCCAAAACAAAATGGAAAGAAGCATTCTAAGCATCAAGCTACGGGATAAAATCAAACTAACAAATATAAGAAGCAAGACAAAAGTTACAGATGCCCTATACACAGTGAAAAAACTTAAGTGGACGTGGGCAGGCCATATGATAAGAAACAGGAGGAAGAAATGGATCTTTTGTCCATTTTTTCATCCTGTTTCTTTGTTACTGTATGGTACCCCAGAGATGGGAAAAGACGAAAAGGACGTCAAAAATCAAGATGGGAGGATGACATCAAACAAACTGCTACAACGACATGGCAAAGAAAAGCTGCAAACAGGGAAATATGGGAAACCCTAGGGGAGGCCTATGCCAAAGTGAGATTACGACTACACAAATAAAGTTCTACTAACTGAAAATCGTCAAGTATCGTCTGGCGTCTGTCCGTTTTTTAGGACAACATTTTTTTCACGAGAAATGAAGGTAGTTACAACTTTTCGTAAAAGAGTGATGTTCTACCATTGATTATCACTTTTTCAATAATACATAAAATATTATAATATAATTAAAACTTTTTTAATTAACTAGATTGATATATAGTGTGTAAAACATTGAAGTTCTAAAACAATATCACTTTAATTAAGTTTAAAATCATTAATGGCGCCCACCTGGGACTAGATTATAATTTGTGTTGCGTAGTATAAAACGTTATTAAAGTCTAGAAATACCTTTTGATAGCTTTTTAGCATTTGCCCTTTTAATAAGTTTTATTTGATTAAATCTGAAAGCACTTATTTAGTGAGATTAGTTGTTTTAATAAAATTTTGTTTAAAGTAATTGATTTAAACAAGGAGTCATTAATGTTATATTGCCATAATTAAAAAAATATTGTATATTTATCAATAACAAAAAATATCTGTTTTAGTTTATAACATATCACTAGGAAAATGCTTTTAATTTTTTATTGTCTTTAAAAACGGCCCAACCAGTGTATTCTGTAAAAATATCTCCGTGTTAGCTTAGGTGTGTGAACTGGAAGTGATTCACCGTAATTCTAACTATTGCGATTTGTAAACATCGCACGGTAAAAACGTAGATAAAGTGAGCTTTAAGCGAGCTTTCAAACCCTAGCAAGACAAGACTTCAATCTTATTTACCTTAACTTTCCATAGTGAGATTTTTATAGAAGATGTCGTCTCTGGATTAATAATTCACTTCACTATGAGATTTTTACAGAATACCATTGTCACCATATCCCCTTCTTATGTATCAGAGAAATTAATAGTCCTTAAGACGACGACTAACGCCAACGACCTTGAGGGAACAAAACGCGCACCCGTTTAGCACCCGCGCGACCCAAAATTTTGTAGTTTTTTGTACTTTCCTTATTATTCAACGACTTTAAAAAAAAAAGCTTCAGATCAAAATGTAGATAAATAAATTGTCTTTGAGATGGTGTCGACTTCATTAAAATACGCCTAGCGGTTTTGGTGCGATTGTCGTGTTTTTGTCCGTTTTAGACATAACTTTACTAATTAATTACACTATGTTATACGAATAAAACTCAAAATGTGCTTAGTTCAAATTATTAAGAAAATGGTTTAATGTAACATATATTTTTCCAAAAAATTATGAATAGCCGTTTAGACGTGATTCTCATTTTAAAATCAGCTACTCAAGGGAATCTGCGCCTTAAGTTAGTAGTCCTTTGTACTTGTGCATAAAGTTTTAATAAATCAATAAATATTAATTTAGGCTTTATCGTAGCTTGATTTTTCTTACCTACCTATTGTGCACTTAACTCATCGGTAAAGTCCACAAGAGTCCCATTCTAATTACATTACGTTTCAAAGCCCTCCAACCGACGCTAATGATCAGTATTATGACTGAAGCTGAAATCGATACCTTAATTGTATTAATATATTAAATTCGTATAACATTAGGTACCTACCCACGCTGGGAATAAATTATTGTTACATAATGGTCTGTAACTTTTAAAAGCTTATCTTTATTCATTTTTAAGTTGTTTTTTTTTTTTAATTGCTTTTAGTTTTTCGTGCAATTGGACCTAATAGGATTTAGGCGACGCGCCGCCGCTTGCGTTCTTTGTGATTTAGGTGGGATTGTTAGGTCGTAGCTAGGCTTTTATTTATTTTTCTTTTATTAAATAGAATGTAAATTACTAAAATAAATCAGTGTGATTCTAATTTATTTTGGTGGCGGCATTCCAGAGGAAGGAGGGGGTTGTCCCACTGTGTAACTTGTGCTTGTACCCAGACCGGATACAAGTTATAACTTGGGATTGGAACTGACTGGTCAACTGGCAATTTAGGACTACTACTACTATTACAAATGTTGTGTGAATTAATAAAAAATAAATACATTTTGGTAAGTAATTTTAATGAAGTATCTCCGTCAGTAAGCCCATATCTCATTTTACTGGGGTCGTATGATATGTCTATTTCTTTAAAAATTTCCATCGGCTATCATCTCTGTAGATATAGACATATTTCATCTTTTTTTGTGAGATTCACGCTTAAATAGTATAATCAATCAGCCTGAAGTGTTCACACTACAAGGACACAGTTCAAGGCCGGCTTCCTTTCTATGAGAGGGGAGAATCTTACAAATATTATAAAAGCGAACGTTTCGATGGATGGATGTATGTTTGTTACTTAATCACGCCGAAACGGCTGAAGGCATCTAGATGAAATTTGGCACAGAGATAGATTATAGTTTGGATTAGCACATAGGCTACTTTTTATCGCGGTATAATGTTCCCTTGGGATTATAACACACTTTTCACGCAGCAGAAGCTAGTCTATACTAATATTATAAAGAAGTAAAGTTTGTGACGTTGTGAGTTTGTGACGTTGTAGGGGGTAATCTCTGGATCTACTGAACCGATTTTGAAAATTCTTTCACCAGTAGAAAGCTACATTATTCTTGAGTGTCATAGGCCATAAGATATTTTGAAAAAAAATGGAGATCCTTATGAAAATTGCAATAATGTAACCCAAAGTAGCAAAATGTTGCATATATATATAGGCAGGGTAGGCTGGGTAGGCAGTGTAGGCAGGGTAGGCAGGGTAGGCTGGGTAGGCAGGGTAGGTACGGCAGGTAGGGTAGGTAGGTAGCCTTGGCTGCCCTGAAGTTGTCTAGAATGGCTGCGCAGTAGTAAATCTCATACTAAAACAGCAGCGCGCCATGCCAAACGCATCGGAAAGCCAACTTCAGAATATCCTTGACCGCTCAAGGATATTGAGGAGTATAATATTCACAGCGGATCTTTGTGTCTCTGAAGTTGGTTCTGTCAACTATTGCGCAAGAAATAGTTCAACTGCATATAGTAAGCGAGATAGGATGATGAGACAAACGTAGGCGAGTGAAAGAGACAGTTATACAATGCTATCTTCACTTTCAATATTGACACAAAAATAGCTACAGCGCAGGCTCTTGCAGCCAATTCAGAGACACAAAGATCCGTTGTGAATATTATACTTTACCTAAAATTATTTTTTTCCAAAAATCTTTGTGCTATTTCTACGTAAGGATAACTGCTGTAGTATTTATCTAAGCTTCAACTCAAAGCACGATAAGTTTATAGATTTATTCATAACGTCGACGACATAGCCCATACATTACCGATGAATCTACAGTTTTTTACGATTCTCATGGCTGATGGCGCTTTGTTAGCCTTGACGGCAGGGTGCAGCAGCCGCGCCTTACTCGGACTCCATAGAAATGCCATAATTTAACCATAAGGCCTTGTCCAGAGTGAACGCGCGGTGACTAGGGCGGGTGCGGGCGCACAGTATGTTAGTTTGTCTTAGTTGCGGACATACAAGTTTTTTTTTTTTTTGGAAAGCAAAATTAATCATACACCACATTAAAACTCCGCCGGCTCTAACTACTATACTTTAAGAGAAATTAAGAAAATTGAGAAAAAGCCTTATAAACCATAGAAACGCAATATCTCGTTTTTGGATTAAATTTTTACACTAACCCTCTTACAAATAAACGCGGTATAAAGTTATACCAAGTATAAACCTATGAAAATGTATGGTTATACCTTTGTTATACCTGGTATAACTTTATACCGCGTTTATTTGTTAGAGGGTAAATGTTTTAAGGTATGATAGGAATTTACTATAAGAACAATTTTTTTCTCGAAAACTTTAAAAATCTTGTTCACCCAGGCGTAAATATTTTTTTTATATGATTCTGAAATTATTTTTTTTCTGGCGGGTCTCTTCATGGTCGCGTTTTTTTTAAACGTATATATGTTGATTACTATAATAACTATCGCCACAAAAAAAACCAGACGCAACAAACCCAGGATTTCGGAAAAATCAATTTATATTATTGTGGGCTAGGGTTGTCAATAAACAATGTGAGCAACATACAATTACTTTATAAAAACATTATTTTTGGACTCAGGTATTAGCAATTACCGGTTCAAATTGTTACGTGCCTAGTTTACATAGTTTAAGTTTATAATTATGAAAAAATAGTTGAGAAAAACTAAAATTAAAAATTAATAATAGTTGAATTTTGACCACTTTTGTTTACCTAGTACCGTCCATAGATTTTCTATCTTCAATGAAGGATATTATGCGGAATTGGGAAGGGATCCGCTCTCATCAGGCAAATGCTAAAAACTAATTGCTATACATAATATCTGGAGAACCGGGGTTGAGATGTCATGGGGCCGTCAAAGAGCCATGGCACTGCTTTGCCTCAGCAAACCCGTCCCGTCTCTGACCCGTCCTGCTGGGGGATGTCCGTCTGGGCCCCGACCAGAGGACTTAATGCAAGGGGGGCATGAGGGCGCCAACCTTCATACTGGTCAGCGAGTGGCAATTATTACCGACGACCAAAGCCTGAATACGGATCCGAACAAGCTTACGAAACTGGATATTTATAATGTTTTGGTAGAAAAGGCCTGACTATATGGGTCAAAACATAGACCTTGAAATGAACGAAGGATCCATGATTATTTTAAATGCATTATATCCAACGGGTATTCCTAACAATGTTGATGTACAAAACAAAAGTCTTAAAGAGAGTATTTCCAAATTTATCTGTAAGTGCGAAAAAGCAAATGCGAGTGCGAGTTTGAAGCAAATGATAACACGCTGACGACTGACGAAATGGTAATTGAATCTGATAGTGAGGTTATGTCATAACCGTTCAGAGGATAACTAAAGAGTCTTTCAACAAGGACGGGTCGATGTTAAAATTGAATAAAACAAGATGTGTGTGAGATATTAACGAAATTTACGTTTTAATTAAAAGGCCCATTTATGCCAATTATGGATGGAATATGACAACGTTCAAATGTCCGCCGCGGCTTCGTATGGTAACACGAATCCGAGAGGTCCAATTTTTAATGACTCTGCTGCATAGATCCGGCTTTCAGGGCAACGATCGAATGTGGTTTATTGGCATAAACCTGCGACTTCAGAAAACCCCACAAGAAAAAGTCTAGCGGAACTCTAACTCTACCCTCAAACCGTTCATGCAGAATGTCGATTGTGTCGTTTGCTGTGTGGCAAGTAGCGCCATCTTGCTGGAACCACATGTCGTTCACGTCCATATTGTTCAATTCAAGCCAAAAGAAATTGTTTATCATTGATCTGTAGCGCTCGCTCGATCTATGCAGCAGAGTCATTAAAAATTGGACCTCTCGGATTCGTGCCACCATACGAAGCTGCGGCGGACATTTGAACGATGTCATATTCCATCCATAATTGGCATAAATGGGCCTTTTAAATAAAAAATAAATTTCGTTAATATCTCTGTAGTGGCACCGACGCCGCCACTTACAAAACTAATGACATGACGTCACACAAATCCTGCATCGCGCAAGCAAAGTTTTCGGCGCGATTTGAACGTATACAACAGTCCGACGATAACCGTTGGGCAGTTGCCCGGACCAGACACAACACCCGTCTGGTCGGAGGATCCTCCCTTTTCTATGGAGGTTTGCGGGACTTTACACCCTGTTCTGCATGCCCCCAAACTGGTGACCCTCGAACATGAACATCAGCGCAGCCTTCGTGCAGAGCTACTTCATCGTGACGTCATCATCACTTCCTCAAGCTTTCGAGCAGCGAGTCACACAGCCAGCCAGTACCCACGGCAACTACGGGGGTATCCTGACCACCAGCATGCAGCGGACGCGCATACCTGGTCTTCACCCTCAGCTTCTTTCATCACCGCTCCGACCCACTGGAGCCAGCACCACTGTCCCGACTCACTGGGACACATCATCAACACTCCGAACTACTGGAGCCAGCAAAACTTTCCCGACTCACTGGGGCACAACCGCATACAGTTCCGACTCACCGCGAACTCTGCGACTTCCGGTTCCGACTCACGGGAACCAACCTTCCACTAGCCAGGCACGCATCACAAGATGTACGGACGACTCAACCTGCTATCGACCTCCGGTCTCCGGAGGGGAGTGATGTAGCGGCACCGACGCCGCCAAAACTAATGACATGACGTCACACAAATCCTGCATCGCGTAAGCAAAGTTTTCGGCGCGATTTGAACGTATACAACAGTCCGACGATAACCGTTGGGCAGTTGCCCGGACCAGACACAACACCCGTCTGGTCGGAGGATCCTCCCTTTTCTATGGAGGTTTGCGGGACTTTACACCCTGTTCCGCATACCCCCAAATCTCACACACATCTTGTTTTATTCAATTTTAACATCGACCCGTCCTTGTTGAAAGACCCTTTAGTTTAAAAGATTTTTTTTTAATTAGCCTATATTATCCCACTGCTGGGCAAAGGCCTCCCCCATAGCCTTCGCCGGCCAATCCGTCAAAAACGAGTTCAAATCGATTGTATTAATCAACTGAAATGTTTACTAGTTTGTGAAAACCCTATTTCCATAGAAATTTAAAAAAAACTTAGAAACGCAATAACTCCGAGATCTCGCTAGTTACATATTTAGAATTTTCTCAAGTTGAAAGTACTATAAATAAGTATATTATGCTATCAAAAAAAAACGCGACCAGTAAATAGTTAATTTTATATATTTTTTTTTTGTTTATTTGTAAAATAATTATTTACTCTTATTCCTGTGATGTTAGGGACTTGAAATTTTCAGGCATGATATATTTAAAACCAACAATTAACCTGTATTTATACAAAAGGTTGAGATATAATTTATTCAAGAAATACAGACGAAAAACTTTTTCGGGCAGATCAATGACCTTTCACAAATTTATTTTTATCTCCTAAATTAAGTGAAATATCAAAACCAGATTTTTTTTTAATGCTTTATTAGGATTAAATCTATGAAGTTAAAAAATAAAACGGGCATGTCCGCAACTGAGACAAAATAACACACTGTGGGGCGCCATTATTCTCCATTTGAAATGACATTACAGAAATTTAGTCATCCCTTTTTACCCACGACTGAACGGAGACGGTATATGCGTTTGGGGTGAGAGGATGTTTGTTTGTGGAAATCCATGTTGCCATGTTTCTCCAAAACTACTATTCCGATTTTGATGCAGTTTTCAGTTATGGGTTCGGGTTTGATCGATTCATGTTCTTAGACAGGTGTTACGGTGACAACTCACCAGGGGGCGCTGCAGCGAACATTGTTTGTGCAAATCCATGTTGGCATTTTTCTCCAAAACTACTAGTCTAAAAATTAAGCCACATACTCGCGTCGGGGAACAGCCAACGTTTACATCAGTTTATTTTATTTACTTAAAACTGCATCAAAATCGTGCAGTTTTAAGTAAATAAAATAAACTGATGTAAACGTTGGCGGTTCCCCGACGCGAGTATGTGGCTTAATTTTTGCTTTTTAGAGGTATTTATGTCGGGGTTTTTTAAATTACTTTATCCTTTTTTAAATTACTTTAACCTTCGTGGGTCTTTTAAAAAAAAACAGTTTTGCTTTTTTTAGATCAACCAATTTTACTTCTATAGACAAATGACAGCTAAAGTGAACAGTTGGTATTGGTAACAGGTTTATGCTTTATGCCATCCTTATGTTTATGGAATAAAATGACCACAGTGCATAGCGATTTGTTGTAGCGGGCTAAAAAAAAGGATATAAAAAAGTTAATTCAAAAAATAAAAAACCCGACTGCTTAAGAAGCCAACTAAAAAGGCGTAAACAAGAAGAAAATCATGCTGTGCAGTCGGAGGATACATATTCGCGACCAAAACCGATATTTCGATACCCCACACGATGGGAAGAAAAAATTTGGGCCCCCACAATATACGCCATTTTTCTATTTTCCAATTTTAATGAAGCCAGTGCCACTCGCAAGGTTAAGACGAATCGATTGACGTAAGAATCATTAAAATCGGCCAACGCCTTTGGTCTCTAGAACGCCACATACACACAAACTGATAAACACTTTACCCTCCTTCGGCAGTCGGGTAAAAACAATAGACGATCGCTGTCTAGCGTAGCCGCTGCGTCATGTCGCGCTTGACGCCTGCCACAGTCGTGGATACCAACCCTGGATTGGACTTGTTTGCTGATGAATGGAATATTGTAAAAGGCGATATTGTTAGAATATTTGCGGTTGTGAGAAGACAAAGAAGAGTAAATGAATTAAATTAATTTAGGTGTTAATGAACAATTTGCTGTAGTAAATAATGAAATGAATCCCGAAATAGACACTTCAGTATGGACGCAAACGGCGGCTTTATACATTTGATAGTTCACGCTCGCCTTAGCCCCCGCACAAGCTCCTCACCCTGGTGAGAACCTTAATCACTGTGACATACGACAGTTAGTGCCAAATTGCTGATGTGGGTCAGGGACGAAGCAGATCCGAAGCAAAGATAAATAAACGAAGGTCATCAATTATATCCTTATTAATTTTATCAGCATTCCAATCTTAACAGACGTGGACTCCATAGAAACGCCGTGTACCTAACCTGAAGACGCAGAGGCATACGACGCTCAGTGCCAAAATGCCGATGGATGGGTCATGGTAAAGGCAAATTAGAAATAAAAATAGGTACCTACACTAGAAGAATATCTAGAATAGACTCTATATAAATGGCATGTAATTGCATATTCCTATTATAAGTCGACAAATACAACTGTAGTGCCAAATTGTGTGAGTCACGGACGATCCAAGCATGACATAAAACATGGAATACTAGAAGATAGTACAGCAAAATTCAATATCGAGCTCACTTCTGGATTCACCGTATTGTTAGATAGAAAATACGTAACCTTTATTGTACTCCATATAAAAGTCAAGTGCTCACTAAAAGCGATATTACAACAAGGCTGACTATTCACCTGTGATATTCGTATTTGTAAGTAGATATTTGGAACAATCCAGTATTACTTGACATTTTATCTGTGTTGGTATTGGTGGATTTTTCCTGGTGATGGTAGCGTAGCAATTTGAGATAGCTTGTCTGTTACTACCATTTTAGGTTGATTTATCCATAACATTACAATATCTATAGGGCTATAGGTTACAGACACAAACGACTTGATTTTAACTTTTACTAAGACATCACTCATTAGCGCTCGCCGGCATCCCTACACGCCGGGTGACCGGGGGCAGAGCGGCGGGCGCGGAGGGGGAACTTGACCTGTGAGCGCGCACCGACCAGTCCAGCTGATCACTGCATCATTCACCGCCGTCCTGGTCGAGCGCTTCACCTTTCGATTTTAACCAAGTTTTAACTGTCGACTGAATTCTTATCTAAATAATATGTTTGTGTAAATACAATCCTGTAAAACACCAAGGCAATGTTTGTCCTATCACCACTATTAGGGCATAAATCCCTCCTTTCCACTACTCATCTCATGCTAAACGCATGAGGTTATGGGCTCGACTCTCGAGAAAAATTCTTACTTACATAAACGCACGCCTTTTTCCTACCCCCACTGACAAAAACTACAGCCACTTCATACGTTCCTACTCCTTTAGCTTCATTTTCGTTCATACATCTAGTCATACACGTATCTACGCCTGGTATCTGGCAAAGATTTTTTGGATCTTTCCTACTAGATTTTGTCAGCAGCATCCTAGAATCTGAATTGGTGCCTGTCTGATGGTAATAACCTCACCTCCTTCCTATTATTGAGACTTAAATTGAGACATGTGGGTGTGTTATGTGCTCTTACGCCTAAATCTTCATAGAATTCAGACGTGACATGTTGTGAATTATAAGAATCACTGTTAGAGTTACCATTTTCGTCAGCGACGTGTTCAGTATTGATCTGACACCTGCCAATACCAGCTGTATCCTCGACCTCAGTGAAGGATATCGTTCGTAGGTGATGGAGGCGAATTGCGAAGAGCTCTCAGCGAATTAGATTTTCACCGAGCGGTCGGTGCAACGTGATAAACATTTTTCATTATGTAGATGTGTCGCCGGGTAGGTGGTCAATAGTATCGAATGCTTTTACATAGATAACCTTATATTGAAGTGGTAGATACTATAAACTTTCAAAGTTCTGGAAATAGAAAGTTACTTAGTTAAGTTCTTTCGTAATTCATTGTGTTGTGGTATTTCGGTGTGACATATGCCGCTTTAAGCTATTTTTGTGTGGGCCAATGTTCAAGTTGGCGGTTTTCAGTCAGTCTGACTGGAAAACTGTCTTGGTGTTGCGACAACTGGTTAAAATTCGGCAGTGATCTATCCTTAAAGGTTAATCAGTGTTTGAGTTAGTTTTCTACCAAACCAATCCATTTCTGGTATATGATTTTAAATGCTTGTTGCAGCTTCTTTCTTGTAGCATATATTTCACAGGAACCGTATATATTTCGGGATAAAAGTGTCCTTTGATACTCAGCGTCATTATAACTTCCTTCTCCGTTTTTGTCCACACTCACGACAAGGACATTAACGATTACGAACATTCGAAAATCACATATTTAGAACATTAATATTAATACTCCCTCTTGATTATTGTTCACAAAGTCAACATCAAGAAGCGCCACAAACAACACAGTCTAGTGTAGCAAAGGTACCCACACAATTACAGTGAGCGCATTATTAGTTAAATTTAGTTCATCCTCCGTAAACGGTGCGCAGTCTGGCATAGTTGTACACTTTACGTGGAAGCCCGCGCTAGACACATTCCAGACTTATCTCGTTAACCTTTTTGTAGGTACCGTAGTGGATTTCTACTGTGTTCCCAATAGGCATTCTATAATAAGATGTCAGTTATTATGATCAATGTCTAGATTCTTGTGTACGTTGAAAGGTTTCCATGGGCAATCTAACTTCAATTTCTAAACTGCTGTATTCTTTTGTTTGTATTTATTAATTTGTGAAGAACGAACGGAACTGATGTGTGTGTGTGTTTACACGTTTTTGCAGAAAAAGCTGGCATTTTGATGAAAAGTAAACGCTGCATTTCTTCTGCTTATCATTTTAAAAATGTCCTGAAGAGGCTTGAATTGCTTAGATGCTTGGAAATTCTAATCTTCTTGAAGCTTTATTGTGTTTTTTATCTACTTAGCTAAATAGTGAAGTAATTACTTAAATATTACGTTCATGATTAATTGATTAGTGATATTTTCTACGTCACTAATGTTTGTGTGGAATGTTCAGCCATTCAATGCTATGAGCTATGAGTGAGTGCGATATTGTAGGAACCATGGAAGTAGTTATAGTCAGTAGGTATTTTTACACCTAGCGCGTGCCGGAAAGCTGCCCACTACTCATTGTTACGTAAAAATAGACATGACATTGTCACTTGACAGGGTGCAATAGTGTCATCATTTTGAGCACGTTTTTATTGTACAAGATGTTTGAAGGTTGAAGAACTTATGCGTACCGTAATGGCTGCAGTGCTAACTAATTTTTGAATTAGTACCACTAATTATGATAC
The DNA here is from genome assembly GCA_945859665.1 of Anorthoa munda. Lineage (NCBI taxonomy): Eukaryota > Metazoa > Arthropoda > Insecta > Lepidoptera > Noctuidae > Anorthoa > Anorthoa munda. The sequence goes on from OX243904.1 coordinate 14,761,857, forward strand.
CTTCGGGCTGTTTTGTTCACTGTGTGTCTCATCTATCCATTTGATCCTGTTTCAGATATTTGTTGTTCTCTGAAATGATCTTACTAGTTTAGTAATTGTATAATTCAGTGAGAGAGAGAGATGATGTTTGTCCTGGCTGGAAGCTCATCTAGTTTAGTCTGCACAAGATCGCCCGGTTAAACAGTAGCCAATCCTTCTGATTGAACTGCGAGAATCCCCTCAAAATAAAAAAAAATATCTACTCAAGCTACGAGCAGAATGAGCTTTCATTATCATGCTATTATTTTATTATCTGTGTCATTCATTAAAATTTAGCACCGTTCCATTTTCGCAACGGCAATCGCAAATCATGATGGTTTTGAAACGTCACAGCCTTTGAGACTCAGATATAAATGGCAAACGCACCTGACGTTGTGGAGTAGAACATTCCTAAACAGAAAAAGTAAACAAAATCATGTCGGTACTCGTATTTCAGTTGGAAAAACTAGACAAAATGAAAATGAGTACCTACAAAATCTAGCCACCAGACTATTTTAATAAAGTCATATTACTTTTATTTTAATTTTTTATTTATTTATTTGGTTAACCAACAATTGTTTACACAGAACGTTTACAGTTTCATAGTAGCTTCATTTATAAGTGTAACAATTAATTATAGGCTAACACCACATGCACACTTTGTGGTTATACATATTATTATTACGTATTATATAAATAACAAAACATGACAACAGCATTCAATAATAATAAAAGTACAGCAAGATTTCTGGTTAATAAGCCCATTTAGTAAAATTTTAAAACGACACAACGTATACAAATAAAAACATTAAATTTATATTAAAATAATACCAAATATTAAATTATAGAACAATACACAACATATACAATTAAAAGCATTCAATTAAAATTAAAACAATTGAAACAACATTAACAGATTAATAAATTAAATTAAATTAAGTACCTACATCACAGCACATCATTAATATATTTAAAAACAATTAAAATCAAATAAAAATTATAATAATAAAAGCAAGTAATATAATTAAATTAAGAATTATTGAAAAAAAAAATATCACATTCTTATTAATATCACATTCTTAATCAATATCTAAAACCTATCAATATTCAGTCATCATTGAATACTAGAATAGTGCTCTCTAATTATTTTGTAAAATTTGCTTAATTTGTCGTGGTGTATATCTATTAGATCACTGCAACTATTAAGCATTTTACATAGTCGTGGAATCGGAGAGTTTGCACCCAAAACCGTTCTGCGTGAAGGTGGGTGCAACGGAGTGATGGGGTTTCGCGGGTATCGGGATGGGGCACGAAACTTTATAAGACTTAGTAAATTAGGGCAGTCGATTTTATTTCTTAGTAGTTTATAAAGAAACAAGGCATCAATGATATCCCTTCGAGTTGATAATGAGTGCATCTTGAAGTATTTCAAACGGGTGTTGTAGGAGGGCAGCTGTTTGCTTTTCCCTTTCGAAAAAGCAAGATGCCAAAGAAACCGCTTTTGTACCCTCTCTATGAGTAACTTATGCGTGGCATATTACTTAAAATAATGTTTTTCCAATACCTTGTCTATTATGTAACACATTGCCTAAGATTTTTTTTCGAAATATGAACATTTAGACACAAGAACATAAAATTAAAATTAAAAAAATAAACAAAATTACATATTATCAGTTACGAAATTACTTTTGTATAGAGTTTTGATATCATTTTATGTAACTTCAACGTAATTATTTTTGGTGGCCAAGTACGAGTGAAACAATTTGCAATTTAAAGAAAAAAATAAGTACGTAACTGAATATGCTACTGTTGGTAGACGCATTCTGCCGCTACACCCGCGCTTTTTCCACCGCCCCATCCGGCAGAATGATACTGAACCTGTTACCTCTCGAAAAAGCGCGCGTTGATTGTGTTTATATATAGTGTAGTTTTTAGTCTGAACGTTTCTAATAAATTGTTGTTGGAACTTATTTGCATTTAATTAAGTAAGCTCATCAGGTAGTGGAAAAAGAATCTATCGCGTCTCGCACAAAAACGCTTTATTATAACACTCGCATGTAGCTTTCGACTTTTTGGCTACATCGCTCGTGTTAAAATATCGACTTTTTATGCTCGACACGAAATGTACTATTTTAGCACACGTGTCTAATTAAAGTTAGAAGAGAAGTAATTATACGCTTATGTGATGTCTATAAAGTAAGTGTGATCTGCATTTTAAGTGCTAGGTAATTGCTCAACCCGCAAGGGAAAGACAGCTTTGATATTATGGAAATAAATTACAAAATCTCGTGCGTGAGATAAATTAGCATACGCTGAGGTAAAGATGATATCTATAGAGACCTACCTAAGTCTAATTTGATAATTTTAAGGAGAATTTTGTGCTAATCAAATCAATCTTCTTAGTCCTTTACTAACTATGTTGCAGTTTTCTTATTTTTAACCCAAGACGGAAAAATACGGGTGTTATAAGTATCATACAATAATAGTGTGGGGTATCGTTGGATAGGCCATTCAAAAATATTATGGATTTGTTCAAACCATTTTTCGAGTCAGAGATTCGTATGTGTATAATTAAGCTTTAAGTTGCAAATTTATGTTAGAGTCAAGTGTCCCCCCCCCTGCCAGCGAAATGGTTGCACTTGGCTATGTGAAAAAAATCACGGGAGTAGTAAATATAACGAAATTAAAAGGAAAATTATCACGGATAACAAGGCTTTACAAGTTTACGAGTAATAGTCGACCAACTTATAAAATGTACTTGGAACAGTAAAAATTTTGTACAAATGCCATTGAAAAATTACTTAAATAAAGTTGATAGCTGTGTAAAACAGAGTAAATATAATGCTTACGAACCATGTAAAAATATACAAAAATGAAATCATAACAGGCTTTACAAGTTTACGAGTAATAGTCGACCAACTTATAAAATGTACTTGGCACAGTAAAATTTTTGTACAAATGCCATTCAAAAATTACTTAAATAACTTTGTTAGCTGTGTAAAATCGATAGTAAATATATTTATGCTTATGAACCATGTGGCGACGCTTGGGGGAGGCCTATGTCCAGCAGTGGACGTCTTTCGGCTGATATGATGATGATGATGATGATGATGAACCATGTAAAAATATACAAAAATAAAATCATAACATCCTTAGTAATTATGATTTATACATTAATAATGTTTAAGCTCGAATAACGCATTGGAGTGGCCGGAGTCGTTGGCAGTACCAGTCCGTAGTCCATAAGGCGCATGCGCGCGGTGGAGTCTATTTTGTGTTAGTGCAGGAGTATTTTCGACGTTTTGTAATTAAAACGTAAAAGTAAAGTTAAATTAGATTCGATTTCCAAGCAAACTACTTATTTTATTTTGTCGATATCCTTCTATAAAGTCAAATTTCGACCCGACTTCATCACTGAGTAGCGTAAAACTTTTCAGAATGAAATAGTGAATATTGCAGATTAGAGGATTCACCTCTAATTTGCGGTATTAGAGGAGATTAGAGGTGATACATACGATTTTTTTCTAATACCGAAAGAGAAATAAACAAGGAGCGTGCACGCAAGGATCCAGGAACGAACTATACCATTCCCCGTGGCTCTAACGCGCGCTCGTATCGGCTCTTTTCGGAATTCGCACCCGCGGTGGTACCTACTCAAATAGATAATATTATTATTATTATTATATATACTTTATTGTACACCACAAAAATATGTACAGGACAAACATTCACAAAAACAAGTGTACAATGGGCGGTCTTATCGCACAGGGCAATCTCTTACAGACAACCTTTGGATGAACTGTTCGATAGGAGAAGAATTTAGGGCTGTCAGTGTACAAAACTACATACTTAAATAATATTACTTAGATATAATAACATACAATACATACCTACAATATTATATAATATACTAATACATATCAAACAGAGAAAGGAGAAGAATAAAAATTACAGTGACAGGTAATGCTCTTTTACCATTTTCTTAAACGTTGGCAGTGTTTGAGCACGTCTTATTTCAATTGGCAATACATTCCACAACCGAGCCGCTTGAATCGTGAAAGATTTGTCAAAAAAGGAAGTGGAATGCATACGAATATTTAATTTTAGATTTTCCGATGATCTCAAGGACCTAGAATGGGTGTCACAGAGGAACTGAAAACGTTCTTTGAGATAAAAAGGAGTAAATGGATTAAATAGCACGTTATAAAGCATAGAAAGTATGTGGGCATTCCGGCGAAGGCGAATCGGAAGCCATTTGAGCTTAGTACGAAATTCAGAAACGTGATCATACTTGCGCAAGCCAAATATGAATCTGATACAGAGATTTTGAAGTCGCTCAAGCTTGTCCAATTGGTCTTGGTTGAGATCAAGATAGCTGGCATCAGCATAGTCCAGGATTGGGAGAAGTAGAGATTGTGCAATCGCAATTTTAGTGGAGATGGGAAGAAAATTACGAAGACGTCTCAGGGAGCCCGCTGAAGCAAACAGTTTACGACTGACTTCCTGCAGTTGTTTGGTCCAGGAAAGAGTGCTGTCGATATAAATCCCCAAGTTCTTCACAGTGTTAGCTATAGGAATAATGGTGTTGTTGAAAGAAACCTGGGGAAGCGTCGACCAATCAATTCCAGAAACAGTCCGGGAACTACCAACAACAGTCACCTGAGTCTTCGTCGGATTAATCTTCAGTCCAAATTCCGCACTCCAGTCACCTATTCGAGCCAGGTTCATATTAATCGTCTCAATGGCATCTCGTAACTCTCCAAGAGGGACTTGGGTATAAATCTGGAGATCATCAGCATACAGGTGGTAGAAAGAAGAAATATTTTTCTGACTTCAATTGTGAAGTTGGATTTTATAACTCCTTCTTCAGTTACCAGTTAGTCCTTATTTAGTTTAAGTCTAGAGTGAATAGATTACATCTAGGCAAGCGAGCTTCACCGTAGACCACATCATCGCTTACCATCAGGCGAGATAGTGGTCAAACGCGAGAATATAGATTTAAAAAAAAACATAATTCTATGTGGGCCCGTTTTTAGACTTTGTGAGCCGCTGAAACCGTTCTAATGTTGATGTAACAACAACAAAACCCTCTTTTTAGTCCGCATTATTATGCAACTTTGGAACCCTATTACTGCGCGTGGCCCGACGCGCACTTGCCCGGTTTTTTAAATTACACGACAGATATGGGTTTACTATGTAATTTATTTGGCCGCTAAGCCACGACAGTTATGGATTTTCATACAACTTTTGCCGGCCGCTGCTCGCATGTATATGGCTAGTACAGCAATTTCGATTTATCTCGAAGAAGGTTGTCAAAATAATGCTCAAATTTCCAAGCATGTTTGAGAAAAAGCTGTTTATTGAAAAAAAAAACAAATGAACACTTTAACGCGCGAAAAAATTTTGTTGTTCGTGGTTCGTCATTGATTTTTAAAGGTGTATTTGACAAAATGAGTTCTAGGTACTACATAGTTTTAATTTCCGCGCATTATTTGAGAAAAGTACTATACAAGCCTTGGCCATAACTGCCTTGCTGCAAACAATGCCTCATTTGCTGTGCTACCTCATTTGCTACTGTGATAAAAAGTTTCCTGATCCTGGCATGTCCACTCGTGTGCCAATTTCTACACGCATCCAATCAGTCGCAAAGGCGTTAAAAAGTTACAAACAAACAGTCAGATAGTTACTTTTTAACCCCTCGGTTCTTGCTTCTTACTCATAATATTTTGTACCTAAGATACGAGTACATAGTTATAAGTATAACTTTATAACATACAACTTAATAAAATAGTCCAGCATTAAAAAAGGGGAGACGCGGGCTTTACCAGGTCATGTCGTGTCACTTTAATTCTCATTAGGAAGACAGGCAGGGGCCAGGGTGTGTCGTATAAGTCACTAAACGAAGGGAGCCTTTGATTTGCTGGATATCGGTCAAACTCATTTGGTTCGTCCGTAATTAGAACGTAAATAAGCTTTTAGCATTTCTGGGTGCGGCATATGTCCGATATAATATTATATGGCATCTACAAAGCTGTTTTAGAAATATGACGTATGTTTCAGGGTGTCTTTAAAGCCAAGCTTTTATGCTTTGCTTCTAAGGTCTTAAATGGCTTCATAAAAAGTAAAATTCTATCAGCCATAATTATTATGTACAGAAAGTCCAATGTATATTTGACTTTTTGGCAGTCGTTATCGCTGGTAGATGTATTTTTTAACCGACTTACCAAAAGGGAGGCGGTTCTATGTTCGATTTCAGGTTTTTTTTTTTTTTTTGGTTGAAGAACTTTGGTACGCAGCTAGCTTTGTACAGAGGCCTTAGTGCGAGTTTTTAGTCACGCTCAATCACTTTAACATAAACGACAATTTGTATTGAAACTGGATAAGCGCCGTCTGGGGACGGTAAGAAGAAACCTCTTTTTTTTGTATACATTTTGACATAAGAGATCGTTTACGTTATCACGAGTGAGTACGTTATAAAACTCGCACTAAGGCCTCAGTTCACTTTGGTACACTCTCTTTTCACCGGTTATGGTGAAGTTTCATGGTATTCGGGTAATCTGTTCTGGCATTATATGTAGGTACTTTACTAAAGACCAGTTGCCTGTTAGGTTCAACAAAAAAAAAAACTTTTTTTACAAAAAAATACTACTGACTTGTATTTTTTTATAAAAACAGTTTTTTTTTTACTGTAAGATGTTGTACTTATTAGTGTGAAATATAATAATATATAAGCATCGCGTGAAATCGTAAAGGCATTGTGTGTGCCAGAACTGTCTGCCTAATCAGAACAAATTAACGAATCAATACACAAGGGGTTCCGCATGGCAACAGTTTTACGGCAGTCCCTACAGAAACCCCTTGCAATCCAATATGCAGCGACTTCCGGGCGCCAGCGCCACGCACACCCCTCTGTTTCGCGGCCCTACCCTGATAGCGACCTGCTGTTTCCGTTGAAATTCAACCCAGGAAAAAATAAACAAATTGATTTTCGTTCTTTTGACAGCGGCTTCGCCTGCGTAAAAGTCGAAATTGATGATAGTATTTTAGTTATAAAATAACCGGCCAAGTGCGAGTCGGACTCGCGCACGAAGGGTTCCGTACCATTATCGCAAAAATCGGCAAAAATATCACGTTTGTTTTGTTTTTAGTATTTGTTGTTATAGCGGCAACAGAAATAAATTATCTGTGAAAATTTCAACTGCCTAGCTATCACGGTTTATGTGATACAGCCTGGTGACAGACGGATAGACAGACAGACAGTCTGACAGACGGACCGAGGAGTCTTTTACCCTTTGAGTACGGAACCCTAAAAAGTATCATCCGTCGTATTAAGTCAGGGCCAGGTGGGGGCCAGGGTCTATCCGTGTGTCAATAAACGTAAGCGCTGACCTCCATTTAAAGGGTGAAAAATGGACTATCTCGTGAGACTTTCAACGTGATAGAACCAACAGTTCCCAAGGCTCAAATAGATTGAAAAAGTTTTGGAAATAATTTCAAGAAACTCCAATGTTCAGACTATACTTCGTAACCGCATTTGAAATCGCCAAATTATGAAGTAGGTAGGTAATATTGATTGACGTCCAAAATATTGCATTCATAAAACAAACGCATAATAAATAAAAATACAGGAGTTTAACCGTATAGTTCGGACGGGGTACACTTTGGGGCGCGACAAGCATACCTCCGCTGGCTCAGCAGTGGTTCATTCTGGACCCCAGATTTAGGTCATACGACATCCTAATTAATAACGTAATTATTGATTAAGATACCTAAAGAAACTTATTTGGGGGCGTTAATTAAAATAGTTGGATAAAAAGCTGTTAGCGCCAATATTTTTTTAGATTAAGCGCGCAAGTTTATTAATTTACCTTTTTAGATACAAGTGTGTTAATGCGATAATCGCCATTTTGATGACAGTGGTGGTCGAGCCTATAAAACATAAAAAATGCATATTTTGGACACCCAAAGTCCACAACAGGGGTAGTGGTTTGCTCATCGTTTGATTATTTGACGAATTCATCCATATTTCAAAATAAATAATTAGTGGTAATGAAGTTATTTGTTATTTCAAAGTCGAAGTTTCGCGCCAATCGTGTTTGTTTAGTTTTTTATTTTACACAAATATCACCCACCCACATGTAAAAATGATTACAAATATGATAATTATGTCTCTAAATATAATAAACAACAAGAAGAAGTCAAGATTTTAACGTAATTAACAAACACCGGTCCAATAATACGTAAAATTCATTACCACTACTATATTTATTAAAAATTTCCAAGTCATCAATTATATTGTTTTTTTTTAATGTAATAGTTGTGTGCCAAAACGATTTTAGCAATCGATTTTTTTATGCTATCGATTCGATCAATCAGCGATTATCCAAAATCGATTCTTAAAAAATAGAAAAAACCTGTTTTAGTCATAAAATACAATAAATATTTAAAATAATTACTATTAATACTTTCTTAAAGTAATCTTAATAGATTTTTGGACATTATTTGACTAAAAGCAACTACACAAATTCATCGAACCGTGGATAATTACGCGCCGATTTCTATCCAATTCAAAATTTAAATTCGGAATGCGCTCGCTATTCAAAAATATTTTGTGTAAAAATAATAATCATTGAGCCTTTTAATATTTGATAGTCTACAGAGAGAAGTATACAGAGTGCCTAGTATATTTTTATGTAAGTATGTAACGCAAGCGTAGATAAATTTAGTTTCGGGGAACAAACGGTTTTATGATTATTTGTTATATTGTAATGAGTGTCGTGGTGGCCCACTGGCTAAAGGCCTCGCCTTGCTTAGGTTCAAATCGGGGCAAGTACCAATGTGTATTTTTCTAATTCATTTATGTACTTTCTAAGTATATCTTGGAAATCGTTGACAACGGTGAAAGAAAACATTATGAAGAAACCTACATGCAAGATGAATGACGCGATGTGGATTTCCGTCTGTGTGATTGGTTGATTTGGTCGATTGGATAGCGGTCAAACTCTTTGCGTTACCGTATTCATTTGTACAATACGGCTGCTGATCTTACAGTCTCAAATCGCCAACCCGCATTGGACGCAGGTGGTGATCAATGCTCGTGCTTTATCTGTATGAGAAGAGGCCTTTACCCTGCAGTGGTAGAGTTATAGGCTGGTATTATTATTATGGTATACTAGCTGACCCGCGCGGCTACGCTCCCGTCGACTTGCTACCTAACTACCTACCCTACCCTATCTGCCTACCCTGCCTACACTGCCTTCCCTGCCTAGCCTGCCTACCCTGCCTACACTGCCTTCCCTGCCTATCCTGCCTTCCCTGCCTAGCCTGCCTACCCTGCCTTCCCTGCCTAGCCTGCCTAAGTGCCTACCCTGTCTACCTTGCCTAGCCTGCCTACCCAGCCTACCCTCCCTACCCTGCCTAAACTGCCTAATCTGCCTACTCAGCCTACCCTGCCTACTCTACCTACCCTACCTACCTACTAATTTTTATCTATCGTCTATAGTTTTCTCAGCGCACCCAAAGAATGAATTTTATAGGCAACATTTTGCTACCTTGGTTTACATTATTGCAATTTTCATAAGAATCTCAATTTTTTTAAATATATTTTAGCCTATGACACTCAGGAATAATGTAGCTTTCTACTGGTGAAAGAATTCTTAAAATCGGTTCAGTAGATCCAGAGAACCCCTTACAACGTCACAAACTCACAAACTTTATTTCTTTATAATATTAGTATAGATATTGAGTATGGTATGTTTAGGTTTTGAATTCGGTCGGGTTTGTTGTAATGTCATGAAAATTGGTTACTCTATAGGTACTTTTAGAAGTTTATTTTTATTCGTTTTAAGAACATAAGTTTGGTTTGTATTTACTTCTGCATTCCCCAAAAATAATTAATGTCAATAACCTTGTGCTAATCTTCTTGCACGAATCTTTACCAAGCGATCATAATCCAAAATGGGGCCAACGACAATTTGATTCTCATTATTGGATAATTTTAATGGTTTCTCCGACAAAAGGTGGACAACTTTTCTTTTTTTGGGCATCATTTCCTTGGTTTCCGTGTATGTAAATAACGTTTATGGGTTTAAAATCAAAATCCTAGATAAATCTTCGATCGAATCATAGGTGTCATTTTCATAGTTTTCTAGGTTGCTAATAACGAATACGGGCTTTAATATCGAAATTATAGAAAAATAAACAACCTGTAGCAAATGGCAGCTGCAATCTTGGATTTAAAATTTGCAGTAATAGCGCCCCAGGACTCAGGAGACAGAAAATCCTTTAGAATATTTATTTATTTTTAGCTTTGAATAGCCGCCATCTTTTATTTGTGAATTAAGAGAATGTACCAGCCCTTAAACTTGTGTATGTATTAAGTTGTCGTAATGCAGCTTGGTGCATATGCACCGCCTTCTTTGATACATTTTAAATGAATTTTCTGGATCGCCACCCTCGAAAATCATGTTAATGACTTCCATTACGATAAATTGTATGGTGGCGACCATACAATTTTGGATTTTAATTATCAGCCCTTTCTCGATTGACAACCATGCCATAACAGCTGGCTTCGTAAGGATCCGCGCAAGTGTACCAGTTCCTCCCTACGCCCTCCCTGTATTTATACTGGTCATTCTGTACCTTTCGAAAATATCAAAAAAAAACTCTCGTGTAAACTAAAATGTATCCGATAAAATATTTTGAATAATAACCGCATTCCGAATTTGAATTTTGAATTCATGTACGTAATAGAAAAATACGGCGCGAAATTTGCTACAAATCCGATATTTTTCTCAAAATACTGTTATAGTACATTACTGCAGCGTCGAGCAAAAGAGCCATTGTGACGAACGTGTAAATGTGGGCCGAGGCGAAGCCGAGGCACACATACGTAAGTCCATCAATGCCTAGTTGTGGCCAAGGCTTGTATAGTACATTTCTCAAATAATGCGCGGAAATTAAAACTAAGTAGCACCTAGAACTCATTTTGTCAAATACAATAATTATTTTTCGAAATCAATGACAAACAACAATAATTATTCCCGTGTTAATTTTTTTCTATAAACAGCTTTCTATATGCAAGCCAGTTCGAAATTTAAATAAAACTTTTGAGAAGTTACCTCCTTGGTTACCATGTTTCGGCGTAAAAGATCGTTCCATTTTTAAATTACACGACAAAATAATACTCAAATTTCCAAGCATGTTTCAGAAAAGATAACATTACTTAAGCATTTATGTATAGTTATTACTATAAGTTATTATTGTATTTTATGCCTATAAACGGGTTTGTTCTAATTTTAAAACAATACATTTTTGATAATCAGTCATTTATTTAAATGAACCAAGTCGATCGAAATAACTTAAAATAATCGTTTGATACACTTAATCGATTAGGCTGAATGCAATTTAAATCGATTATGAGACGAGTGAATGAATGAACACCTCCAAAGAAATGTCATGTTGCAAGGTTTCATAAAATTTTTAAGCAAATTTTGCCAGATTTTGACTTGTTTTTATATGAACTTTTGTATGAAAAAATAGGTACATAAGGACGCAAATAAAATGAGTATATCTTTATTTTGTCCATTTGCATCTTTTCAGCAAGCGAAAAGGTTGTTTATGCACATATTTCAAGCAAATCTAAATTGTCTACCGTTTGGAAAGGTGTAGTAATTCGTATTTTGTACACATTTTGCAGTAGACTGACGCGGTTTAACCGACCTCAACATGTTAATAAAGATATTTTTTACAAATTAACTGTGCAAAATAGCTGCGTAAACTAATTTTTCTGAATAAATTCGAATGTTGAAAGTTCAAGTAAATTCCTGAATTTCATGACGTAATTTGCACCAACCTGTCGACTCAGCTGGTGTGTCATGTGTCAAAATCTTGTCGAGCAGAGTGGTTAAACGGATACGGAGTAAGGCGGGATTAAAAATAATTTTGCCTTTTTATTTTTCTAAACTTTAGTTAGACTTGAATAATGCACAGAGCGGCGTAATAAAATGAATTAATTAAGCTATAAAACAATTAAGAAAACCGCTTTACGTTTAACCTCCGATGTAGAAGTGAAAAGCAGCAAACTAATGCTTACTTATGTTGTTTATACCCGCCAAGCTATAAGCTGAAACGGGACGAGAATATAATATAGCTAAAACGGAATAATATTTATCGATAGCGCACATAATCTTGCCTCAAAAAGTTTGAGCGTTATTTTCTATGTAAAAATGTATGAATCCATGTGGAAATAAAAGAGGTGAAATTAAAAAAAAATACAATGAAAATTCTACTTAAGAGTTCATAAATTCAAACTCAAATTCAATAATTCTGTAAACTTTTACAAAGTTACCAAAAATTATCACCCCCTTGTTAGGGGAGGTTGATATTAAAATATATAACCTATGACACTGCCACAATTGAGACGAATCCAACGACACCTCATATGTCATCATTCGTCTAGCCGTTTGGGCTGTAGAGCCCTACGCTCGACCTGGGAATCGAACCTTCCTCACGCTAGTGCACGTGAGGAAGGTTCGATCCCCAGGTCAGTGTTGACTGTACCCTGTACTTAGTACTTACTATCCAGCTTCTGGATAGGTTTGTGTTTAACTTGAAGCGGCTGGGGTGGTGACCGCGCCAGGGTAAGCAACACTTACCAAGGTCAGTCTTGGGATGGGTGACCACTTTTTTTTGGATCGCTTGTTTATGGATAGGTGACTCCGCCAGGGTAAGCAACACTAACCAAGGTCAGTCTTTGGATGGGTGAGCACTTTTTTTTGGATCGCTTTTTTATTGATAGGTGACTACGTCAGGGTAAGCAACACTAACCAAGGTCAGTCTTTGGATGGGTGACCACTTTTTTTTGGATCGCTTGTTTATGGATAGGTGAATCCGCCAGGGTAAGCAACACTAACCAAGGTCAGTCTTTGGATGGGTGACCATCACCACAAAAATGTTGATCACCCATTCTTTGACTTAATCACCCCACTAGGTTAAACAACAGCTAACAAGGTCACCCATCCAAAAACAAGCGAACCCAAAAAAAGTGGTCACCCATCCAAATAGTGACCTTGGTAAGTGTTGCTTACCCTGGCAGGGTCACCCATCTAAAATCAAGCGAAGCAAAAAAAAGTGGTCACCCATCCAAATAGTGACCTTGGTAAGTGTTGCTTACCCTGGCAGGGTCACCCATCTAAAAACAAGCGAAGCAAAAAAAAAGTGGTCACCCATCCCAAGACTGACCTTGGTAAGTGTTGCTTAACCTGGCGGTGTCAGCCATCCAAAACAAACGAAACAAAAAAAGCGGTCACCCATCCAAAGAATAACCTTGGTAAGTGTTGCTTAACCTGTGTGGGGTCACCTATCCAAAAACAAGCAAACCAAAAAAAAAAGTGGTTACCCATCCAAAAATCGACCTTGGTAAGGTTTGCTTAACCCAGCCTCTCAAGATAAAATACTATTTAAAGTTACTGATTACGTTATAGTAGTGAATGAATACCAGCTAGGGTAGCCAACCGAAATAAATAAATGTCGATTATTTAATGTAAAAGGGATTACGTAATTTCTCGATGATGAAGTGTTGAGAAACTCACTGACAACTGACGGCTAGTTAATTTGTGACAAATTGTCAGCTGATTTGAGATGTGACGTCGACTTCAGAAACTGGCCCCCAGACAGACATCATATTGTCTACCTAAGTATAGCACATTTTGAATATAGAATGTGCTAAGCCTTCGCAAAACAGTGTCGAGATTTTACAAATAGGTAAGAGTGTTTATTATTAAAAACTAGTACCTGGGCGACCGAGCTCTGCTCGGGTGAAAATAGAGAAAACGACGTTTTCCAAATTGAAACCTCGTTAGATCGATTTATCGCCTCCGAAACGCATACTAAATTTCATGAAAACCGTTGGAGCTGTTTCCTGGATTCAGATTATATATGCATATATACCTTTAAAGGTATTAGATGAGATATAGTAAACCTATATATCCTAAAAGTGCGAATCCGTTCAGCGAACGGGTGAAAAAATTATAGCACCAATGATATTCTAGTAAAAAAATATCATTGCATATTACTAATTGATTTTATATTGAGTAAAACATAATGACTCGATGACTAACATAGTAATTAAAAAGTTATTATACTTATTATGTTTTACTTATATAAAATCAGTGGTATGAACGAAGTGAGACTGAGAAGGCTTATGTTGTGTGATTTCTCTTCATTCAGTTCCTAGTGCTATTCAGTGTGCTCATTCTGAGTTTTTTAACGTACTCACTCGTGATAACGTAATCGATATCAGTGGGCTTAGTGTGAGTTTTACTCACGCTAAGTAAACGATCTCTTATGTCAAAATGTATACAAAAAAAGAGGTTTCTCCTTACCGTCACCAGACGGCGCTTATCCAGTTTCAATACTTTTTTTTTTTTTTAATAATAATTTATTCATGACCATAGATACAAGTCCTTCAGTCGGATACATAGATGGGTTAAACTTATATTACAATCACAGAGAACTGTACCAATACGTTTTACAATAATTAGATATAATAATGTTATAGCACGTTTTCGACAGTAAATAATAATACTATATCAATGCATTTTTACATAGATATTTTTTTTTTCTAACAACTATTCATATTATACCTACTTATACATAAATGTAAACAAAATTAATTAAATTTTTTCTACCGTATTACAAATATATTTATACAACACACTAAAATATTTCTTATTTACTAATAAATCCTGAACGCTGCGGGGAACACTTTGATGTTCACTAATGTCATTGTCATTTAATTCACTCAATTCACTGACCATAATCAAACGTTGGATGTTAAACCAGTTTCAATACAAATTGATGTTTACGTTATAGCAATTCAGCGTGAGACAAAACTCGCACTAAGTCCTCTTATGTCAAAATGTATACAAAATAAGAGGTTTCTCCTTACCGTCCCCAGACGGCTCTTAACCAATTTCAATACAATTTGACGTTTGCATTAACGCGATTGACCGTGAGTAGGTAAGAAATCGCACTAAGGCCTCTGTATAAATCTCACCGTGATGATTTAGGTAAAGTGAGCTCGAATGAACTGTCAATCCCAAGCAATGGTTAGAATAAGAGCTCACTTCGAGGTCATTTCACTTAAGTCATCACGGCGGGGTCTTTATAGAATCAACATCGTAAAAACAACGCACGCGCAAAAAGATGTGTAAGATACGAGTATGAGTGTGTGTGTGTGGCTTTAAAAATGTTGAACTCAATCTAAATACCCATATTTGTGGCTTAAGAGCTGCATAAATTACCAGCGGTTGCAATCCACAACTGGCCGGAAAGCTCTCGAGTCGATCTCCGGTTTGAGCTCCCCTGATGTAGGGCTTGTGATTACTGAAAACCTTGAAGATTATGGAGACATGGAGAAGAAGCGCAGGGCATAGTCAGCCCGAGCGATCATGCGTAGGTAAGTTTGCTCGATGTACAGATGCAATCAAAACAATTTTATTCAATCGAAGTGTACTACGTGTATATAGACATACATACACATATATGTGTGCTTAGAGTGTTTCAGATATAGGGTAATCGAAAAACGATCCGTAGGCTTATTACGTATCTTTTGCAAGAGCAAAACGATAGCGATCAAACGTTTTATGTCATAAAAGTCGGAATTACTAGCAGTGTAGGTATGGTAGGTCCTACACAATAGTTTGCTAATCGCTCGCTGTTTGACAAATGCATTTATTGAAAAAAACACCGCCAGCAACTCTAAAACTTTTGTATTGAAGAGCAATTATTGCGCAAAAATCGCTATCGTTTTGCTCTTGCAAAAGATACGTAATAAGCCTGCCGGGTATAGTTGCCCCACTTTATAATACCTCTCAGTACAACAATCAAAATACCTACTTTATTTGTAAAATGGGTATATACTACGGTTTTTTACCTTCAAAATGAAAGTAATAAACATTATCTTTGATATTGCCAGAGTATTGGCGAATTTTTAGTTGCCTAATTCATATAAATTACGTTTGGTATAGATACCCCGTCCAGAAAGAGGACATTTATCACGCAACAACTTGGATCGCACCTAGCCGTCCCATGCAATCGCACAGAGACATGCAACACGGTCAACTTAGTGGTACTTGTAGAGTCTCTCTGTAGATAAATAAACACGTGTTTCATTCGCCAAACTAGAGTAATTACAAACGAGGCAACTATCCTGGCTTTACCCTACATACCAAAAGACAAAACATAAGGTTTTTGACTACTATCAAAAATGTACATGAATGGATCCTGTACAATTTTATAAAGATAGAGAGTTGGGTAATTGAGTGTAGCTCGTGGCTAAATAATAACAGCCGCACGGGTCGATCTTCAAGGTTAAACAACGCTTGACGAGGTCGGTCCGTGGATGGGTGACCATTTCAACATACCGAGTTTCCTCCGTGCCTCGGCAAGCACGTTAATCCGTTGGTCCCGGCTGTCATTTGAAGATCTTTGACAGTCGTTACGGGTAGTCAGAAGCTTGAGATTTGACACCAGTCTAGCCAAGAGGTATTGTGTTACCCAGTTACTGGGTTGTGGAGGTCTGATAGGCAGTCGCTCCATGTAAAACACTGGTACTCAGCTGAATCCGGTAAGACTGGAAGCCGTAGCCAACAATAATTGGGAAAAAGGCTAGGCAGATGATGAGAGAGTAGGGTAATCGATGGAACCACTACCTATTTCAAAAAATCCTTCACCATTTTAAAGGTGCATCATTCCAGATAGTTATAGGCTACAAATTATTAAGACCCAGGCAAAGCCGGGGCCACTAGTAAATATATAAAATCGGTGTAAAAGTTTGAGGAAACTGTCTCTTGATCAAGCGTCCTACCGCACTATAGTTGTTGAAAATAGACGTCTTTACTCTCAGTCCGTTTGTCGGTCTGTCTACGTCAGCAAACGTGTCGTTAAACTGACGCTCGAATTAGACGAACAGCTGTTCTCAAAATGACGACATGGCTAACACATCTTCTGACGTGTTTCTTATAAAAAACAGCTGGCATCAAAAACATTCTAAAAATGTTGTCAATATTAGTGGAATAGCTTTTGCCGCGGTCTTACTTCCGTCGACTAAACCGTCAAAAACAGCAGTCCTATTCTATAATGACCTCACCGTCTTAAATTAGGTGACTCTTCACCTAATTTTGCTTGAAAAGAATTGACCTAGCATCATTTGGTTGATGCTTACTTCACCTAAGTTTTCACGGTGAGTATTTTTTCAGAGTAGACCGGCAGAAGGCTAATGGCTACCGCAAATGAATTCGCCGCTAGAGGCGCTGGTGTAGCGTAAGGTCTCCGCTATGTCAAACTCTACTGTTTGTGTTGTCATTGGGCGGGTTTTTAGGGTTCCGTAGCCAAATGGCAAAAAACGTAACACTTATGGATTCGTCATGTCTGTCTGTCTGTCCGTCCGTATGTCACAGCACAGATAATATAATACTACAGCCCATTTTTTTCCGAAACTATAAGAACTATACTGTTGAAACTTGGTAAGTAGATGTATTCTGTGAACCGTATTAAGATTTTCACACTGAAATAGAAAAAAAACAATAAATTTTGGGGGTTCCCCATACTTAAAACAGAAAACCAAAAATATTTTTTCGTTAAACCCATACGTGTGGGGTATCTAAGGATAGGTCTTCAAAAATGATATTGTGGTATATAATTTTTTTTTTTTCTAATCTGAATAGTTTGCGTGAGAGACACTTACAAAGTGGTAAAATGTGTCCCTCCCCTGTAACTTCTAAAATAAGAGAATGATAAAACTAAAAAAAATATATGATGTACATTACCATGTAAACTTCCACCGAAAATTGGTTTGAACGAGAATTTGTTAGTAGTTTTTTTTTATACGTCATAAATCGTAAACCGCAATTTACCAAGTACGGAACCCTTCGTGCGCGAGTCCGACTCGCGCTTGGCCGGTTTTTTTCCTAATTATATTATTGTTGTGAATATTTTACGATACCTCAGATTAGTAATGGCAAATATGAGTTACGAGTGGTTTATCAGTGGTTTATGGTATTAAAAATGATTTAAATGTAAATATGTATACTTCTAGACCTTAGACAACGTTCCAAGCTTAAACTGATATTAAATAGTTCACATTAAACATATTCAAAGGCAAAATATAATTTTGGCGACAATTAATGTCAAAAAAAAAGTTAATCAAAAAAATCAAAAAACCGACTGCTTAAAAAGCGAACTAAAAAGATGTAAACAAGAAGAAAATCATGCTGTGATTTTTTGATTTTTTTGATTATTTTTTTCTTTTAGTTATCTTTTTTTAGAATTAGGTACATTTAAACATATAAGTGTTATTTGAAATCACCTCTTAAAGCCCTTGATACCCCATACGATAGGTATGGAAGAAAAAAAAATTGGGGCCCCCACAATATGGCGCCCAAAATCCGCAATTTTTTTTATTTTCCAATTTTATTGTAGCCAGTGACACTCGCAGGGTTAAGACGAATCGATTGACGTAAGAACCATCAAAATCGACCAACGCGTTTGGTCTCTAGAACGCCACATAGGAACAAACATACATACATGCATATATACATACATACATAGACTGATAAACACATTACCCTCCTTCGGCAGTCGGGTAAAAAATGTAGTGAAATGAAAGAATGAAAAGATGCGAATGACAAAATATGTTCTTCTGAGCCAGTGAGGATACACAAAAAAAAATTACTTTTAAAATGAGTTTCGATTTTTTTTATTTTACTTCATTATGTCATGTATGTTTCGTCATAACTCCCACGGAATGTATTATTCTGACGGCTGATGTGTAATTGTTTCTTCTATTTGTAAATGGACTTTAATCATTCAGTCACAACTTTGAGCGACTTTTGTTCTGCGAAATAGAAGTCGTTGAAAGACACAATTTCGCAAAACTGCTACATTAAGTGACAGTTTGATACTGTTTAGAAACAGAGTATGGGTAAATAAATTTTGATTGAAGTTAAGGACAAGTTGAAACTTGAAAGCACTTAAAAAGTTAAGGGTATGAGGTATGGTAAGACATTACAGACACACAATATGGGGGATATGTTCGGTATGAGGAGTTAGTTGCGCCACTTCTGCCCAGCTTAAATACAAAGGTACTGGTGACGGGCGGGTGGGCTTTTTGAGGGAATGTCTTTTTTTTGTATGACTTTTATATACTTTCAACAAGTCAAATAAAAAAAAAATACCCGTTTTATTTTTATTTCTTCAGATTATCATCACATCACACTAATATTATAAAGGGGAAAGCTTGAGTGTGTGTTTGTTTGTTATTTCTTCACGCTCAAACAGAACGGACGGATCTGGATGAAATTTGCCACAGAGATAGATTATAGTCAGGAATAGCACAGGTGATACTTTTTATCCCTGCCTGATACTACATGTTCCCTCGGGATAATTTTCGAATTTCACGCTGGCATAAGCTAGTGCTGCATAGTTTATTTAGTAGTAGACACGCTTCGATCGACAATCAATTGAACACGAAATTATGAAACGATTCCCGATTCAAACAGTAAAACGCCCATAACTTTTGAACGGCTAAACCGATTCTCATCAAACGTAGCTAAGAACACTCTCGAAAAATAAGAAAAAAATAAGAAATCGAAATCGGTTCATCCGTTTGCGAGCTATGATGCCACAGACAGATACACAAATACACAGGTACACACTTATAACACGCCTCGCTCTTTTGCCGTCGGTGGTTAAAAAGTACTGGCTCGCAGCCTATTGTAAATAACTGACAATAGATTCTGATTTCGGTCTAAAGAATCTGCTATGCCTTTTAATAAATATGTGGCCATAAGCAGTGACTCAGGTGGTCAGCCTAATTACGTGCCATTTAATAGCCAAAAATAATGTAGAGCAGATTAGTACACTGTACAGATACGATACGCATCAAAAATATCTGTTGCAGTCTTTTGATATATTGAGTTAGCCTAGCGTAGTACGGACGCTCAATAGAATACAATTCCAGCTTACACTGGTTTTCTTACCACCGACGAGCACCCTACTGTACCCTCCTTCGGGCAGTCGGGTAATAAATCTATCCGATAACAAATATAACAGCCTTATTTTATGCCCTAATTAATTATGGAAAACAACATCAGCTATACAACATTGTAGCCATTATTAAACGAACAAACTCGACAGTTCAGCCGCAGTAGTTTATCTTCTTATACCAACATTTGCTTTTAATTATTATAGCTCTTGTGGACAGTGTGATAAGCGCGCTCAGCTGCGCATTACATTCTGATTCCAATTAAGATTCTGCGCGTCTACTAGTTTTATTTCGTTATGATAAAATAACAAAACGTTTTTGGTAATACTTTCATTATTTATTACTAGCTGTCCCACGCGGCTTCGCTTCCGTCACCTGGCTACCTACCTACACTACATACATTATTGTTGCGTTACTCAGCGCACGCAACAAAAGCTCTCAAAAAGGATATTTTTTTCCCGTATCTGCAACATTTTTCATTTATGCTCCGCTCCTATTGGTCGTAGCGTGATATTATATAGCCTATAACCTTCCTCGATAAATGGACTATCCAACACAAAAATAATTTTTCAATTCCAACCAGTAGTTCCTCAGATTAGCGCGTTCAAACAAACAAACAAGCAAACTCTTCAGTTTTATAATATTAGTATAGATTATTTACTTTATTATACACCACAAAAAACATACAGGACAAACGTTCACAAACACAAGTGTACCTACAATGGGCGGTCTATCGCACTAGGCAATCTCTTACAGACAACCTTTGGAATGGACTGAATGATAGGAGAAGAATTTATGGCTGTCAGTTTACAAAATATCAAAGTTCATATTACTTAGACTTAATAACATACAATACAATATTACATAATATACTAATACATATCAAATATATAACAGAGAAAGGAGAAGAACAAAAACATTTCATTGTACAGCTAAGGAGTGGAATTCCCTGCCGGAGTCTGTTTTTCTTGATAGCCAAAGGCACTTGTTGTTCCGCATGGTGTCGGACGTAAAGAATTTCACCATCCCATATCTTCCCGTGGGTGTCGTAAGAGGCGACTAAGGGGCACACCAGAGAACGGGCAGCAGCGTTCTCTGTGCACTTTAACAGCAAACTGCGATCGCCAATCCGCCTGCCAAGCGTGGCGATTACGGCAAACCACATTATTTTGGGGGCGGCCTATGTCCAGCAGTGGACGTATTTCGGCTGATATGATGATGATAGGCCCTTGCCCCACCGCTGACGATCAGCGAGTAGCGAGTAAAGCTAGAAACTAAAAACCGGCCAAGTGCGAGTCGGACTCGCGCACGAAGGGTTCCGTACCATTATCGCAAAAAACAGCAAAAAAAAAGTCCCGCTCAAATATTTATTTTATTCTGTTTTTAGTATCTGTTGTTAAACAAATACATCATCTGTGAAATGAAAATTTCAACTGTCTAGCTATCACGGTTCATGAGATAAAGACTGGTGACAACCGGACAGACAGACAGACAGACGGATCGTGGAGTCTTAGAAATAGGGTCTCGTTTTTACCCTTTGGGTACGGAACCTTAAAACGAGTTGGCGAGCAGCGAGAAGCGAATGTGTAGTTCCGATAGTTTTGTCGCTCGGCTATATGCGAGTGTTCTTGTGCGACGGGCGATTACTCGCATCATTCGCTCGGGGCGGCTGCACTGTAGGTAGAAATGACCGCTGGTTCATCTGTAGGCGTGAGTTCTGACCGTCAAGCGAGCAAGCGAGCATCGCTAAGCGAGTATAACTTTGAGAGCTCTTGTCGCTGCGACAAACTTGTGTTGACAGAGTACTCGCCGGCAGTGTGACAGCCAGCGATCAACTATTACTATATGTATCTCTTTTGTACGTTTCTTCAGCTAGAAAATAGTCGATAGCTAATCGCTTACTCGTTGGTGGTAGGACACGTGCCTAAGCCTGGGGTTCTAGATCAATGATATTCGGATCAACGAAAGCGTCGTCATCATAGAAATATTATATCTATGGTCGTCATAGTCATAAAATTTATGGGGATGCAAGCGTTATCGAAATGTCTTGTGATCAATCCCAAACATTTATAGCCCATTCGCACTGAGAAAATAGTGTGTCATCGCTGTCAACCGGCCTCTCGACCAATCGGGTCGCAAAAAATTAGAAAGCTTGCGACCCGATTGGTTGGGGGGCCGGCTAACAACGATGACTCACTATTTTCTTAACGCGAATGGAACATACGTACATATTGATAATCGCCATTGCTGATAAAATGACAGTTTGTCTTAAGCCTCTGGGGTGTAACCATAAGCTCTTAGAGCAAGGTTATTTCCAGTGTGTGTAATGGACAGATGTATGTGACTTGTATACATTTGTACCTTTTTCACAGTCGAACCATGATAGTTTTGACAGGTCATGTTACGATGGCTGTGGTCTATTATATATGTCAAACGGTTAGTCGACTCTTCACGTGACCAGAGGGCTGGGCTTTTCCTTGGCCAGAGAATCAGCATTGTCATCCAACGTGGCAATGCTGCCAGCGTTCTGGGCACTTTTCACGTTGACAGCGATGTGGAATTTTTGACGCCCTATGACACCTGCCCTTTTACATGCGTTCGTAGTTTTATTTTATTTTTATTTAACTGTATATATAGGTAGTTATTGTTAATTAAGTATTTTTCAACACACTTGCTCATAAAGTGGCTCTAATTTAACCGCAATGAGGCACATAATGATACCTATAATCAAACAGTGACTATATCATTGCTATTATTCACAAGTGAGTTATAGAGATTTTTTTATTTTACTGGTTGATTTGCTTTGTTCTTAAAAAAGTTTCGATACAAAAAAGATCGTGCTCAATAGTACAAATAAATTAATGTACCTATTGCTTGCCCATTTCATACAACTTCGTATTTAAAAAGATAATTTCAACTTGTACGTGTTTAATAAATAAAACTTTCACTGAAATATAACTTTTGTTTTCTCTGTAATAAAGAAATTCACCATTTTGTACGTGGCTAAAACGCTATCCGCGAAAAGCCAAAAAAAAATGATACCTCATTCCTCTGCCTCATTCTATTATTCTATGGCCATTGTTAGATGCGCGCTTAGGAAAACTGATTATTTTTCCCCCCCCTTGCGAAAATTTTTTCACATTAAAATGTCTACAAGTACTAATTATGAAGAAAATGATTTATGTTGTACACCGCCCGATATAAGATGTGAATGATGCCCTTAACATTTAGAAAAGTCTACTACCTGAAAATTCAAAGGAAAATATCTATTATCTACTGAATAAAATGATTTTTTAGTATTATTTTCTTCACAAGTGTGTTGAAAAACGTCGTAAGATACCACGTGTGTATTGATGATTACCGTCCTCGGCTCTCTTAAGACCCTCACCTCACGGCTCGGGTCTCAACGGGGCCTCAGCGGTAATCACCAACATTACACACTTGTATCATAATGTACTATTATACTATGTGAATTTTAATTCGCTACTTCTAGGTAAACGTGCGAAGGTCAAACGCGAGCCTTTCAATCTTACTATTTTACTAATATTATAAATGCGAAAGTTTGCATGGACGTATGTTTGTTACTCAATCACGCCAGAACGGCGGAACAGATCTGGATGAAATTTGGCACAGAGATAGATGGAATAGATGGATAGTCTGGAATAGCACATATACTACTTTTTATCCCAGTTTAATAGATATAGTAGATTAGAGTTTTATATTTTTATACTATTACTAGCCTAAATTCTGCCAGCGGCTTCACCCGCGTGAAAATTGTCTTATCATTCCAAGGGAACATATACCCGGGATAAAAAATATTCTATGTGATATTCTAGACTATAATCTATCTCTTTGCCAAATTTCATCCAGATCCGTTTAGTAGTTTTTGCGTGACAGAGTAACAAACATACAAACACACTTACACACTTTTGCGCATTGATAAATATTATTGTGATTATTTCCATCGCTTATCTCCTACACATAAATTAAAACATTCTACTGATAGTGATATCTTGTTTTGGCTGTACATTTTGTACAAAACGGTTGAGATGTCGCAATGCCAGGAAGTGTTGGCAGAGATGCAAGGTTCTTACACGATTCTCAGGTTGCAATCGTACAACTCAATACGTGCGTTTCAACAATCATTGTTTGATAATTTTTTATTGTACCCTATGTTCAATCTTGTGATTTCTGTGACCAATAAATAATTTTTGATTGTACTTTCTTTTCTTTTTATTTATAATAATCTGTACCCTGTTTATGGACTGATTAGCTGGTTCTTTATTCAAATTCTTTAGAGAACATTTTTAAGAATGTGACAAGCGTCACGATTTTTGAAAATAACGGCGTTCGTATTTAGAATCGGATACCTAATCAGCTGCTAAACAGCTCTGTGACAGCTCAGATATTTTTTAGGGCCTTAACACGCTAGCACTATTTGCTCAAGGTGCACCAGACAATTCATTAGACCCGTTTTACCCACTAGGCTAGACAGTCTGCCTTGTTAATTGTAGATAAGTACTCATTATATTGCAAAAAGATTGGTCTGGGTGACCTCAGTGTTGTAACTACAAAAAAACTGTAAAAAAAGTTAATTAAAAAATCAAAATACCCGACTGCTTAAATCGAATTAGGTACTGTTACGGATGTGACGTCAGCCTACGTGCAACCGACCAATGCCCGCCGAGCCCGCCGAAGCAAAGCCGCCACATTGAAGCCTTCTCTTCAGTCAAGCCATGCCAAGCAGTGGGGATGTGTTAATATAAGCGATTGCCAGTCATTTATTTGTCTCTTTCGATGCTGAATACAAGATCTGAACAAAGCTCTGCATGAATTTTATTTATCCGTTACACTCAGAAGTGGTATACACAAAAAGTAAGCTTCGTTTTAATAAAATATCCACGCCACAACCGCAAGATCACCCTGAATCTGAAGAAAAATCGAACAATTTTGTCATATTGACACTACGAGCTTCACGGCGTGTGCTACACTCTGCCATTGACCCGACTGCACGCCGAGCAAGACTACATCAAACTCTTCAACGTGTGCTGCGTGTGACTGCAAGGAGAGGTCCTAACAAGGTCCGAGAGCTGCCAGGAGCCACAGCCAGTTTGCCAGGTGCGTTATCTTTCTCATTTCTATATCCGCAACATCAATAACTCTAATTCTAGCCAGGCCATAGCAACTTGTTTTACTCGTCGCCATGTTCTCGATAATAAGGATAAAACTAATTCGTATAACCAGCATCCGTGTATGATGATCGTGTTTTTACGTAAACGAAATAAAGGATAGTAACAGATGGCGTCCTGTAGGTAGTTTGTTTACCCTCGTGGGGAAAAGGCGTGCCTTCATATGTGCTTATAATTAACTCTTATTCTAGCCGGGCCATAGCCATTTAGTCTAGCAGTTGGAATAAATAGATTAACCAAATACAAACATTGTTTTGCTTCGGGTACACACTAATAATATTGTACTAATTACGCAGATCAAAATTAAGCTTACCACTGATCAACCCGTATATAGACGTAAGACATCCTTGGACGACAACCCGAATCCAGTTACGCTTATCCTGTGATCTAAGTAAAAAAAAAGAGAGCGTCGATTGTAAGCTTTGTCACAAAATAGAACGCCGCCACTTGCATACTTTGTACCTCTGTGTTGATTACCGCGCTTTAAATGTCACTGTAAAATAAATATTTCCCTTACCTTATATAGAAGATCAAGTTTCTGAGTTAACTGGCAAAAATTACTTTAACTGTTACGCATCAGTATGGTCCAATTAGCAATTAATCCAGATTACACTCATAAAACAGATTTTAGAAGTAGCAAAGGTAGTAGCATAAGTATACCTTCGGTGTGAGATTTATTAAAATAGTAGCATAATCTGTCGGTAGATCTGTCGATACCCCAAACGAAGTGGGTATTGGCATTTTTTTTAGAAGATTTACTTCTACCCTCGACTGATTTAAGTTCTGGCGTTATAATTTTATAAAACGTCCAACAAAAAAAAAATACCGAAAGTTAAATATGAATACTCGTAAATACACTAGTTTTAAAAAATCAAATCGCTAAATGGTCAGGTCAAATTGCCACCAGTGGCATACAGCCGTGTTGGCAGTTTCAAGTTTTATTTGTCTAGTAATGTGTGTCATGTGGGTACATCCGTTTATAGGATAGTGCAGTTATTTGAAATTTCGCGTTGATTGTGTAGCCGTTAATGGATTAGTTTTAAACAATTGCAAAATATTTCGTGTTCTAAGCATGTGTTCGCTTTGTATGATCCCGCGCTTCCTACAGAAGTACATACGGATGCGTGTAAGTTAGGTGTCGCCGGTATATTGATGCAAAAACAAACTGCAAATAAAATTCATTGCGATCAGTCGTGTTACAAGTGAGGAAAGCATGGACCAATATTAGCTTCAAACCCTCATAAATATGTCGTGTAAAGGATTTTACCGATTGTGCAGCGGTCCAAGGTACGGTCACGTATCGCAGGATAGTGTTTTTTTGATAAAATATTATAAGATTAGTGTTGAGTATAGGCCGGGCCATCGTATGAAACGTGTAGGTGCGCTTGGCAGAAATCCAGTCGTTATTGGTTCTATACGTTACAATGCCAGGACGATAAGCTTAGTTCACTAATTAACCAGCTAAAAACCAACACTTCCGATCCGTACACAATAAGCGATTACTTGATTGTTGACAAGAGGCTTTATTGAAAAACCCCAAACGGGAGTAGACTGGTAGGAGCTTTGGGGCTTGGGTAGATAGATACGATAGTGCAAATGTATCATGATGACTTTGGTCACCATGATATTAATAAAATAGTATATTGGTTACCAAAAATTACGCAATTCATTAGAAAATACATGGCCGCACGTCTTCATTGTGCATATGGCAAAGGAAGTTAGAATATGAAAGGACGAACATTACTTCTAAATTCGTAAACCGTCTGTATGAAGAAACGAACATTACATCTAAATTCGTAAACCGTCTGAACCAATGCTTATGATTCATGTAAACCATTTAGGTCCGTTTTGTTGGGCAAAAAGGGGAATGTGTACTGTTGGCTCATGGCTAAATAATAACAGCCGCACGGGTCGATCTTCAAGTTTAAGCAACGCTTGACGAGGTCGGTCCGTGGATGGGTAACTATTTCAACATACCGAGATTCCTCCGTGCCTCGGAAAGCACATTAAGCCGTTAATCCCGGCTGTCATTTGAAGATCTTTGATAGTAGTTACGGGTAGTCGGAAGCTTGAGATCTGACACCAGTCTTGTTAAGGGGTATCGTGTTTCCCAGTTACTGGGTTAAGGAGGTCAGATAGGCAGTCGCTCCATGTTAAATACTGGTACTCGGCTGAATCCGGTAGGACTTTAAGCCGACCCCGACATAATTGGGAAAAGACTAGGCAGATTGATTGTGTTCAGTTGGTAATGATTGTAGTGACGAATGAGTTTTCCAAATTTGTTATTGCCGAGTCAACACTTGCGTACCTACTATCATTTCTATCGTGAAAATTCGGACACTGAAATGGTTTGGTAAACAGTTTAGGTACACATTACGTGATATTGCTTGTCCACATGCTAATGGTTAGTTTAAACGTAAAAATCAATCCATTCATAATGCTTTGCTGACTATAATTACTATAGTAAAGCCTTAACAAATAACTAAATAACTGGGCCAATTCCCTGTCTGAATTTCTTTGAAGCGTTAAGATTTAATATTCGCTCGTAATGGTAGGCCATGTGACTTTACGATTTTCAGTAAAGTTAAGTAGTCAAGTCTAGTGACGCCTAGTGCCACCTAGTGACGCCTAGTAACGCCATGCAACGCCATGCAACGCCATGCAATGCCATGCAATGCCATGCAATGCCATGCATACCATGCAATGCCATGCAATGCCATGCATACCATGCAATGCCATGCAACGCCATGCAACGCCATGCATACCATGCAATGCCATGCAACGCCAAGTAACGCCAACTAATGCCAATTCAATTAGGCCACTAGGCGGCACTTTGAATGTCAAATATTGAATGTAAAAAGAAAGCTTCAGATAACGCAAGAGTGATCATGTGTACAAAAGGGTTGTTTTTATGACTAAATTAGTGCAGTTAGTCAATACAAACTGGATGACTTTTATTTTGGTCATATTCATTTATTTATTTATTATTTAATTTATTGTACACCACTTTAATAATAACAGGACAATATTTTTTAAAGATAAGTGTACAATGGGTGGTCTTATCGCACAGGGCAATCTCTTACAGACCTTTCATAATATATTAACTAAAGTCAATGTCAACGCCATAGCTATAACGTATTTATCTTAAACATAATGTAAACATTTACATTGAATGCGGTACAATGGTTTGCAAGAATCTGTCGAGTCCATATTGAAAATGCTCTATGTAAAGTAGTGTAGTGTGTGCGCTCGGTTGGCGCAGTGGTTGAGCGATTGACTGCTGCGCTGCGTGTCACGGGTTCGATTCCTGCACGGTACAAATATTTGTATGACCTACAGATAGTTGTTTCGGCTCTGGGTGTTTGTGTATGTGAGTTTATGTTTCTAAACGCACCTACGATACAGGAAGAAATTCCTAATGTGGGTAGATACTAAAAGTTTTACGTGGTTGCAAAAGCTCACAGGTGCTGAGTCGGTAAATGGGCTAAGGCCATATAGAAGTATAGCACCTATATCTGACAGTAACAATAGTAACTGTAATAGTAATTGTTTTTTTAGTAACAATAGTACTGACACTGAAGCCCTAATTGATTTATTTGAAAGCTAATGAATGTTTTTGCTCCCATTGCGGGAGCAATGATTCCAGGATGGCCGAATGTTACGGATGTGACGTCAGCCTACGTGCAACCGACCAATGCCCGCCGAGCCCGCCGAAGCAAAGCCGCCATATTGAAGCCTTCTCTTCAGTCAAGCCATGCCAAGCAGTGGGGATGTGTTAATATAAGCGATTGCCAGTCATTTATTTGTCTCTTTCGATGCTGAATACAAGATCTGAACAAAGCTCTGCATGAATTTTATTTATCCGTTACAGTACATTTAAATATATAAGTGTTATATATTTTTGAAATCACCTCTTGAAACCCTTTATTTTGATACCCCACACGATGGGGTTGGAAGAAAAAATAAAATTGGCCCCCCACAATATGGCGCCCAAAAGCCGCCATTTTTCTATTTTCCAATTTTAATGTAGCCTATGACACTCGCAAGGTTAAGACGAATCGATTGACGTATGAATCATCAAAATCGGTCAACGCGTTTGGTCTCTGGAACGCCACATAGGAACAAACATACATACATACATACATACATACATACATATATACATACATACATACATACATACATAGACTGATAAACACATTACCCTCCTTCGGCAGTCGGGTAAAAAATACATTAACCGACTTCCAAAACAAAATACTACTTATCGAAAAATAACTTGATTTTTGTGAGCGGTGTCTTTGGTACCAATTTAGTTTTTACGACAATAAAGTTATTTTTCGCTTTGTAGTGTTTTGTTTTGGAAGTTGGTAATTTTTTTTTGTTTAAACGTTTTAAATTTTCTCTTTTTAGTTTTGCATAATACGCATTATAAAAACTACTCTTCAGATCTTGATCAAATTTAAATGGGTCCACCTGATAAGCACCAGCTTTCAAATAAAACTAATCATCAAAGTCGGTTCATAATTGGCGGAGTAACCCTGTAACAAACATATAAAAACATACAACCGAATTAAGAACCTCCTCCTTTTTTAAATCAGCTGAAAATGTACATGGCACACATGATTAAGACACCTACCCTTCAATTTTGAAAAAACCGGTACCCTAACGTGTTAATAGTTGTGTTCTTCTCAACAACGAGTTCTAACCAGTTACTCTTTGTCTCCAGGAAATGCGGAGAGAAGGAGGTGAGCGACCAAGACTGCGTGGCGATAGGTAGCCGGCTGCGCGGCGCGATGGGCACCCGCCGCCCGGCCAAGTTCTGGCCGCAGCTATGGGCTACCGTCGTGAGGAACCTCCTACTCAAGAAACGGGATACCAGGAAGACTCTTGCTGTTAGTATTCTTTATATCATTAAGTTAGTACATGTTGTAAGAACTCCAAATAACAATGTAACAGAGCATCAGTGAATTTCCAACACTGTTTAAGTCAAAATAGCTACTTTACAGAAGAGACATTAATATACCTACATAGCTGTAAGAAATCATGCTAAAAAATGGACGATAGAACATTCATTTATGGAAGAAATATTTGTAATATTTTGGCTATCTGATTGGTTGAAAAGAAGCAACTTTTTATAACGGGCAACTAGCACCAATCTTTAAATTGTCAAATAATAGTAACGCCCTCACTGGCGATAAACCAAAGATAGAAGAAGATAATGAATTCCTATGAAGGCTTCTTGAAGGTGAATTGTTCAGCAGTACGTCATACCATGCTTGTCCATATTTTTGCAAAATCATTTGGATAGCAAATGTTTTTGCAATATACCTAAAATATGCAAAAACATATGCATCCAGAATTTGGTTCTGAATGTCGTTCAATCATTGTGTATTTTAGGCTTCTGTCGTTTCTGTTCAAAATTCACATGTTAATTGAAAATCCATGTTCCATTCCATGTTATTACAAAACTAGCACTTCGCCCGCGACTTCGTTCGCGTGATCCGTGTTTTATCCTACAGATGGCTTTTTAATAAAAAGTTTCATACAAAGTTTTATCCCCTATTTCACCCCTGTCTAACCACTCCAAACAGATGTCACGTGAAGTCGCAATACTGTTGAGGGTGCGTTAGTACATGTAGGGATATGATACGTCACGCGCCTACTGAACCTATAAGCCTAACAGTCCCTACGACTATAATCCCTATAAGCCCTACAGCCCTAACCTACCATATACCTAGTAGTGATATATAAATATATAAATAAGTTCAGGATGTCTGCACCATGCGACCTAAGGTTACAGACGGATAGTAGACAGGATGTCCAGGTTCGGGAAGGATAAACTCACTGCCAGCCCGCAGACTCACGGGACTGATCAGAGATGGCTAAAGGTGTCTTGGCCACAGTGAGGGGTAATGAGACAAGAATATAAAATTCAAATCTGCTTTATTTTACCAGATGTACAACATATATACTAATTTAACTTAATACACACTATTATACAAAGTTGTATGTGTTTCATGCGTGTAAGATGCAACTCAGTCATTATTTTAACTAGGCCGCTCGTGTAGTCGTCGCCGGGCCAAGTGCTGATTCGATGTTCAAAGGTTAACATTGAACATTCTGGCGACTCCTCAGGGACAGGACCGTAGTTGGTACAGCTCAATGGTTTCGTATGGTCTGGCCTGGCCTTCTCCAGTTTGCTGTGCTCGAGTGGGCACCCTGCGTGGTATGCCGTACGGCTGCTCTGTTAGTTGCGTGTGTGGTATGTTGCTGACGATCGAGGGCAATTGAGTAGGTGGCGCAGTGTTTCTTCTCGCAGTAATGACGGCTCTAAGTCGATTCAACACCTGTGGACCAAAATAAATTAAAACAAATGCTAAAGTTATGATTATGAGTGAAGTACTGATGCTAGCTATGTATGTATGAGACTGTAACTGTTTCCAAATTGTGTTATCTAGTTGAGTCTGTAAGCTAGTTTCAGATGTGACTAAATGGTCAAAAATTCCTTTTGTCCTGTCTAACACTACTTCTTCTTTCGATATATCTTTAATGTTTGTTTGTGAAATCTGCGTATTAATGGAGAAATTCGTTGTTTTAGAATAAGAAGCTAGCACTGTCACAGTCGTTGTTCTTTTTGCAGCAAGTATGTTTTTAAGTGTTTTAATAACGCAATTCTCGGCGATATGTAGAACTCCAACATCGTGAATCGTTATTTCTTGTCTTTGTCCGTCACACACAATCGATATGGCTACTGGTTTTGTCGTTACGAAGAGCCAAGTGTTTTGCATGAATAATTGCTTCCATACAATATCTGTCGACATTTTGTAGATTTCTGACGTGCATTGAGTTTGTGTGTAGTTCTCAGTTCTAAAGAGTTGATCAACTATGCAATTTTTATTTAATTGCATGTTCTTGACAACTACAGGATAGCAGACAAATTCTGTATTGCTATGAAGACAATCTTTAAATTCTTCTTGACTCAGTTCAAAGTAACGCTCGTTGTTGTAGTCGAACCCCATGAAAGTCTGCTGAATAGAGAAGCACTCGAACGATCCATCAGTTTTCCTCTCTGGAATAGGCGTGACATGTATGAGTGTATACTTTGTTACGTCGTGTATTGGAAAGTGAGCATATACTCTTATGTGAGTAGTATTTACATTCATCTCAGTCTGTATTATTTGATCCTGAATGATTTTTAAGTTTGATGGTAACTTTTGATTAGCCGTTTTTATTATGTTGCTGACATGTGTTGGTGTTAATATGCTATATACATTTGCTTTTTGTAAATAAATTTCAAGTAAACCTGTATAGTAATCCATTATTTCATTGATGAAATTGTTTGCTAACTCATAGGCTTGCATTACTTGTATTTTAACGTGGTTGTTGTCAATCTTTTTATACCAAACATTGTTCTGATTCATAAATGATATTGCTTCATTTAGTTTTGCTTGGAATTTATCTAGCTTTTTTTTGATTTGCTCTTCAGTTTGGTTTACAGTTGTGATTGTAGATATCATTATTTTTGTTTGATGGTTGGCAGCATCAATAAGTTTCTGCTGGTTGTTATTTAATGTATCTATGTCTCTGTATACTTCGTCATTAACTCCAAACACCGATGTTAAGAGTTGACCTAATACACCTCTTTTCTTCCTATTATTTCTTATTTCTGTTAGGTATCCTTTTGTTGTCTTAAACTTTGTTTTTTCTTCGTTTAAATGGTGATAAAATTCGTTGCAATGCGTTTCGTACATGATTTTTTGCGTATTTATGCAAAATTGTTGGAATTGTGACGTTATTTTTTCAATCTTTCCTTGGTCTAGTTCTAAACTTTCTCTCTCGTAGTCTGTTTCAATTCTAAACATTCCTCGATTGATAGTTGCAGTTCCTATTTTTTCCACATACAATCCTGGATCTATATTTTTTAATGTGTATGTAGGCGTACTTGATATGGTGCCAATTAATAAAACAAGTATTGTTTGTAATAGTAAATCCTTTATCCAATTTTTCGGTGATCGTATACCTCTTCTGTTTGTGGTAGCTGTTGATATGTTACATTGTGTAGCCGTTTGTATGTCTTTACTCGTTGTACCAATTTCTTTGTTTTCGTTTACAGGGAGCGGGATCAATGTATGAATTGATCTCTTCTGTTCAGCTCCTGTTGATTTTTTAATTGTTACCACTCTAACTACCCCATCATTTCCCGGGTGGACTTCTGTGATTTTTGCCAACGGCCATTTACTTGGTTTTACATTGTCATCTTTTACTAGTATTACAGTTCCAATTTTAGCATTTTCATGTGCTTGTTTCCACTTGTATCTTTGCTGAAGTTGATGTAGATAGTCTTTTGTCCAACTGTTCCAAAAATCTTTTTTCATCTTTTGTATCTGTTTCCATCTATTCATTAAGTCAGTATTAATGTTTTCCATCGGATCTGGTGTTCCTACTGCTTCTCGGCCAATAAGAAAATGACTTGGAGTTAGTATAGTGTTGTCATTAACATCTTCGGTTTGCGCACACAATGGTCTTGAATTCAAACACGCTTCAATTTGGTGTAGTAAGGTGGTCATTTCCTCGTATGTTAGAGTCGTATCTCCGATTACTCGTCGTAAATGATGTTTCACTGACTTTACGCCAGCTTCCCAAATGCCACCGAAATGTGGAGATGACGGAGGAATAAAATGCCACTCAGTTCCTATGTTTGTTATTGCGCTTTGGAATTGCGGCGATTGCGTGATTTGTAATATTTCTTGATGTAAGAAGTTGGCTGCACCTACGAAATTTTTTGCATTGTCACTATACATGTGTGACACATGACCTCTACGTGCCATGAATCTGCGTAGTGCAGCGATAAATGTTTCTGTTGTCAAATCTCCCACCAATTCTAGGTGTATTGCTTTTGTTGCTAGGCATACAAAGACAGCAATGTATGACTTGTAAGACTTGTGACCTCTTCCTTTCATAGTTCTGGTTTGTATTGGACCTGCATAATCCACTCCAGTATGACTGAATGGATATGATTCCGTCACTCGTACTTTTGGTAGAATTCCCATTTTTTGCGAGTTTGTGTCTGCTTTGTATCGTATGCATTTCACACATTTGTTAATAACGCTCTTCACTTTTCTTTTTCCATTAATGATCCAGTATGTTTGTCGTAAATATGCTAATGTTAATTTGTTGCCTCCATGCAACGTTTTTAAATGTGCGTCTTGTATAATTAGTGACGTTACATGATGGTTGTATGGTAACAGTATTGGATGTTTCTGGTTGTAAGGCAATCCAGAGTTTTGTAACCTGCCTCCAACTCTTAGTAATCCATCCTCGTCTATAAATGGATCTAAAGTGGATAGCTTTTTATTTTTCTTCATAGGCTGTCCTCTTTGTATAGTTTTCAATTCTTCTTCGAATTCCTGTTGTTGTATTTTCAAAATTATTCGTTTTGTTACCTTTTTTAATTCAACGCAAGAAATTGGTTTATTTATTGTTTGCTTGTTTGCAAATCTATAGCAGTAAGATAACACCCTTAACATTTTATTTAAACTGGAAAATCTATTCCAGAGATCGTTCTTTTCTATCTCAGTTGTAACACTTGTAACTGTGTGACACTTTTTGATTTCCTCAGTCGGCTGTGGCATACGTCTCGTGGTGGGTATCTGATCGGTTTTTAACCATAGTGGACCATTCCACCATAAGGAATAATTAACAAGTTTTTCCGGCTCAAGGCCTCTTGAAATGATATCAGCTGGGTTATCAGCAGATATTACATGGTTCCACTCTGCGTTCGGTACAAGTTGTCTAATTT
This sequence comes from Anorthoa munda, assembly GCA_945859665.1. Classification (NCBI taxonomy): domain Eukaryota; kingdom Metazoa; phylum Arthropoda; class Insecta; order Lepidoptera; family Noctuidae; genus Anorthoa; species Anorthoa munda. Next base: position 14,796,910 of record OX243904.1, read on the forward strand.
GTGATACCCGATTAGCTACGAAAGTTTGCCAGCGTCCAGGCTCTCCTCTTATCCAGCCTAAGGTGATCATGGAATCCGTCCAACAAGATATCGTGATATTCTTACAATTGAGCGCTTCTTTAACTTTTTCGATCAAACTGGCTAGTAGGAGTGCTGCACATAACTCGAGACGAGGTAGAGTAGTCTTTTGTTTCTTCGGTGCCACTTTTGATTTTGCTTGTAATAATGTAATGTAGTAGTTGTTATTGATTTTTACACGGCTATATACGACCGCTCCGTAAGCTTTCTCGGACGCGTCGCTGAAACCATATAGTTCATTCTCTGTGCTATCAGTTATGTGACACCACCGCGGAATTTTTATTTTTTCTATACTTTTAAGGTGTTTTTGTACTTCAATCCATTTTTTCTGGAGTATGTTATCAACAGGTTGATCCCATCCTATCTCGTTAGTCCACAGTTCTTGTATAAGCAGCTTCAATTTAATTATAATTGGTGCTAACCAACCCAGGGGATCGAATATTTTCGCTACTTCTGACATAATCCATCTTTTTGTTGGTTTTTCTTTTTCCATTATAGTTATTTGAAAATAAAAACTGTCTTCCCGTGGTGACCATGAAATGCCTAATGACTTCCTGGACTCGTCTAATGGTAGCTTGAGTAGTTGATCGTCTTTGTCTTCCGCAGGTATATTTTCGAGGAGCTCTGAACTGTTTGACGACCATTTTCTAAGTTTAAAGCCACCCTTGTTTAACATGGATATTAGCTGACTTTGAAGTTCTTTAGCTGTGCTTTCCTGGGAATCTCCAGACAAAATATCATCCACGTAGAAATCTTGTAATGTAGCTTGACTCGCCATTGGGTAATTATCTTTTTCGTCTATGGCAAGTTGTTGTAGTGTTCGTACCGCAAGATAAGGTGCGCTAGTTGTACCGTATGTAACTGTTGTAAGTTCATATTCACTAATTGCTTGTTTGGGAGAAAGTCTCCATAATATTCTTTGATGTGCGAAGTCTAAATCATTAATTTTTATGAACCTGTACATTTTCATAATATCCGCCATGAAGGCAAACTTATGTTTTCGCCATCGTAGCAGTATAGTGGATAAATCTTGTTGTAGTCGTGGACCTTTATACATATTGTCGTTAAGGCTTATTTTTGTGCTGCTTTTGCTGCTTGCATCAAAAACCACGCGTAACTTTGTAGTAAGTGAGTCTTCCTTAATTACTGCCTGATGTGGTATGTAGTATTTTCCTAAGTTGTAGTTTTTTGTATCTACTTTTCTCATATGACCCATACGTAAATATTCGTTCATAAATTCAATGTATTGGTGTCGTAAATTTTCATTTTTTGCGAACTGTCGTTCTAGTTGTAATAGGCGAGCAGCGGCCTTTTTGCGCGATTCGCCGTTTATGTTTAAGTTTAAGTTTGTATCCTTAAACGGAAGTCGTACCGTGTATGTTCCATCTAGGTTTCTTATCGTTGTTTCTTTATAGTAGGTTTCACAGGCCTGGTCGTCCTGTGTGAGTTTGTAGTTTTGTGGAATTTCTTCTAATGCCCAAAATTTCGTAAGTTGTCGTACCTCTTCAGTGCAAGCCACCATACTCAGTATTTTGGCTCCACTATTCGTGTCATCGGGATAAAATCCGGATAAAATCCACCCTAACTGTGTGTTTTGAGCGATAATTCCGTCCCGTAGTCTTTCGAAACCCTGTAGTAGTATTTTGCTATGGTCTTGGGCACCTAATATTATATCAATTGGTCCCTTTTTATAATAAGTTGGGTCAGCTATCAGCGCATTATCCAAGATTTTTTCTTGTAATTGTTTTAAGTCATGCCTTGGTAATGAACTTGTTAGTTTTGGTAGTATTATTAGCGTTACTGGCAGTTTATAATCGCTAGAGTACCTTGGTTGTAAAGTAATGTTGATTGTATGGTGTGATGTTTTTGGTTTTTCGTCTCCGATTCCTTTTATTTCGGCTCGGATTTTTTGACGTGGGTAAGCCAGCAGTTGTGCTACTTCTTCAGTGCAAAATGAAGCTTCTGATCCTTGATCACATAACACTCTCAACAACTGCGGCATCCCGTCATAAGAGGTAGTTTTTACTATAGCGGTAGCGAGTAAAGTTGTATTTTTAGTGTTGGTATTTGTTGCCGATAAATTCGACGTTGTTATATTTTGAGGCTTCTCCATTCCTACATTTTTTGTTGTGTATTTTTTGGCGTTATTACTATTCTGAAACGGTTTAGATTGGTGTAATAATGTGTTGTGCCCCTTATGTTGACAAATATCGCATTGTTTGTAAACTGCACTCACACACTGTTTCCGATCATCGTGATTTAAGCAACGCTTGCACATTCTTTTTTCCGTGACGGCTTTGTATCGGTCGCTGACGCATAACTCTTTGAAACTAGGGCAAGAATGAATACTATGATCCATACTTTGACAATGCCAACAGCGTTTATATTTTTCCGATGTTTGTCTATTACGTGATTGTTGACCATTAGTATGTGATAACGACCCGTCAAATGACTTAAGACAACTGAAACGGTTTTCCATGAATTTCATCATCTCGTCGAAGGATTGTAATTTATTCCTGTTTTGTAATTGGTCTTCATACTTGGTATTTGTTTCCTCGTCCCATTTTCTACTGACTATTCTTATCAATAGAGGGCCCCAAGATGGTGTATTTATACCTTGATTTTTCAGTGCCTCAAGACATTCATTTATAGTGTCGTGCATGTCTCGTAATTGTACCGCGTTTGCTCGTTGCATTTTAGGTAAATCTAATAATTTGTCAATAAACTTAGTAGCAATCATGCGCTCGTCTTCATATCTCTGCGTAAGCAATTTCCAAGCTGTTTCGTAATTTATTTCGCTAATTGTTAAGTGACGTATTAATCTTGCTGCGTCGCCTTTTACGTGTGTTTTAAGATACTGCATTTTCTCTGTAGAAGAAATTGAGTTATCTTCGTGAATTATTTTTCTAAATATATCTTGGAATGTGTACCAAGAGTCATAGTTCCCCGCAAATATGGGAATATTTATTCGTGGAAGTTTTACTGACGATTTTGTCGACATAGCTTTTTCACCCGAGTTTTGGATTATTCTTGCTTCTAACAAATTTATGATAATGTCATAATCTGTCTGTGTATTCTCGAAACAATTATCCTTGAAATAGCTATTGTCCAGTGTGCTTTCAGCCATTAGTAATTCGATGTGCGTCTCTTCAATTTCTAGCCATTGTTTTTGTAAGGTTTGTAATAGTGTCTGTAAATGCCATATTGGCTTATCCTGAGTAATGGATTCCTTAGCCTGAGATATTTTCTTGGATATCTGTGACATTCGGAACAGTTGTATAAACAGTTTTGGGCTACTGACAACCCCCTTGTCTTCATCTTCGTCTAGAAGTCGTGGTTCATAAATACTTTGTACGTGTTGTAGTCTTTCCTCACATTTTCTGAGGTAGTTGATTCCTTCGTCGTAACATTTCTTAATGTTACCAAAGTAGTTTGTAGTAAT